>CM069859.1:89296863-89614363 GCA_036172795.1 Pelodytes ibericus
GCGGTGTTTTTAGATTCCAGCCCTTTGGTTGGTTTCACATAAAGCCTGTATCATAACATCACTCAACTGTGCCACACTAACACTGCTCCATGTTCCAGCAGAAACTTCTCCCTAATTCAGTTTGCTTTGTAAACATTTAACCTTACCATAAAATATCACAATCTCACTTACTGCACTGTGATGCACCAACCTACCAGGTAACTTGCAAATATGTTACCTCAAACCCCAGCTACACACTCATTATGCATTGAACTGTTCCACCTGCATCTCCCCTCATACTCCCAAAATAGAATGTGAATAAACATCTCCCTTGCCAATGGGCAGTGTACACTAAGGGTATAATTGCCAATCAAACACTTCCAACTGACATAACTTGCATTGAAAGGATTGAAAATTATTACCAGAAAAGCAGAGTGAAAGGTAACATGACTAAAAGGGAGGGAACAAATGGAAGTCAGCCAATCCAGGGTCAAGGAAGTCAGAGTGAATATGAGAGATGAAGAGAAAAAGGAACCAACCAGCACACCTAGATCTGTATGAATATAATTCTTTCATTTATAAAATAGGTATACATCATGCAACGTGTTTATGTAAAATGTAGTAGACACTTTACACGTTTTGCGTCTAGCGACGCTTATTCAATAAGCGTGGTCAACTGATTCCACTCCCGGAATTTGTCTACTCACCTTGCCAGCATGAAGGTGCCCGAGCTTTCACTTTCCCCTGCCTTTTGGGAGAAAATTAATTCATTTGAATGTGAGAAAGGCTTGTTTCCTGTCCAGCTAAGGCCCTGACCTTATTGAAAAGGAGGGGTACTGAACTGGCTAGTAAACATACACCACTTACAGCTGGAAGACATACATGACGGGACTCATAGAGCTATCCTTTCAGCTCTTTATATGGATATGTTACTAAAACTAGCACAATATTCTTATTATTGTCCACTGTGCCTTTTTTTGGCCATAGACCAAATCCAATTGTTTAAAGTGTGGAGAGCGATCAGCAGATTTCTTCTACTGTTTCTGGTTATGCCCACAGATATCTCAATTTTGGACTTGTACCCCCAATTTTGTAGGCATACCACCTAACATGTTGTTTTAGATAATATAGATGAAACCTATAAAGGTGATAGAACAAAACTATGAATATTTATGGCAGCAGCTAGGAAATTGAACTTGCAACACTGGGTTGATGCCGTATCTCCTATCTTGTTATCTTGGTTTGAAGCAAGCCTGGAAAGAAGCCACAGATTAAAAAAATATTTCAACTTTGTTCTAGCTTCATAGATAAACTCCATGCCATTAAAGTTAAGCTTCAGTATGCACCATGGTACTATACCAGACTTATTCATAACCGCCCGCTTATATGTTTAGCTGGGAATTGTTTATGGGGACTGCTCATATATATCTTTCTTGTTTTATATCAGATTCACTCTGTTTCTTCATCTGTTCGGAAGGGCAAGGAAGGATGTGGGGGAAAAGATTGGACGAAGGCTGAAAACAGCTGCATTATGGAAACACACCAATATATATAAGTTGACTGAGATGACTTGTTTTTATTTCAGGTTCAATTTTTTAGTTTGTTTGTTTACTTGTTATATATGTTCAGAGATACTATTTTCTTACTCTACATATTTGTACACGTCTAACATTTGTTAAATAAAAAGTTTAAAAAACAAAGGTGATGCATTTGCGGATCTAAAACAAAGAGGCGGTGTCTTGCAACACCTGGGGTTCCTAATCAGAGCTGATGACTAGCGTTTAAGGTCAGAAAAGCAGGCTCTGCTTAGCTTTCAAGATCAAACAGGATTGGACGATTCCTTTTCTTACAAGGACAAATTATTTCTAAAATACAAGGAAAAGATGAGAATTTGCAAATAAGCAATCAGGTGGAAACTGAAGGGATGTTTGCAGGAGAGTACAACTAAGTACCGTATTTGCTCGAAATTAAAGGACAAGGTTTTTTTCAGAGCAAATGCTCTGAAAAATGCCACTCGTCTTACATTCGAGCTCCGTCTTATAATCAGAACTCAAATAGAGGTCTGACTATAAGACTCGGATCCAGGTCCCCCGCAGAGCTGCAAGGGACCTACATCCTGCTAGCATGCAGCCGGTGGATGTCTGAACGATATGCACAGACATCTGTCTGTGGCGGAAACGTGGAGGGCAGCATCGGAAGATGTCTGCACACTTCGCGCAGACATCCACCAGCTGCCCACACTAGCCACCAGGGAAACTTGGGCAGCTGGTGCCTCCGGCTTTTTTTATGGTGAGCTTCTCATTTTCATATGTTTTGGGCAAATTGTCTGTGGCAAAATAATACTGGCATATTATTGGTAAAACTGGCTGTGGCATATTTATGGGCCAACTAACACTGGCATATTAATGGGGAAACTGTGGCGTATTTTAATTGGCAAAGTGATGCTGTGACATGGTCTGTGGAGCAAAATAATATGTACTTTGGGAAGAGTGACACTAGCTTGTACTGCAAGGGCAATTCTGTGAGGCAAAGTGACACTGTGGTATGTTCTGTGGCACATTGACACTGTGGCATGCCAAATCTTGTAGGTGCAATATGACCTATAACATGACTCAAATATTGTGCATTAAGTTTAAATGCTCAAAAATTTAGGGTACACATTTTAATCATGGCCTGACAATATTTACGTAATATCATTTATCAATTCCTGATAAGTTTAATTTTAGTTTGAATTATTATTATTTTTTTTTTGGGGGGGGGGGGGGGGGGTGTCATGCCAAAGCATGAGTTGGCATTGATATAATTTGTTATGTTTATGTTATAATGGAGTGTATGGTAGGCTTTGATCCACCACCAGGCCTAAGCCATAAAGTGTAACTAGCTGATAGCCATCACCCGAGCTGGACTTCATGAGCTGGGGTCGTAAAAGGTAGTGGAGCATGTACTCTGACATTGGGTGAATCAGAGGACAACCAGAAAATGTGAAATATGGGGAACACGTGTATATATTGTGTGAGGGTCCAGTATATATATATATTCAGATTGTCCAGGTGCTATTCTTTTGTTTGGTACCAAACATGGCCAGTGGAATGTGTTACTGTCATGAGAACCAAGAATGAGTACTTTCCAAACAGTTAAAACATCCATGTTTGGTGTCTAAATACTCCTAAAAATATAAGTAATGTGATCCTTACTATATTATGGTGTTATACAGTACATGACATATATTGGTAAGCTTATTGTGTTTGTAGGTAACAATCCACACTAGTGCCCTGGACAGGTATGATGGAGTGGGCCATAAACTGTCAGGCCGAGCCCCTATGATCCACCCAGGGGTGCTGGTCTCTTAGAAAATCACCAGGGATCTATATAATCAGAATGTTTGATTGTACAAAGGGAGATTTCTTTTTTAACAACTGTATGGAGAACTTTACCATCTGAATCTCCCACAAGGATTATATATATCGGTAATTATATGTAAGGATTTCTTGTGTTTTCTCCTATTTTATTTTATGGACTGTTTTGCACTTGTACTTTGTATTTCTGTATTTTTGTACAAGCACTGTGAAGCCTTTTTTCGGATTAAATGTTTACTTAATCAGCTCTTGTCTTTGTTCTCTAATATGAACTCACACTTCTGAGGATAGCTCAGGTAGAACACGTTACCAGAGGGTTAATCATATATGTGTCTGATCATTAAAGTAAGGTTGTGATACTATATTGTACTATGTTTGGGGTAACCGAAGACGCCCGGATATAAAGTCTTGGTGGTGGCAGCAAATTGTGTACTAGGGCAATAGTGTAGGAGGTATTGCAGGGGTTAATTTAGTGGTTGCTGGGACTAGCAACAGGTAACCAGGGATCTGGTGTCATTAACCCTTTCACTCCCACACTCTTTCCACTGTCTCAGCCGGGCCAATAGCCCGTGTTCGTGACAGGGGGGCATTTCGTTTTTACCCCCAGGCAGCACAATGTCTTGGGCCGACCCTGGTCAGAGCAGTATGTCATTTCTCTGCAAAGCAATTTAGACAAAATGGAAGTATGAACGGATATTTGGCAGATGAGTTCCAGTATAGATAAATATATATTGTGCACTTGGATAAGAAAAACAGGAATGCTAATTACACTCTAAATGGCTGATTGTTGGGTAAAAGGGTTTGGGTGTTCTTGTTGATAACAGACAACAATAAAAAGGAATAGTTCTAAGAGATCAGAGCATGATTTTGCTATTTTATAAATCATTGGTAAGACCACATCTGAAATTGGCAGGGCAGTTGTGAACACCAGGACAAAATAAGGACATAATGGAAATAGTAAGGGTTCAGAGATGGGCTACAACAATGTTTAAATGAATGACAAGTTTTAGATGTGAAGAAAGACTTTCCAAATTATGGTTGTTTTCTCCAAAAAGAGAAAAGTTGCATATGTAGAATATGATTAACCTTTACAATTATGTTCAAGTCTTTTTAGACAACACATGGGCAAGAAAGGAAAAGAAGGATCTATCATCTTAAACATTGAGGCGGTTTATTTACTGTTACGGACAAATTGTGAAATAGCCTGCTATCCAAAATTGTTTTGGACGATTCAATCAATATATTGAAAAGTGGCTGGATGTATTTCTAGATATGGAATGCATACAGCGTTATTACTAGTAACATGTAGACAACCTTGGAGTTAAGAAGGATTTTTTTTTCTTTTCAGATGACATTAGTAGCATCTAAGTGGGTTATTGTGCCTTCTTCTGGATTAATAAATATGGGTGTGTGGCAGGGTTGAACTTGATGGACAACATGTCTTACTTCAATCTAATTAACTATGTAATGATATAACTGTATTCTAGAAATATGTTTTCAAAATAAACTCCTGCTGTCAGCCAGTAAGTCTTAACAATGCAATTTCTGCTGTTTGCCTACAGAGATATGTGCAAATATTGAGGTCTAAGAGCTTACAAACATACATTTGAATGAATGGAGGGGAGGTTAGAAAATGAATAGGTCATAACAATACAATGTAACATAGCATCGTCTTGATAAGTTCTGATATCATTTTCAGAAGATTGTAATCTCTGTCTTAGAAAGCCGGTCATAAAAAAAGTACTCTATATGGCACTTAGACCTCATGTGCCAAGCATCAGTCAGTAAGGGATCAGTGAGTGTATCTTATGACATAATATGTAGGCTCTGCTCACAGCTGAAAAGTGACACATGCTATAACATAGTTGAGGATGTGGCATTATGGGAAAGATCAAAAAAATGTGTGCAAGGGATAAGCTTATCATTTTTTTATTTTTACTAACACAAAAAACACACAGGCATGAATTAAATATATATTTTTACTTAAATTGGCGCTTATATTGGTGGTAGACATAGTTGTATGAGCATCAGGAAGAATCATTGCATGCACTATTAATAATTGAATAGACTTGTAATATTGACCTATTGATATGATGTTAATTTGGTTTGAAACTGGGCATAATTTTACCATGCTTAATTCCAGTTCATTCCAGATCCCATTGGATGTTCTGCCTGTTACATTTATTCTGAATAATTTTACAATGGTCCAACAATTCATTTTGTTTTATGCTATCTGTGGCCAAGGCCAGCTGGTGTAACATTATGCTATGTGCTTAATAATAGTACAAAAAAGAAGTAAATGCCATAGAAATCAGTGCCGCTCACAAATCGACAGATGGCAAGTGACCTAGGATAAATTCGACTTCATAGAAATTCTTTATCGTTGCCACCTTCTACATACTGAATGTTACTCAGGACAATATAAAGTCCCTATGAATGATGTTTACCGCTAGTGTTAGTTTAAAAAAATATTTAATGAATTTAAAATATATAATAATTACAATATTGTGGAAATATTTTAAATGCCAAGTGATCAATACTGTTCATACCAATTACTGGTAATTAATGTGAGGCCAAACTTGCATTATAGCCAAGTGACATTTATTTACATTAAGGTTGTAACACATTTAAAATGGAATAACTTTTAATCTCATAAGCATATGACTCTTAGTGGTAACATTCTGTTAAATCAATGTATCGTACAACCATGTATTCAATATATAGATCCTTGATGTCTCCAGTGAGATGGTTCAGTGAACTGTAGAATCTGCTCAATCCTCAGGGTTGCAAGTTTGATTCCTGGCATTGTTGACTGATCCTTGATAGGTGGATAACATGAGTATCATTAAACTGAATTATAGTAATATTCCCCTTTTATGTGGCTGCTATGTACTACCAAATATCTGGTACTTAGTTGTATCATTCTTCTCTTTCACTGAATTGATAATTCCAGTCTATTTTGTTGGTGTTGTCCTGGGGAAATGTTGTCACAAATGCACCAAAATCTGGTTCTTTCTCTGGGGTAGCACAGCTTCTACCCTAATTTTGGAGGCTTCAACTTCAACCACAAATGGCTTAGACATGTTCATATGAATCAGCAAGGGAGCTGACAAAAACAATTGCTTAAGGGTATTTTTTTTTAGTCATTGACATGAGTAGAGACACAGTTGTAGAAAAATGCTTAATGCCTTTTCTGTAATAATTGGCAAAAGCCCAGGTAACATTGGAAAGGCTTGAAAGCAAGTGGTTGAGGCCAATCAGTGGTAGAAAATTTGTTGTTGTTTAATTCAAAATTCAAAAAGGCTGAAATTATGTATCCAAGAAAAAAATCTACTCTTGGACCTCGAACTGGCATTTTTCAATGTTACCTTATGAGTGATCTTGCCTGAGACATTGAAGGACAATACAAAAATGTTCACGATGGGAGGATAAATCAGGAGAATGGATGTCATCCAGCTACAGTATGACAAAGTGAAGGGCAACATCTCTTAAAAAAAAAAAAAATCTTAGAAGACAGCTCAGGTGTTACAGCTGCCAAAAGTCATTAGAGTATATTCATAATGACACTTGTGAGTGTTAAACTCTGTATTTTAAACAAAGAGAACATTTAAAAGAACAAATTTTATTCTCAATATATATTAAAAGGTGAAAAATCACCGTAAATAGTTGCAAAATAGGGGAACAGTGAAAGGGTAAACCGGTAAGAGATTATTCCAAATATTAACCCAAATTAATACTAATAGATACAAGGATATATTAAATCATATATCACAAAAGAAAACCAAAAACACACACATATATGAAAAAAATGAAAAAGAAATGATAATAATAATAATAATAGAGCCCTATATTATATACCTGTCTATAAACAGGATACAGCCTGGGAGATATATATATATAATTCCAAAGTAGTCCAACATAAAGTAGATAATGAAAGAGGAATAATAGCAGGGGTGGAGTAAAATGGAGGTCCCTAATCTCAAATTCAAGTAATTCCTATCTAATGATTATACGCTTGAATAGCGGGGATAGCAGAAGATGAGAGAAAGGACAGCACAAGCTGCAAACTGGCGACAGGTAGGTAATCAGAAAAGATATAGAAAGGGCTAGATGTCAGCAAACAAAATAACTAAAGAAAAAAGAGAAGCCCGACGCGCGTTTCGCCGTAGCGGCTTCGTCAGGAGCATAAGCAGAACTAAACAGAGAGGAAGTTTAAATAGTGGCGCTGCAAAGTTGGCTAAAGTGAAATAGCCAATAGGAGATCAGTAGGTGTGTCGGGATAGCCAATCAGAGATCGGTGGGCGTATCCTAACTGTCAATTGGCTTAAGACCGGAGGTGTGTCCGCCCGTCACAGAGAAGGAGGGTGGGAGGGGCTACACGGAACCACACTGATAGAAGAAATTGCCGTTTGCAAGTAAAAGGGGGCAATAATACATATATATATATAAAAAACTCTGTCTTAAATTAATATCCTTGTCTAACACGGATCAAATTGTGTGCATCTCTGAGGTGTAACATGGAAAAAAATGATAGAACCATGAATTAGAATTAAATATAAACCCTTTCTCAAGATTTTCTCTAATTTATTCTTCATTGACCTAATTTACTGACTATGAAAGTGGCTCAGTCCTACCTTTAGGAGGAATGCTACCAGGTAACAGTTCTATATGACAGTTATAGGGACAATGAGCTGGTAGCTGTTCAAACTTTGTCTTATCAAAAATATCACAAAAATATGTTTATTCTATTAATAATAGCCCTGTACGTGCTGCTAATCTAAAAGAACAATTTAAAAAATCCAAATCCTTTTTGAAGGCATCTATTGTGCTTCATCACACCACCTCTCGTGGCACTGAGTTACATACCTTTATTGTCTTTACCATAAAGAATCCATCACTGTTTTCTGTGAAATCTTTGCTCTTCTAGTCTCAAGGGATGTATATATTTATATAATGATATAATGTAATACTAGAAAGCTACAATTTCTGGGGAAATTGTGTGAAGTGTTCTTGCCTCCACCAGTAATCTACAACTGGAGTGGGCAGAGTAACTGGGTGGAGTGGCTTGAGTAACTGTTGTGTGGTTGGAGTGACTGGAGTAACTGTAGAAAGGTTGGAGTGCGGTTGCCATCTTCAAATGGTCGTATTTTAAAAACTATAAATCCTACAGCGAAGAACTTTATATTGTGAGAATCACAAGACCCAGACCTACATTTTGATGCATAGTATGTCTCTGAAATATTAAAAATTAAGGCACAGTCGCAGTTTAGATATTGCCGTTCAAAACTGAGGTGGCTAGAGTGGAGTTTCAATGAATGTCAATGGACGGCGTGAGTTACAAACAAATGGTCATATTGTGAAAACTATCAGGACTATGGCTTAGCCGTGGACATGTTTAGTGGCAGCAGGGATAGCTGAACGTTTTGATATAAGATTTGTGTAGGTGGGCTTGAAAATGAGGGAGTGGTGGTAGTTTAGAAATCATGTCCTGATTTTTCAGCTCACACTCTAGCTTTTGTCAGCTCCCACTCTAGTTTTGAACATTCTGCATTCATTCCTATGGGACTGTTGCTGATGCTGTTTTTCTAGTGTTTATAAATACAACTTTTTTAGTCTATGTTTCTAACTAAGATCCTCCAATGCTCTTGTTCAATTTGTAGCCATCATTTGCACTTTTTATAGTTCTATAATGTTCTTTTTAAGGACTGGTTCCTTAGCTAACTTAGCTATGGCAAGGGATTTAGATGACCCCCAAAGTGTGGATTCCAGATTTAGACCCTACATGTGTGTGGCAGTACGTGATACATGATTGGCCAGAATGTGTCTGGATGAGGAATACCAAGGTAAGCACATGTGGCTGGTAGTCAGACAATGCCAAGGCGGTACACGTAGGTGGTAGTCATAGGGTATCAAGGTCAGCACAAGGAGCAAAGAGTTATGAATGGCAAGGGACAAAAAGCAGAGAGGTTGTTAAACAGGAATCATGCACAGAGGAGGAAGACAAGTCAGGGATCTATACATATTAAATTGTCAAAAAAAACCTCAAGAATCATGAAATCGACCAAGGGAGGAGTTAAAACTCAGGGCATTTAAACTATGGTGCCAAGTTAGCTCTGACCCACTGCTGCTCATCAGAGATGCACCTACTCTGTAGCACACATCCTAGCCGACCACGGAGCCGCAGCCGTCGAGAACGCAAGTGTAGCAGAGAGGCTGCACTCCAGTTCGCAGGGAGTGGGCCTCTCCAATGAGACAAATTGTAAACACGGCAATGCAGTTCTTGAATGGATAGCTGTTGTGTTTTTGGCAGTGCTAATGCACTACTGAGCCCCCATTACTATTGGATTTTTGCCAAGCAGTGAAGCAGTCAATTTAAGCACAATTATACCACACCACTGATTGGTATGCGAACAACCATGCTGGTTTGTGACCCAGACCAAAGTAGATGGACACAGTAGATTTGCAATATAGATTTAGTAAAACCCCTTGTTTCTCCTGTATACATCACATATTGTTATAAAATAAACCTATTCTTCAAATCAGAACAGTGTAATATGCTAATCCCCCTGCCTTTCTTTCTTAACCATTCCTAGTATGGCTATTTTTACATTACTTTATTTTTATGAACTGGCTTACACAGCTCCAAGCATCCATTTCTACACAAATAGTATTTTTCCAAAAATCGGTTAAAATGGATCTCATTTGTCTCTTTTAATTAATTTGTCTTGATCCATTCAACATGTGGAATCAATTCCCTATTGTGTGTTTAAATTTATTCTTAGCCAAAGAGCAGAGGTCATTGCATCAATAGGTACATTTAGCATTATTAGCTGTTCATTATAAGTTATTGGTAGGAATTATACTAGTGTGAACATAAAGTACATCTTTCTTCCTGCCTTTTACATGGCATGCAGCGCTGATGTATCTTTTAGAGGTGCATTTAATACATTGGCCTCAAATCAATGCAAGTTATAGTAAGTATTTTCCATACACCCCCTATTTAAACAAGGGTCTTGTAATTTTGTATAAAATACCATATGATGTGCTAGTCCAAAGACGGTTTATTGAAACACGGAACTATTGATCACACTCACCTCTAGAGGGACTGATCTAATCCATATCCTATCTGAGCAAACTAGTTGAACAGGCTTGTTAAACATAGCATGGCTAGTTTGTCTCAGAAACTGATTGTCTATCTTAACATCAATAAGTGCATTATTTGAACAATGTACTGTATGACACACCAACGAGTAATATGGCATTGTACATTGTGAACAATGAAAACAAAAGAAATCTCAGTGTATTTTTCCTGGTAAAACACTTTTCTACCTAAATACAGTAAATTAATTATATACTGTCAGCAGGGGATAGAGGTTTTGTGAGAAAGTCATAACTTAATTTATTTAGTTCCTGCCTATTCCTTTGCATCACAGATGTATCTTTTTGTTTGATATTGGGCTGTTTTGTTAAACCGTCTTTAGAAATTTCCTTGCAGGCCAGCCTTAATAAGTATGTTAACGTGTTCTGACAACAGGAGTGGAATTCGTGACCATGCAAGCTATAGTAAGACAATGGAGAATTGGCTCAAGATCAGTAAAGAAATAAAAATTAGACTATTGGACTTATTATTAAACAGTGCTCTCTAAAGGGCTTCTTGTGTACTGACTATCATTAATAAGTGTACATTTTATATTTGTGGATAGGATGTGGGTGCGTTAACATGACAACTAGGACAATATAATTCACAGTAAACAAATGGTTTAATCGGGACTGTAGGGAAGAAACGCTAGAAAAACAACAAAATACATCAAATTCCATTTGACAGTGTCTGCTTGTTTATCAAGTTAGGGTCAGACAGAAGCATACGGATCACTGACATGCTGTAATAGCTTGTTTAACTCTAGAAATGATAAACCAGGTATGTCAAGCAGGAATCCGGAAAGGGGAGCAGCACCCCAGACGTTCAGGGCAAGACTGAGCGTATTGATTTATAAAAGATAATTGGTAGGTGTAGAAAGTGTTTCTGTGCCAAAAACACAATTATTATTTGCACTTATATGTTTAAAATGATCCCATTGCACCTATAGTACTGAATACAATATTCAAAGGAATATTTTAAACTTTTGTTACAGACAACATATAAAAATGTGACATTCTAGATTGCTTTATCTTAAATATAAAATATAAAATCCTGTTCGTTTGCCTGTAGCAGGTCATCGCTGACCTCTGGAATCATGAAATTTGCACAGCTCATTCACGCTGGAATTTCTAGGTCAACGCAACTTTTTTTAGATTCCTTTCTCAATTATGAGTTAATTAAGGTTTTGAGGTGATTAGATACCACATAAACTGTGAAGTTGATTGGTCATTGTTCTACATCACAACTGATGTAATCCATGGCGCCCGTTGAAATCTATAAAATAAGGTCTTAAGGATAGAAATCTGATTTGCTGTTGAGCTACTATACTGGTTGAAATATGGAGGAGCCTATACAAATTTCAGCAATGATTTTTTTTTATAGATATCAACATGGCTGACCTGGACATTTTCCAAGGACATTGAAAATGGACAAAAGGACATTATGACGTCACTGGTGATGTAGAACAATGACACATCATGGCCAAATACACGCCGAATGCTTTTGAAATTGAAAGCAAATTTAAATACATTGAACCAAGATGTAGCAGCAAGAATCTATATCCCAGGCAATGTCTAGTAACAAGCAAGTAGTGTTATCATTCAATGCCACCATATCCAGGTATGTTCTACAATACATACACAAAGATGCTATCTGCAAAAAACATAGGGCTTTAATCATAAAAGAGGTAATTGAAAGAAAAGCCCAAAATAGCAGCGTTTAAAGTATAGCTGAATGGGAAAAAAATTCAAACTTGACTTTGGCCATAATTTTGAAATCCCTTGTAATCCCTTCAATCACCTCTTTGATGAAAAAAGCCCATGATTTACACTCTAAAACTATGGTGCACTACACTAAGAATGTTTTTGTATTATATGCACTATTCTACATGTAATAAGATTTGTCCTGGGGTCTTTTTTTCATCTCTTCTTAGCTGGATAATTGGTCCCCATTCATTTAACTTTGAAAATGTGACTTATGTTTGATGTGCCACATGCTTGGTTAGGTCAATCTGTATTCTGAATGTGCTAAAGGTTGATAACACTTTCCAAAACACAATTATTTAAATTCTTTCCTTTTAATGGCAAAAATGAAAGGCTAATAATGAGGGGGTTTTGTTAGACAGAGAGAAAGCAGGTATTTTAAATAATTTCTTATACCAATGAACACCTACTGGTCAAGCTAATGTTACAAAACAGTTACAGGTATGTGCTTGTCTGATACAAGACTTATTGTTTAAATAATTAAATGGTGTTAATGTAGGCAAAGCCCAGGGACCAGATGGTGTACACCCATGGGTACATAAAGAGCTAAGGTAGACCCTGGCCAGACCGTGCTTTTTGACTTTCAGGGATGAAGCAAACAGATTGGAGTAAAGGAGATGGCAATTGTAGATCCCAGCCTGGCAATTGTAGACCTGTAAGTTTGACATCTGTGCTATTGCATCCAATAAAGATGTGACTAAAATTAACGATCTGGGTGCTGCAGTGGATGTGATTTATTTAGACTCTGATCATGCATTTCATACAGTTCCACAGAAAGGCATACTGTACAAATTTGCTGATATAGGCTTAGAGGCAAATGTTTGTGTGAGGCTTGGCAATTGGCTGAAAGATAGATGGCAGAGACTGGTGGTATGGGCAATTCTTCTTTTGGACAGTAATGTTAAGTGAAGTACCCCAGGGATCTATCCTGGGACCTCTTTAATTTGTTTATTAATGATCTCCCAGTGGGCATAGGGAGCCATGTCTGGGTGTTTGTCACCAGTCTGAACTGGATGTATATTCAGTGGAAGAGGATTTGGACAAATTGGGTAACTGGGCAGGCAAATGGCAAATTAGATTCCATGTAGACAAATGTAAAGTTTTGCATTTTGTGTATAATAGATTTTAAACATATGGAGTAAATGGTGTTTCTTGAATGAAAATTATTTGGATGTAACTGTAGACAATAGATTTAGCAGTAACATAGTAACATAGTAATTTAGGTTGAAAAAAGACACAAGTCCATCAAGTTCAACACTTCTACCTATCATTCCAGCTTTTGATCCAAAAGAAGTCAAAACCCCTAAGGAAGCTATTTCAAATTTTGCCTCCTAGGGGGAAAAATCCTTCTTGATTCCAAAGGGCAATCAGATTTCTCATTGGATCAATAAGCTCTATAATTATTGCTTATTATATTATTAATAGCCCTGTATGTTCTGCTTTTCTAAAAAAAAAAAAAAAAACATCCAGACCATTTTTAAATGCATCTATTGTGGTTGATAGCACCACCTCTCTTGGCAATGAGTTCCATAACTTTATTGTACTTACCATAAAGAATCCATTGCTTTGCTGTCTATGAAATCTCTGCTTTTCCAGTCTCAGGGGGTGACCTCTTGGACTTTTTTTGTTGATGAACAGGTCACTGGAGAGCTCTTTATATTGGCCCTGCACATATGTATATAATGTTATCATATCCCCTCTGAGACGCCTTTTTTCTAACGTATATAAATGCATTTTTTAAGTTTCTTTTCATAACTAAGTTCCTCCAATCCCCTTATTAATTTTGTAGCTCTCCTTTGCACGTGTTCTAGTTCCTTAATATCCTTTTTAAAGAATGGTGCCCAGAATTGTACTGCATATTCAAGGTGAGGTCTTGAGGAGGAGGTGACAGGAGGAGGTCACCTCCTCCTGTGAATCTATACCTCGTTTTATACATGCCAATATCGTATTGGGCCTTGCAGCTGCTGACTGGCTTTGGGCACTGTTGCCAAGTTTGTTATCTACAGTTATTCCTAAACCCTTTTCATTAGTAGTAGTCTTTCCCAGGAAAATACCATTTAAAGTATATTTTGCTTTGTTTTTATTTTTCCCAATGCATAACTTTACATTTGTCTATATTAAACCTCATTTGCCACTTTATTGCCCAGTCCCCCACTCTGCCCAAATCTTCCTGTAAAGAAAAAACATCAAGATTAGTCTTTATTACCTTACCTAATTTAGTGTCATCAGCAAACACTGAGACATGGCTCTCAGCACAACGTGGAAGATAATTAATAAACAAATTAAAAAGAAAAGGGCCCAAAACGGACCCCTGAGGTACTCTGCTCAATACCCTGGTCCAATTTGAGGATTTTCCATTTACAACTACTCTCTGTGTTCTATCTTTTAGCCAATTTTCAATCCAAATACATACTATTTCTCTCAATTTGTAGAGTAACCTTCTGTGTGGAACTGTATCAAATGCTTTAGCAAAGTCCAAATAGATAACATCAACTGCCACACCTAGATCTATATTTTTACTGACTTCTTCATAGAATGTTATTAAGTTTGTTTGACAAGACCTTAACAGAGTTTAATTGCTTAAGCACTTTTTCCCGTGTCAGACAATCCCATGTTTGCAGTGACTGTTCCGTAACTTCTGGTAGCAGGGGCTCATCCATCTGTTCTTCCTTAGTATAAACAGAAGAAAAAGTATTTAAAATGTCTGCTTTCTCTCTGTCCTCATTTACCAAATTTCCCATTTGGGATAACAAGGGCCCAACATTTTCCCTCTTTAGCTTTTTTCCATTTATATACTCATAAAAAATGTTGGGTTAATTTTACTCTCCTTAGCATTCCTTTTCTCATTTTCCAATTTAGAAATTTTAATTGCCTTTTTGCAGGCTTTGTTGGCATATTTGTAGTCTATAAATACTGATCCCTTGCTTTTATAATGTTTGAATGCCAGTAGTGTGCAGTGTCAGCTGGCATTTGCAAAGACCAATAAGATATTGATATGTATTAAATCGGATATTTACTCACAGGAGGAAGATATTATTTTGCCTGATTACAGGTCCATGGTAAGACCTCACCCTAAACATACAGCTTAATTCTGGGCGTCTTTTCTGAAACAGGACAGGAAGGAACTGGAAAACGTGCAGAGAAGACAAACAAAACTAATAAGGGGAATGACAAAATATTGTTTAGATAAGCTTGTTAAGATAAGTAGAAAAATTTAGTTTATACACGCCAGAGAAACAGCGTCTTAGAGGGGATATGATAACATTATATAAATATATACAGGGCCCATACAAAGCGTTCTTCAAAGACCTGTTCATTAACAGAATGGTACAAAGAATAAGAGGTCACCAGCTAGATAATTTCTTCTACATCTGCGGAAGGGATTTTTTATGGTAAGGACAAAAAAGATGTGGAATTCTCTGCCTGAAGAGGGTGTGCTGATGAATATACTAGATGTATTTTAAAAAGGGTCTGAAGATATGTATTTAAAAGAGCAGAACATAAAAGGTTATGTAAGTTAGTATAGGCATTAATATGTATTTAGGGCTTGCCTATCCAAGAAGAAATCTGATTGCCTTGTGGAGTCAAGAAGGAAAGCCACTGAAAGAAGAATTTGAAATTGCTGAAAGAAGGATTAACCCCTTGGCGACACAGGACGGACTAGGTCCGTCCTGTGTGCCGAGGCGTTAGTGACACAGGACGGACCTAGTCCGTCCTGTGTCAAAACGAGCACTGAAAGTGGAGTTTTTCCGCTTTCAGTGCTCTGATGGTATTGTAACGATGCTTCCGTATGGAAGCATCGTACAATACTAAAAAAAATGCCCGTCGGCATTTCGATCGCTCCGGAGAGCGATCGAAATGCCGGTTTTAAAGGCACAGAGCCTTTAAAACACGTGCATTAAAAAAGTGAGCATAGGAAGCGAATTTTTCGCTTCCTATGCTCAGAAAGTGTTTCTGATTGCCTCGCAAGTCGAGGCAATCAGAAACAAAAAAAAAATGCACGATCTTGGTCACTGAGTGACCAAGATGGCGCTGCCCTTCTAAGGGCAAGAGCACAGGAGGCAGGAAGTACCTGCTTCCTGTGCTCTCTGGCTGTCACACGATTGCCTCTTCACAGAGGCAATCAGTGACTGCCAGGCACACTGACAGGCAGTGGGGATGCTCTCCTGAACATCCCCACTGACTGGTCAGATCAATATTAACTCTATATTGATCTGACCAGTTATGATCTGCCTCCCTCTCCTCACATTTTTTTTAGTGAGGGAGAGAGACAGATCAAAGTTATAAAAGTAAGTAAAAGTTAAAAAAAACTATTAATTCACAACACACAAATAATAAAACAATAAAAAAAAATTATTAAAGCAATTCCCTGCGTTTAACCCCTTCCCTGCCACTGATCTTGCATAAGCAGTGATCATGCACATCAGCGCATTTATTTTTGCTGTTTGTGCATTTTTTAGGGGTTAATTTTTTTTGTACTGTAATTTATTACAGTACTAAAAAGGCTCTTCTAAGAGTTATTAACCCCTTATTTGCCGTCGATCACTGCTTACGCAATGATATTGACGCCAAAGCAATTTTTATCTGTCTGCATATTTTTATTTATTTTATTTTTTTTTACACATACCTGCTAGGGGATTACATGTAAAGTAAAAATATTTGAGCATTTTTTTTTTTAAGCTGCCTGAGCGCATAGCGATCAGTAACAGCGAATTAGTGGCAAAGGCGGTTTGGTGATTTCTCAATTAAGCTCACCATTCGCCCTGGTTAGATCAAAATTAATCGGATCAATATTCACAAATATTGATCTGCCTCCCTCTCCTCACTTACATTTTTGTGACGGAAAGAGACAGATCAGTATTAGTGATATAAAATAACATTTTATAAAATTGGCAGGTTTTATGAAAGTCTTTCACTGTGTATTAACCCCTTCCCTGCCATTCATCACTGTGTAAGCAGTAATCTTGCACAGCAACAGTATGTTTTGCTGTCTGCACTGTTTTATGGATTAATTTCTTTGTACTGTAATGTATTACAGTACTAGATAGGCTCTTCTAAGAGCTTTTAACCCCTTCTTTGCTCGAGATCACTGCTTACGCACTGATTCTGAGGCCGCGGACTCAGGGTTCGATTTTGACCCTATTCAGCTTTCTGATACATCATCTAGCGATGTATCGGTGGCTGCTGAGCCCTTGCCACAAGTAGTGATGGGGGTCTACCGATAAAAAAATATATGGTTTGGTGGGGGTAAATTACATTGGCTGGCTTCAAAGATATATCCCATAAAGGACACGGACGCAGGTTGACTACATGTCAAAATTCCAAGTTGGAATTTTGAGATGCGCATCTCACAAATGTTGCCTTCTAGCCAAAAACAAACCAACAAACCTATGCATGGGTGCTATCCCTGTACTCGGGAGATGTTGCTGAACACATATTGGGTTGTTGTTTGGCAGTGATATATACCAGAATCTGTGAATTCATGCCTGAAGTACAATGCATGTGGAAAAAAAACTCCCAAAAAAGTACTACCACAAACTTTTACAAAGGCTGGTGGTAGAATTAGTACCTATACAGTATTAAAATACCACCATTTGAAATACCTTAGGGTGTCTATTTTCCAAAAATATATGGTTTGATGGGGTAAAATTCATTGGACGGCTTCAAAAATGTTCCAAATGGAACATGGGCGCAGGCTGACTACATGTCAAAATTCCAGGTTGGAATTGCGCACCCCCTAAATGTGGAATTTTAGACCCAATACAAACCAACAAACCTATGCATGGGGGGTATCCCTGTACTCAGGAGATGTTGCTGAACACATATTGAGGTGTTGGTTGGCAGTGGCAAATACCAGAATCTGAAAATTCCTGCCTGAACTACAATGTGTGTGGGGAAAAAATTACATCCCAACCCTTTGACATAGGTTGGTGGTAGAATTAGCACTTGGAAAGTGTTAAAATACCACAATTTTAAATACCCTAGGATGTCTAGTTTTCCAAAATATATGGTTTTATGGGGTAAAATACTTTGACAGGCTTCAAAAGTGTCCCAAATGGAACATGGGCGCAGGCTGACTACATGTCAAAATTCCAAGTTGGAAATGCACCCCCCCCTAAACGTGGCCTTTTAGCCCCCAAATAATCTAACTAACCTACACATGGGTGGTATCCCTGTACTCAGGAGATGTTGCTGAACACATATTAAGGTGTTGTTTGGCACTGACACATAATAGGATCTGTGAATTCATGCCCGATGTACAATGAATGTGAAAAACAAATTACTATCCATAACATTGACATAGGCTGGTGGTAGAATTAGTGCATGAAAAGTGTTAAAATACTACCATTTGAAATACCCTAGGGTGTCTAGTTTTCAAAAATATATGGTTTTGTGGGGTAGAATACACTTTTTGGCTTCAAAAATGTCCCAAATGGGACATGGGCGCAGGTTTTCTGCATGTCAGAATTCCAAGTTGGAAAACCAAAAAGTGCACCTCTCAAATGTGGCCTTTTAACCCCCAAATAACCTAACCAACCTATACATGGGTGGTATCCCTGTACTCAGGAGATGTTGCTGAACACATATTGAGGTGTTGTTTGGCACTGACATATAACAGGATCTGTGAATTCATGCCCAAAGTACTATGTATGTGAAAAAAAATGACTATCCATAACATTGACATAGGCTGGTAGTATAATTAGTGCATGGAAAGTGTTAAAATACTACCATTTGAAATACCCTAGGGTGTCTAGTTTTCAAAAATATATGGTTTTGTGGGATAGAATACACTTTCTGGCTTCAAAAATGTCCCAAATGGGACATGGGCACAAGTTTTCTGCATGTCAGAATTCCAAGTTGGAAAACCAAAATGCGCACCCCCTAAATGTGGCCTTTTAACCCCCAAATAACCTAACCAACCTATGCATGGATGGTATCCCTGTACTCAGGAGATGTTGCTGAACACATATTGAGGTGTTATTTGGAAATACCCCTTCACATTTTAAGTTAATGTTTGCCTAAATTGCAACATATGTGAAAAATAAAAAAAAAAAGATTTTTTTCTGCAAACTTTGGCATAGATTGGTGGTAAAATGGCTACATGAAATGTGTCAAAATACCCCAAGTTAAATGCCCTGAGTTGTCTAGTTTTCAAAAATATGTACATGTTGGGGGTCATTCATGGATTTAGTACAGAAATCAGTTTTACAATGTCACTATCGCTAATTTTGAAAGAAAGGATTTTAAAATAGCTTTGCACCACTTATAGTTCTGGCCCTGTAACATAAATAAAAAAGCACAAAAACATAAAAACATGGGCTATTTCTGAACTCAGGACATATATTAGAAACTTTTTAGCAGTGTTTTTTTGTTGTCTCTTGTACATGAGTATACGATTTTTCAAATAAAAGTCATAAAAAAATAATTTTTTCAATTTTTTTGCCATATTTTATTATTTTTTTTACATCAAATTATATGCTATTATCAAAAAAATGGTATCAAAAGAAAGCCCTTCTTATAACGATAAAAACGATATATAGTTTGTGCGGGTACACTAAATGAGACAGAAATAAATTACAGCAAAACACAAACACCTCAGAAATTTTAAAACAGCCCATGTCACCAAGCGTCGGACAAGCCAAAAAAGTCATGTCACTAAGGGGTTAATTTTCCTTCTGTTGTATCAACAGCTGGAAACAAGAATAGGAAAAGGGGTTGAACTTGATGGACACAAGTCTTGTTTTAGCCTAAACTAGTATGTAATTATAATTTTAGCAGTGCCCAGGTCATGTCTCTGAACAAAATCTTCTGTGGAATAACCAACTACTAATAAATATACCTTTGGTCGCAGTTTGCTGGTTTAGGATAGACCATGGGAAAAAAATGGCCAATTTAATGATGTTATATGGGCCTTCAGAGAACTTGCCAATAACACTTTGCCTATCCTTAGGTAAAACCAAGACACTAGGATTGAAAGACATATTTTCAGATGTAGTGTTTATTTTACCCAGTGTTTCTAATATTGAGGACTCAGTGTGTCTTTTCGCCGTGTTATGTGAGGCTAACATCTTGCGCCATAACCATTTTCTTTTTTTTTTTCTGAGCTTACTGGGACCATTGCCCTCTTTGTCTCGTGTTATGGTAGGTATAAATGTGATATGTAATTAATACTTTGTGTGTTGTTTGTTATACAATTGTCCAGCATTACAGAACTATTTGTATTTCTCCTGATTTACTCTCAGTCTTGAGTAGATATGATTCAGGTAAATGAATGAACAAAGCTAAGCTAATCAAACCTTTCTTCACTACTAAAAGAGGAATGTTCACCATTGTTGTCCTAAAATCTTTATTTAAAGAATGCAACACAATATATAATAAAACTAAATCTGTCTCACTGGACTTGTTCAGACTTCAGATGAAACACTTGATTCTCCTATAGCCTGACGTTGAAAATTAGTCTGAATCATCCCAGTATGATAAAATCCCAGTACAATCATTAGACACTTTTATCATTGACATCTTATGCTTTTCAATTCATCACCTTGACCTAGAATGTGTTATGATTTATTGTAATTTATCTTGCTTGAAAGTTACCTATTAGGTTATATCAACAATCCATGACACACAAGTCTCCCTGGATCACTGCAATTAAAGTGGAATTCAGTCGTTTTGGGGAGGTGTTACATCAAAATGTCAAATATGAAAAAATAGGCACCTTTCCTGTTTAAATTGGTTTTGCAGCTCAGGGCAGATCTGATTAATGTAAAATATTACGCTACCTATTACACTCTTTTTGTGGAGGTTGAGAGGTAAAATGCTAATAAATACAACTCTGAGAATAAAGGTCTTTCTGCACAGCTTCCTGTTTCTAGAAAACTAGGGAACTTTGTATGTTTGTTCATCTCCCATATGCAAGAGGTGAGGCTGACTCGCCAAATCTTAAAAGTCTCTCTCTAGAGCTTGTATTCCAAAAAACAGCAGCGTGCAGCTTCATGTGATGAACAAAGAGAAGTATATAGCAGTAGATTGATTATACATTGTTAAAGGCTGGTTGTCCATAGCAAAGGGCTCATGACCAGAACCAGAGAGAACGAAGAAGTGGCAAACGCATTCCATGTAACCATCTTTTCTGAAGTCAGAGTCAAAGATCTTTTATTGACCAGGCTCTATCTGAAATGCATTGCATTAATTCCTATAGTGACAATGGTATGTATAGTAAACGTAAAAAATATTTAAAAAAAAAAGTGTCTGGAAAAATCTTTCAAGTATTGCATCATGTAAATAAAATGAAACAGACCTGTTTTTTTTCTTCAGCTATTCCTATCTCCTAAAAATGGCAAATAAAATGTAATGGATCAATTGTTATTGCTGCAGCAACTGTCCTGCCTTATTGAATCTTTCTGAATTTAGAGGCAACCTGGGAAATAATTATTAATGTAAAACAACAGAAGAACTCTTATTTTTTTCAAATTTATAATAACCGTGTTTCACATATATCAGAAACAAGTACAATATGAAGAAAATTATCTAAGTGGAACTAACCATTTACATACTTGACATTACTTCCAACATATGATACAAATCAGTCCTTTCAAGCTCCAAGGGACCAGATCAAACAGCTCTATGATATTATTTACAAAGACAATGATGTCAGAAGTTTCTTCCATAAGGAGATGTAAGAAATAGCCAGCAGGCTGAAATCAAACAGGAACAGGAAGTATAAAGGTCCTTGGAAGAAACCAAACTTGTATTTTAGCGGTTTTATAATAGGCAATGTTCATAAGCGTAGCCATTATTGGTTTGTTTTTGGGCCGACAGCCCAAGATTTAGCTCTTTAAAAACAATTCCAAGGAGTCCAAACAGCTTACAAAAGACATCTTAGTTTAATGAGGCTAACTGTTTCCATTTCAGTGTCATTGCTTGCTGCAGCACAGTAATTGGTAACTATATTTTTAGTATGTAATTTAGGCAGCTTGTATTTTTTTTGGTAAGTGTGTTAATGTTCTGATAGCATTGCAATATGCACAATACTATCTATGTTGCCTGTGTAATATACTGATATTGTGGAATGGGGATACTCTTATAAACACATATTGTGGTGTGCGTTTGTTTCTTTGCCAGATATCCCTAACAAAATAGAGCAAAATAAATATATCTCGGGTAAATAGCTGTTGAGAAGAGTAATTTCATAAAACTGTAAGATTTGGAAGATGGAAGTGCATTTTGTACCCATTCACAAAAAGGGGACAGGCCGGAGTCAGGTAACTATAGGACATTGAGTCTTAAATCGGTAGTAGGGAACCATGGAAACAAGGATATCATTGTTACAGATCTAAAATCACATGTGTGCGAGATGATAAATGGTATGGGTTTTCCTGTGAAACTAACCTTACTGATGTTTTTGATTGGGTCATTTATTTCATGTTTAAGAGTGGGGGATGCAGTAGCTATAGACTCTGTTCCACATAAACGGCTTATTAAAAAACTGCAATCTCTGAATTTCTGACAACCCCTGTTTGTACTGTGTATCAGACAAAGCATGTATGCATATGTTACGCCCCGTTCATATAATGTGTATGTCATCTCCTTTCGGAAAATAAAAGATGTAAAAAAAAAAAAAAAAAGAAGAAAAAAAAACTGCAATCTCAGATGTGGATTCAAAAATAGTTGAATGCGTTAGGCAATAGCACAGACAACAATGGGTTGTAGTCAATGCATTATATTCAGTGGAAGACATTTGAATATATTGTAGAGAGTACAGAGAAGAGCTACTAAATCGGTTCATGAATTACAAGATAAAAGTTATCATGAAAGGATAAAGGCTCTTAAAATGCATGCAATGCTTGGAGGAAAGACAAGAGAGAGGGTATCGGGGCAAAGTGTAAAATTAGAGGCCAGAGGTCTAAAAATAACATGATAAAGTATTACTTTACTAAGAGGGTTGTGGATGCATGCAGTTGCCTTCCATCAGAAGTGGCAGAGATGAAGGGCTTTACGGATAAGGTTATCCCAATTAATATATATTGGGATTGTTCAGCTAACATAGGATGTAGCTCCCCTTGCTCTGTGCGCTATGTAAATTGTTGGCACCATATAAACAAAAGTTAATTTATGTAAGGCCAAGGACCAAATAAGCTATGCAGATCTTTCAACAGGTAGATATCGCTGCCTCTGGTGTGGTGTCCTAGGCTCTTGAGGATGTCCACACCTCACTGGCAATCAATGAATAGATAGTTTGGTAACCATATAGAGATGATATTCTACAAATTTGTATATTGTTTGTTTGTTTACAACCTCTTTTAATAAATATTGTTATATTGTAGAAAGCAAGGAGTAAGTTAAAAAGATTATTAATAGCATTATAGGCTATATATATTTTTACATTCCCACAGTAAGTGTTATTGTGTAACTACAGTAACATTTTCACATATTTCACGTATGATCATAAATGTATTCTATCATATTTTGCATATCTACATTATCTTCATAGTTTCTATAAAACACAATAATGAGGGGAAACAAGAGATTTCACTGAAGCTACAAGAACTTGACTGAGCAGCTGAATGAACTACGTAGGATGAGGTCATTTTATCAATTTGATTGGAATCCAGAATAGCACTTTATATAACTGTTCTCTGTATTTCTTTTCACTTATTTGTCTAACATGAAAGCCACTGCTCCACTCAAATTTGAAAAATAACCTTTTCTTCCTACCAATTCCTTTCATGTTTTTCCTCCATTATATAGTCTTTGTCTGATATAGCTTTTTGCAGAAGAAAAGCAGTTTCTTGGTAATAGAGCTGTTCTAATCGTAATCTCCAGGAAACATTCTATATCCATAATAACTGAAGATTTTTTTTTTTTTTTTGTTCATTTGTAAGAAGGTACTGATTGTTGAATAAATGGGAAATTATATCTGACAGCTCAAAGAAAATCCATGTTTCTTTTTGGAATTGGTGTTCACTAGAGGGGAAGTAGAGCAGACATCTTTGGAATTGGCCATTGGGCTTGGTTAAATGTGTTATTTGTCAATAGATATTTTGATGAGAATCCAGAGAAGAGATACCAAAATGATTCCCAGATAAGACCATCCACATGAGCTAAATCTGGATGTTGAACACATGTTTTATTTTTAACATATGCCATGTAAATCACTATAAATTTCTATGGGTGTCCTCTGGTTGGCTACTGTTTGCGTGAGTTTCACCAACCTGTGCTTGAGTTGGAGAAAGCCTGCAAAAGTCAAGCTATTTGCATATATATATATATATATATGCAAATAGTTTGACTTCTAGCACAATCTTTCTAGTATTTCGGATAATTAAATCCCTATGATTTATAACTGCTGAAATACTAAGCTTTCATGGCAAAATTTCTTCTACTTGGAAGGCTTCATTTGAAAAATCTAAGAGTTGTGCCATGTGGAGAGAGTCTGTTGATTTATAGTGTTACTCTAACAGAGACATGTTTCTTAAAATTCACCACTTCAGCTTGGGGCACAATTTTGCATTTCAAAGAATGACTGACACAAAATAATTGAAAGTTAATATATGGTGGAGGGTTAATAATAGAAAAAACATTGTATTCATGTTAATGTGGTAATTTATTTAGGGGAAAATGTTTTGACTTTACTCCCACTTTTAATTTCTCTTGTTATTTGCTTGGATATTAACTATAAAGTCTCATGATGAATGTATAGTTAAAGAAAAACAAGTTTATTGCGTCATGATAGCATATACTAAAAGTTACAATCAATTTAATGGGGTCTAATGTAAGGTCTCAACTAGAAGCATTTATAAAAATATAACCTAAACTATTACAAATCCCTTTATTTTTACCAAACAAATCATGTTAATGCCAACAGACCATCTTTCTTTATCTTATATAATATATTGCCTAGATCAGTATTGGAAATGGCCATTTTTTTCATCACAAGATAGCATATTACAATTTCCTCTTCGTTCATACATGAGACTTCAGATGTGTCAACTTTCATAATAATAATCGTGAGCGGGAGTATAACATATATCATTCTGGAAAAATAGAAATATTACGCATCAAATCCTTCTAGGAAACCAGTTCCTACTGCTCAGAATAAAAATCAACTAGAGTAATTTATTTTTCTTTTCTTTATGATTGGGCTTTGTTTCCTTAATAAGCTATTTGAATAATTCATCAGAGCTTTATAAGACTATGTGCAGAGTGATAGCCAATTAGGCCAAAAGGGGATGGGTATGACATATTAATAACTTCACAGTTTACGTGGAGCCTGGGATAAATACACTTGTGAGACCATGTCAATGACCATATCTGCATCCTACTCATTATGTTATTCACATTAGTACCACATTGTTTGTTATTATAGATGATGCCTGCAATTACCAGCTCTTTGACATTATCAGTAAAGAATAGTTCTTCAAAACTAATTCCATTTATTAGATAAATGGCAAAAATAAATCAAAACCATACCTATAAGGAAAATGAACTGGGATCCTAAAATGAACTAATTGCCTTGCTAATGTGTAATCCTCATTTTCTTCTTTCAGACTAAGGAAATGCATTTGTATCTGTTTTTAAAATAAATAAATGGTACCATGTTATCTATAGAAACATTTATTGTTATTTAATTGTTAAGCACAAGTAGATTCCTTAGCAATGAAACACAAGTTATTGGGGATGGGGGGCTATGTATAAATGTAATTTTGTGGGCAATGTTCTAAAAATGAAGATCAACAGGAACATTCCATTGATAGCTATGGTGAATGGACCCATTTTAGAACCAGCTGACATAATTGACTTTTATACATAACACCGCTGACTTCTCTTTCCATGTCATAGGTGATAGCTCATTGAATCATTTTCTACCAAGTGGTCAAAAAGTCTTCACCATTCAGTTAAAAACCTGTGGGGATTTACAAGATGCCCCTTTACTTAAGAAAAAAAATCACCGATATTTACATATATATCATATTGATATACTGAAGGGGGGACAGAAGGTGGTAGGTGGAAGACACACATGGGGACAGAGGGGAACACACGGGAGCCTACTGTGCCGATCACAACTCCCATTAACTCCCCCTCTGTCCCCCGTTTGTGTCTTCCACTTACTAACGTAGCATGTAACTGATATACGTTTTATCAGTTGCTTGCTACGCTAGTAAATGACAATAATCACCAAGATGCTTATACTTACCTGTCACCACAGCTGATCCGGAGGGGGCATGAGGGGGGGGGGGTGTCCCTCGCGCAGGCGCACTTGTGCCAAAGTTACGGCTGATTGACAGCTGTAACTTGGTCCACATGCGCTGTAGTGCGCAATGATCAAATTCTACTGTGCCTGTGCAGTAGAATTTGCTAGAGGAATTTGACAGAACATAAAGTACATTTTGGACTAAAGTGGGGAAATTTGATCAAACATTTTTCATATGACCATTCCTGAAAAAAGGAACTGTGAGGCATTTGCGGGGCATAAAAATGTACCAACATAAAATCAATTTCTTTGGTCAATATGGAATATGTAAGTGCTTATTATGTAATATTGCTATACCTCTTTTTTGGCTGTTGTCTGTGTAAATGTGCTACCACTTTTCTTTGTTTCTGTAGCTTTTTACTCAAGTAAGGTCCTAATCATTTGCGCATTTAAAAAAGACAGAGCAAGAAGTGCGCTATGACTCTGACAGCCTCATTGCTGAGGTGCAATGTTCCTTAGGTGAGAATGATATGACTTGGCCAGGGACTGAATAAGGAGAGAGCTAAGTCAAAGACAAATTCAATCCATCGGGCTTTGTCACTGGGTACAATTTTAGCATTGTCAGTGGTAACTGTGAAGCCAGATACAGGGACGGTGTTCGATAGAACCTAATTCAGAACAAAGGCTGGTCCTTCCTAGTGTTCTAATAAAAGTATTCAGAGGTGCAGAGAAGTTGAGGCATCCTGAATATTTAGAATACAAAAAAGAACAAGGTAGCTGCTCACTGGAAAACAAAGAATTGTTATATGCAGATACACACAGTGTTTTTTCCCTTTGTTTCTTTGTTGTTTCTTTTGTCACCTTGTATGAAGAGAAAGTTACTTTTCAGAAAAGTTCATTTAATTTAAATATTTTTTTCTTCACTATCATTTTATTCATCCGGATGACTTCCAGTTGTATCAAAGTATCTTTGTCTAGTCCATAATCTATGCAAATGTAAAAATAAAAAAATAAACATAGGAAAGTATTTTAATAGAAAACACAAATTTTAATTTTGGATTCAAACAAGAACGTATTCCTTTTTTGAGAAAAAATTGCATATTGCTTTAATCTGTGTTATTTCTTTTTACTTTTATTTAGAACAGCAGAAAAACATAAATGTAACATTTTTATACTGATGGACCTAAATTACTATGTTCAGCCAATGCCAAGAACTCAAATGGAAATGCAAAATGCATTTATAGGCATCACAACTGCAGCAACCCTCAATTTTTCTTACCTGATTGGGAACATAATAAATGCAATGATGGAATTTCTATTTTGCAAATTATGTCATCAGCGAACAGGAGTTAAGGTTCCACAGTGGCTGAGTTAGAAAAATTCTCCCATTCAGCCACATTGGAGAATTATTTTCAACTTGGCTACATTGACCTAAACTTTGAAATTCTACTCTCAATTCCCTGCAGTTCTCTCTTTCTTGAATAGACCCTTATATGTTCTTAGACTTTCCCAGGTGGATTGCAGGCAGAGACGGAGGTGAGAAGGGATCGGAAGATCCCCCCTCACCTTCCCTCTGCCGGCAGGCTGCACGGGGAGCCGAACAGGCAGCACAGAGAAACCTCCATGCTGCCTGTTCGGCTCCCCATGCAGTGTGACACGGAAGTGCCGACAGTCACATGACCGGTGTGCTGACGTCATATGCATGCCGGGTCACCTGACCGGTCCGTACAACCGCCTGGGAGCCGAACAGGCAGCATGGAGGAGACCATGCTGCCTGCTACTAGCCACCATGGTAAAGGGTAAGTGCTGGGGAAATGATGGGGTGGGGGTGCAAAATTACTGGGGCATATTAATGGCAAATAACACTTGCATATTATTGGTCAAATTGTCTTGGGCATACTAAATGGCAATTAACACTGGCATATTATTCGGCAAATTGGCAGGGGCATATTAAATGGTAAATAACACTGGCATATTATTGGGCAAATTGGCAGGGGCATATTAAATGGCAAATAACACTGGCATATTATTTGCAAATTTACTGGGGCATACTAAATGGCAAATATCACTGGCATATTATTGGGCACATTTACTGGGGCATACTAAATGGCAAATAACACTGGCATATTATTGGGCAAATTAGCAGGGGCATATTAAATGGCAAATAACACTGGCATATTATTGGGCAAATTGGCAGGGGCATATTAATGGGACATAACACTGGCATATTATTGGGAAAATTGGCTGTGGGATATTAAATGGCAAATAACACTGGCATATTATTGTCAAATTTACTGGGGCATACTAAATGGCAAATAACACTTGCATATTTTTTATAGCTTGGCTGCTCTTCTAAGAGCTGCTTTTCAAAGAGTATATTTTAGAGATATTCTGGAGACAGACTTGAGTTTTTAACTTGCTGAGATCTTCTTTTCTACTGATACAAGTAAGATTAATTTAGTCAAGTTATTGTGTGGTGGTTTGTACTGATTTCCTGCTTCAAATTGCTAAGGAATTTGAATTGAATACTTAGGTGTTTGTCATTGTTTGGTTCTAATTGGCATAGGCCCACTCAGGTGTTAAAACCTTCCTTGGTGCTTGTAGGTGTGTGTTGTGGGTGTATATAAGGTATAGTGGAAATTAGCTTGGCTAATTTAATAGCTTGGCTGCTCTTCTAAGAGCTGCTTTTTAAAGAGTATATTTTAGAGATATTCTGGAGACAGACTTGATTTTTTAACTTGCTGAGATCTTCTTTTCTACTGATACAAGTAAGATTCATTTAGTCAAGTTATTGTGTGGTGGTTTGTACTGATTTCCTGCTTCAAATTGCTAAGGAATTTGAATTGAATACTTAGGTGTTTGTCATTGTTTGGTTCTAATTGGCATAGGCCCACTCAGGTGTTAAAACTTTCCTTGGCTGCTTTTCAAAGAGTGTATTTTAGAGACATTCTGGAGATACTCTGGAGGTAGTCTGAGGTATACAAGAGGTGAGAAAAACTAAAAGATCTTTTTGATTTAAATTCTTAAAATGGCAGATTTGGTTTACTGTTATAATTGTTCTGCATTTGTTTCATGTTCCATTTTTTTGGAGGTTTGGAGGCTGTCTAATCTGTAGACAGTTCTCAAGATTGCAGCAGGAGATTGCATTTTTAAAGTTGAGATTTGTAATTTATCTGTAAAACAAACTCGAGCTGAGACTGTTGCGAAGTCACTGCCACAGAGGCTTCCTAGGAATGGCAGGTGGGTTACTGTTGGATCTGGTAGGCTTAGAGTTGTGAATAAAAGGCACGTCCCGCAGTCTGTGGCTGTCCAGAATTCATTTTCAGCACTTTCAGAGTGCAGTGGTGTTCTGGAGGCAGGCACAGACGCAGAGTTTGAGGAACCACTCTCCTATGTGGCTAAGGTGTGCAAGGAGAAGGTGAGGCCTGGTAGAAAACAGTTGTTGTTGGGCGATTCTATCATAAGAGGTGCGGAGTTGGACAGTATTGGCTTACTGAGATGTCTTCCTGGAGCTACTGCTCGCAGAGACAGGAGGCGAATTTCTAATATTGTTAAGCAAGCAAATCAAGAAGGAGAATTGGATGTACTGGTTCATCTAGGGACAAATGATTTGGCTTGCAATGAGGTTTCAGAGGTAAAGGAAGCGTTTCGTGTTCTTGCCAATGATATACAGCAGGTTGTGTCCACACTGTCCTTTTCTGAAGTTATACCTGTGCATAACATTCAGAATGATAGACGGATGCGTATTAGGGACTTTAACTTGTGGCTTGAGGAATGGTGTCGGGAGCAAGGATTTGGCTTTGTTTCTCATGGAAGGTCACTATGGGATAGAAAGGATCTGTACAAAAAAGATGGTTTGCATCTTTCTCAAAAGGGAACGAATGTTCTCAGTGAGCAGTTCAGAGGTTTTGCTAGGAGGTTTTTAAACTAAAAGAGGGGGGCAAAATGGCGATAAAACATCAATCCAATTGCCCCCCAAAACAGGGATGGAAGGTACCTGTAGTCAGTGTGCTGAAAAATGATAAGCTTAGGGTCATGTCTACAAATGCTCGCAGTTTAGGGAATAAGATCCATGAACTTGTGGCAATACAGGGAGTGCAGAATTATTAGGCAAGTTGTATTTTTGAGGATTAATTTTATTATTGAACAACAACCATGTTCTCAATGAACCCAAAAAACTCATTAATATCAAAGCTGAATATTTTTGGAAGTAGTTTTTAGTTTGTTTTTAGTTTTAGCTATTTTAGGGGGATATCTGTGTGTGCAGGTGACTATTACTGTGCATAATTATTAGGCAACTTAACAAAAAACAAATATATACCCATTTCAATTATTTATTTTTACCAGTGAAACCAATATAACATCTCAACATTCACAAATATACATTTCTGACCTTCAAAAACAAAACAAAAACAAATCAGTGACCAATATAGCCACCATTCTTTGCAAGGACACTCAAAAGCCTGCCATCCATGGATTCTGTCAGTGTTTTGATCTGTTCACCATCAACATTGCCTGCAGCAGCAACCACAGCCTCCCAGACACTGTTCAGAGAGGTGTACTGTTTTCCCTCCTTGTAAATCTCACATTTGATGATGGACCACAGGTTCTCAATGGGGTTCAGATCAGGTGAACAAGGAGGCCATGTCATTAGATTTTCTTCTTGTATACCCTTTCTTGCCAGCCACGCTGTGGAGTACTTGGACGCGTGTGATGGAGCATTGTCCTGCATGAAAATCATGTTTTTCTTGAAGGATGCAGACTTCTTCCTGTACCACTGCTTGAAGAAGGTGTCTTCCAGGAACTGGCAGTAGGACTGGGAGTTGAGCTTGACTCCATCCTCAACCCGAAAAGGCCCCACAAGCTCATCTTTGATGATACCAGCCCAAACCAGTACTCCACCTCCACCTTGCTGGCGTCTGAGTCGGACTGGAGCTCTCTGCCCTTTACCAATCCAGCCACGGGCCCATCCATCTGGCCCATCAAGACTCACTCTCATTTCATCAGTCCATAAAACCTTAGAAAAATCAGTCTTGAGATATTTCTTGGCCCAGTCTTGACGTTTCAGCTTGTGTGTCTTGTTCAGTGGTGGTCGTCTTTCAGCCTTTCTTACCTTGGCCATGTCTCTGAGTATTGCACACCATGTGCTTTTGGGCACTCCAGTGATGTTGCAGCTCTGAAATATGGCCAAACTGGTGGCAAGTGGCATCGTAGCAGCTGCACGCTTGACTTTTCTCAGTTCATGGGCAGTTATTTTGCGCCTTGGTTTTTCCACACGCTTCTTGCGACCCTGTTGACTATTTTGAATGAAACGCTTGATTGTTCGATGATCACGCTTCAGAAGCTTTGCAATTTTAAGAGTGCTGCATCCCTCTGCAAGATATCTCACTATTTTTGACTTTTCTGAGCCTGTCAAGTCCTTCTTTTGACCCATTTTGCCAAAGGAAAGGAGGTTGCCTAATAATTATGCACACCTGATATAGGGTGTTGATATCATTAGACCACACCCCTTCTCATTACAGAGATGCACATCACCTTATATGCTTAGTAGTAGACTTTCGAGCCTATACAGCTTGGAGTAAGACAACATGCATGAAGAGGATGATGTGGTCAAAATACTAATTTGCCTAATAATTCTGCACTCCCTGTATTGGCAACTGAGAATGTAGATTTAGTGGCTGTTACTGAGACATGGTATAATGAAAAACATGACTGGGACATATCAATACCAGGGTACTCTTTATATAGGAAAGACAGAGAAGGTAAAAAAGGGGGAGGGGTGGCCCTGTATGTGAGGGATAGCTTAAAATGTAACGTAATACAAGTTAGTGAGGCGAACATAGAGTCAGTTTGGGTTACATTAGAATTTGGTAATCATATCTTAACTCGGGTAGGTGTGATTTATAGGCCCCCTGGACAAATAGAGGAGTTAGATAATCTACTAGTTGAGGAAATAGCTAAAATGACAATGAAGGGAGAAGTGATCATCATGGGTGACTTTAATCTTCCTGATGTGAACTGGAAATACAAAATAGCTACTTGCGCCAGGAGTACACATATCCTAAACTCCCTACTGGGATTATCTCTAAAACAAGTAGTGGCATATTATTGGGCAAATTGGCTGTGATTAATTAATAGAAGAAAAGGGTTCCCGTTAGGGAGTTGCCGGCTCCACCTGAAGATATATTAGGAAAGTTCTCCAATAATACCTCAGGCTGTGTGGTGCTCCGTCTGTGCTGTGATAGCAGCAAAATAATAGAAGTGAAGCAAGCAAATAGACATAGGCACTCACCAGTCCGAATGAGGTAAAATAAGTCGATTTATTGATGAAAAAAAATTCATGTAGATAAATTCCAATGTAACAAACAGGATGAATATAGTGGCATAGGTAGTGGGGAAGCAGGAAAACTGCCTTTTTTTCCTGCTTCCCCACTACCTATGCCACTTTATTCATCCTGTTTGTTACATTGGAATTTATCTACATGAATTTTTTTTCATCAATAAATCGACTTATTTTACCTCATTCGGACTGGTGAGTGCCTATGTCTATTTGCTTGCTTCACTTCTGTGATTAATTAATGGCAAATAATACTGGCATATTATTGGGCAAATTGTCAGGGGCATATTAATGGAAAATGATACTGGCATATTATTGGGCAAATTAGCTGGGGAATATTAATGGCAAATGATATTGGCAATGTGTATGTAATGGGGTGATGGAGGCATGTAAATTGGGTGATGGGGCATGTCCTTGGTGTGAAAGGTGGGTAGGGGGGGTGCCCAAAATTTGTCTGCCTAGGGCAGCACAAAACCAAGATACACCACTGCTTTGATTGTTGTTTTTTAATAGAAATGTTTAGTCATTTAACACTTTTAAAGATGTGTGGGTTGGAAACTATACAAGAATGTGTTTTATGAAACCTTTATGAATGTATTTTTCGCTAGCTTTAAGTGGAATATATAATCATGTACCTTACATACTGTAATATTAACATAATATGGTCAGTGTTGCTGGCTATTATGTTGCTCCCGTCTAAATAAAATCGATAGATATAATAAATTCATTAAGGAATATTTTGGTGGATTCCTAATGGTGTGTGTTTTCTGACACTAAATCTGTATGAGAGCACTTTGCATTAATGGTCTTCTGGTTTGGTCAATTAGCAAGGTATCCTTGGCATGTACAGAAACTCACAAAAGTACAATTATAATATATATAATATATTTTTTCAGACACATAAATAAATGGCCACATTAAGATGCAAAAAATGATTTGGGAACTTTATTCCTCTCATTAACCCTTCATGAGATTTTTTTTAGGAAATTGTAACTGTCAGTTCTGTCATTTTTAAGATTAATTATTTGCTTAGAGAAATTCCTAATCCTTCAGTACACCTTCACAAAGTTACAATACTTAGAACATTGAATCACATGGCACATTTGTATATCAAAATCCTATACAATGTATCCTGAGAAGAAAGACAATTATCATTTGAGATCCTAACTTACCTCCAATTAAAGTTGTGAATTTTGATACATTCAGAGTTACCTTCACTAAGAGAGCAACACTGTCTCAGAATCTATCCATATAGTTCAACTGTAAGATCTGCTAAATTAATCTGAGTTTAACCGAGTAACCAAAATATCACCTGGGCCTCTCATATGCTAAAATGCTGGAATGGGAATTTGCGCAATGCCCAGACCAAAAATTAAAATAAATTACTCACCCCCTGGGGTCTGCTGGTGGGTCCCCAGACCTCAATAAAAAATAGTAATTGGCCCCATTGTTTGTGGGAACTGGGGTCTTCCAGACTTCAAATGAAAAAGAAATCATTCCCTCCTGGTCTAGTGGCTGCTGAAAGGCCCCCAGGCCTCATCTAAATGATTAAATTACCTACTTTACCCCCCTAGTTCTATGTTGCCTGGGCACAATTAATCTGAAAAAAACCTACATTTTGTACCGGGGGTGGGCAAAGAAAATGACTGCCCACCCCCTGCCACCCTTTGGGTGCCCTGTGAATAAAAGTACCTGTTCTTGAAGTCCAGTTCAGAACCCAAAAAGCAAAAATGAATCCACCTATCTGAAAAAAAAAGTTACGGTTTTAAAACAAAGAGAATGTTAGTGGTCATGTTAGGCGGGCGAGAGCTTCTAGGGCCCCCTATGTATTTCATAGGGGTCTGGGAGAACTTGCCCAGCTTCCAGACTCATTTATTTTAGTGGGGGGCATGGCTACCCACCTTGACCATTCATATGTATAACAGGAGGTCTAGGAGCCATTTGAGAGGCACCCTGCCCTGTTTTTGGTACGGGGGGTAGGGCTTCGTGCCCTGGCCCCTAATATGTATTTAGGGGCTGGGAACCAGTTTGCAAACAAAAGTAAGAAATATATTCAAACAATGTGCATGAGTATTGTTCCCAACCTACATATAGATAATAATAAAAACTAAACATCAGTGTACTGAGCTTACAGCACAAATAAAATAATGTAATACTTCAGGAGAAATTACATTTATATATATATCACTGAGAAAATTAAGAAACAAAATACAAATAGTTGAGATTAAAATATTATCAGAATATGATCGCTCAAGAATTCTGTGCAATAATTTGCTCTAATTTGTAAGTCAATATAGGCTCAAGCTATGGTTAAAAAGAGTTTTGTTGTCCTTTAAGAAAACAATTTGTATACATACCTATGTTAATATGCCTAAAACAGTATGTAATTTTCAAGTCACAGTGGTCCTTTAATATCATTTACTTTTCCAATAAGACACATGGTTTTACTCCATATTTTCTATTATTTTCAAATATGATTTATTTATTCATGAAGGCATAAGATGATTAATGTAATAACACTGAATTTAAACATTTCTGACACAAACTGAGACATATTCTCTTTGAGAGATTATTAGAATCCTATTGTTGGAATCTAATATCTGTATATAATATAGTCACCTAGAAATAACCCTATCCAAATTTAACAATGAGCACGCTCCAATAAAAGACCACTTTATATGCAGCATATTTGAAAGGTGACTAAGTCAGAAATATTTCTAAATTTACCTTGGACAAATGTGATGTCATGGAATGGAAGCTCTGAGCCACATTACCTTTTGCTAGTACTGCTAACCAAAGATAATGTAAACAAAGGTTTCAGGGATAAAGGCTTAGATTTGTATTGCAGCTCAGCCATAATGTTGTCACTCATTGATGTTGATGGCATGAAAGCCTACAAGGCAGTTTGGGGGTGGCAATTGCATAGAATAAGAAGAATCCAGTGGTTTCCAGACTTCTTTTCAAATCTGTCAGATAAAATTACATTTTCAGTACATGACATCAACAAAAGGTGAGGGGGCTGATGAACTTTTGAAGCATAATATTAGCGGTTCAGCTGCAAAAACCTTCACCTTAGATTGAACTGTCAGGATCCACCCCACTGTCAGGTTTCATCCCACATGCAGTCCTATCCAGCTTCTGTTTTTTCTCTCTGTCTTTGCTATTCTGTTCTGTTTAATAGCTATCCTTGTTCCTGGGTTTTCATTTGTCATTGTCTGTTCCTCACTTCCCCATATGCCCAGCCTAGCACCAAAGATGCTATAGCCTAAGTGGCATCTGCCTAGATTGGCCCCCAGAGTGGCATCTGCCTGGTCCGGTTATAGTCTATAAAAGGGTTGACCTGAGTCCCTTTAATGGGATGCCCTAACCCCTGTAAAAAGGGTGACCTGAGTCCCTGTAATAGGGATGCCCTGAGCCCTGTAAAGGGGTGACCAGAGTCATAGTGTTTCAGCCCTGTCTTAGTGTCCCAGCCTTACCATAGTGTTTCAGCCCTGTTATAGTATTTAAGTCCTGCCTTAGAGTCCATTCCTGCCATAGAGTCCCATTTGTCTCTGCTTCTTATCTGTCTGTTATTTTATCTGTTGTCGAATTCTGGGTTTTCTTTGTCTCCCCTTGCTTTGCTCTTAGTTTCTCCATTTAAACCCCGACCACACCAAATGGTTCTGTTTCTCCAGCATCTAGTCTGCAGTCTTCAGGTTTGCTTTGTGTCTGTGTAATGCACAGTTTGCTAGTTTGTTATTCAGTTTAGAGTAAGAACCTAATGTGAGGTAACTCTTGACAAGGTTAATCTTATAGCAATAAACAACTAAATTCTCACCATTACCATATCAAATGTTAGGCTAGTTCCTGTATCAATTTTGTTCATTTGTATGTTCCCTTGTGTTTCTACTCCTTACCTCTAGAAACTTTAGCTGCCCACAGGGCCCCTGGATTATGGCTGAATGAACCTGGGGCCCCAAGACAACGGGGGGATGCGGTCACCCTGACACAAGCATAATCGTTTCTTAAATTAATAAAATATATTTTCGGTGTATACTAGAAGCCAGATGCACATGGAATTGTGTAACAATTATTACGGTCGCAGAGATTTTTGCTAGACTCCCAAAAAAAATTACAAAAGTATTACAGATACTGTAAAAATGAACATTTAACTAAGTTGGAAAAATAATAAAGTTCCTCATATGGTTGATAAATATATATAATTATGACTGAATAATAGCATTAGCTTTATACCTATAGTCTGGCTGTCTGTCATCCAGTGAGAGAAATGTGCCCTATTTGTGTCGTGGGACTGACTTTATTTAATCAAGTTAATATATAAGTTAAATCAGTAACATAAAATGATTATATATTTCAGGATGCAAGGATAAATAGTGAAAATAGTTTCCACCATATATATATATATAGCTTATTTAAATAGCCCTGAATTTCAGGATACTGTGCTAGATAGCCAAAACAATAAACGGTCCCTGAAAATATTGTATATCTATACTTCCTGTGAAATATGTGATATTAATCATAGCTAAAATCTTCCCTATATTATGTATCTTGGTGTCACATAGAGAAGTGTGCTACAGTGCAAAGTATCTATAAATAGAATCAACTTAACATTTGGTGACTATAAAGGTGACTTCCATTTTGTCACTGAAAGACTAATCTATCTACGCACCAGGCACTGAAGCCGCAGAGCTCATGGGGATGATTTCCATAATTAAATTAGCCACATCTAATAAAATGATTTAAAATTAATTGGATTGAGTCACCCACTTAATTAAAAGCATAATGTGGAATTTGATTAGACAATGGAGTTGATAGCTGAGCATGACTTTTTCATTGGCACTTTCAATCGTTCTATCATCTGCCTCTTGGCCTTTCATATACTCTCTCCTTTTGCTGACTTTTATCAAACAGCACGGTTCTTAAGAAATACTGAGAAGGCCAATTCCTTGAAACTTTTTAAGACTGTTCTGTGACCTTGGTTTTGATGCTATACGACTAAACGCAAGATATATTTCCAATTTTCGCATGTACTCCTCAGTGACAAGATATGAGCGATTAAAACTATATTCAACCCAAAAATGCTACTTCATAACCTAATAAGTTATCTCATAAGACAGTCAGTCCATTTTCTTGAACAAACTGATTAAATGCAATCTACAATACATATTGTTTACGGTCGTGCTAACCTTTAAACACAACCATAAGTGCTGTAGTGTTATATTTTTCTTTCATATAATTGGCAATTTATTTTTAAAAAAAGCTCTACACATATAACTTATATATTCTTAGAATCAAGATGCCTATTTGGCAGTACTACAATTTTATGTGTAGGAATCTGCAAATAACTTATGATATATCTGAACTAGAGCTATTTCTAAGATGCATTCATGTTTGAGAGGAAAAGGGACTCTATTTTCTATCTATCTGTCTGTCTGTCTGTCTGTCTGTCTATATATACACATTCATATAAATACATAACTATATACACACACACTCACGTGTTTTGGAGATATGAGTAAATATGAAGTCTTGTAGTTTGCATTAACCCTTTCCTGACATTTGACGTGTCAGCCTGGCACCTCATGCACTAAAACGAACAAAGAAAGCAACTGCAGAGGCATTGTGCAACACTGAAAAAAAGTGCAGGGGCGCGCTACGTTCACTCCCCGGAGTGACCGTAGCTGCCATTTAAATGATGGTGTTGCTAAACACTTAGCAACACCAAAAGGCTCCCCAGATCCGATGGTGGTCACTCTCCTGAGCGACCACATTGGCTCAGCAGAAGAGAGTGCTGCCTGTATAGGCAAAGCTTCACTTCTACTGGCAACAGAAGTGATTTTTTTTCACTTCCGTTGCTCTAGGGGGCACTGTTCTATGCCGGCACAACAGATCAATGTGTTCAGTGTCCACACATGTATGATATGTGATCTGATGAGTACTTTTAATACAGTCAAAGGCAATATTGATTAATATTGCCTTTGACAAGTGTTGATCAGCCTCCCTCTCCTCACTATAGTTTTAGTGAGGGAGAGTGACAGATCAGATTTTTAAAATATAATAAATGTAATAATATTTAAAAAAAAAAAAACTGTAATTTATTACAGTATAACAAAGACTCTTTTAAGAGCTATTAACCCCTGGCATCGATCTGGCACAAATGCAGAAATCTTTCCGCAGAAACATTTATTTAAACATTTTTTGTTACACCAGCTAAGGGTTAATTATACCCATTAGGGGATTACATTTAACGTAAACATTTTTTTTTAGCTTTCTGAGCACATGTATAACCATCAGTAACAGCCGATAAATGGCAAAGGAGGTTTGGTGATTGCTCAGATGAGCTTTACCATTCGCCTGGTCTGATCAATATTTTTAAATATTGATCTGAACCGTGTAGATCTGCCTCCCTCTCCTCACTTGAATTTTAGTGAGTTTTTAATTATTATATATTTAATAAAATTATAAGACCCAAGGTTTTTTTTATAAAAGCCATTTCCAGTGTTTAACCCCTTCCCTGCCATTGATCGCTATGTACGCAGTGATCTTACACAGCAGCACATTTTTTGCTTTCTGTGCTTTTTTTAAAGGTTAATTTTTTTTACTGTAATTTATTACAGTATAACAAAGGCTCTTTTAAGAGCCATTAACCCCTTGCTTGCCGTAGATCACTTCCCAAGCAGCGATCTGGTGCATTTGCAATGATCTGGTGGCAGAAGGATTCTTTTTTGCTATGTGCATTTTTTTGTTACACCCACTAGGGGATTTAGTGTAATGTAAACATTTTTTTGAAGCTGTCTGAGTGCAAATATAGCGATCAATTACAGCCGATCAGTAGCAAAGGTGGTTTGGTGATTGAGCATCACCATTCGCCTGGTCAGATCAAAATAAGTAACTATTGATCAGACCCATCTGGATCTGCCTCGCTCTCCTCACTTGGGTTTTAGTGAGGGAGACATATATGTATAATGTAAGTTTTTAATTGTAACAAATTAAATAAAATGTTATAAAATTGTGAGACCCAAGGGCTTCTTATAAAAGCCATACCCTTTTGTATAGTATACCCTGTGTATTAACCCTTTCCCTGCCACTGGACACAGCAGCAAATTGTTTCTTGTCTGTGCATTTTTAGGGGTTAAATTTTTTTTGTACAGTACTACAAAGGCTCTTATAAGAGCCATTAACCCCCTCCTTGCTCTACATGTCAAATTTCTGTCAAAAAGCGCACCTATCAAATGTGGCCCTTTTACCCACAAAAAATATGGCAAACCTATGCATGGGTGGTATCCCTGTACTCAGGAGATGTTGCTGAACATGTATTGGGGGGGTTATTTGGCAGTTGTAACGACTCTGAGGAGGATCAGCGATGCAGAACCTGGTGTCGAAGAAAACTGAGGACTTAAGAGGTAGTCGAGATGGATTTCACTCTGACCAGCATGCACCCTATGGTTAAGCCATAGATGGAGAAGGCCAGAGACTTGTACACCATCCAGAACTACCTCCAGAACCTCAGTAACCCTAAGAATACAAACAACTGAAGAAGCATGTTGGGATAACAGCCGGTCAGAAGGGTAGGACAAGGCAGGATAAACGATCAACAGGCCGAGGTCAGAATCCAGGGAATCAATCAGGAACAAATAAGGAACAAGGACAAAACACGGGAAGCAGGATAAACAGGAACAAGCCGAGGTCAGGAATATAGAAGTCAGAATAGTCAAAACAAGCAGGAATCAGAATACCAGAAATAACAAATACCGAATAACAATACCACAAATAGTCACAAGGCACTATCACAGGCAAGGGTTCAGTGCAGACTGAGCCTTTAAATATCCCTCCAAGGCATGTCTCCGCCTCTGGGATGAAAACGAGGCTTGGAGGCAAAATTGGAAGTAGCTTTTAAAAACTAAGATGGCGCCGCCGTAGGGAAGAGACTTCCGTATGGCAATAGCTAAGCCATTGGCAGCATGTAGTGTGGAGGAGTGTGCGCTGCACTGCGTAAGAGCATGCACACATTCTCTGAAACTGCAGCAGTGGATCCTCACGGACGGGACCTCGAGGTAAGTATTACAGCCGTGACACATACCAAAATCTATGAATTCATGTCTGAAGTACAGCGTACTGAAAAAAACACAAACAAATTACTACCACAAAATTTGACAAAGGCTGGTGGTAGAATTAGTGCACGGGAAGTGTTATAATACCACCATTTCAAATAGTCTAGGGTGTCTACTTTGAAAAAATATATGGGTTGATGGGGTAAAATACACTGGCTGGCTTCAAAAATGTCCCAAATGGGACATGGGTGCAGGTTGTCTGCATGTCAAAATTCCAAGTTGGAAAACCAAAAACTGCACCCCCAATGTGGCCTTTTAGCCCCCAAACAACCCAACAAACGTACTGTTATACTTAGCAGGTTTTTCATTTGCTTTTGTAGAGGAGTATAAGATGTTTCAATAAGAAAATTTGTTTTATTTTTTTTTCACCATATTTTATTATATATATATATATTTTTTATATTATATTAAAGGATATGATCAAAATTATGTTATCCAAAGAAAGCCTTTGGACTTCTTGTCCTGATAAAAACAATATATAATTTGTGTGGGTACAGCAAATGACAAAGAAAAAATTACAGCTAAACACAAACAGCACAGAAATGTTAAAATAGCTATTGTCCAGAATGGCCAAAAATGTTTCAAAGTGTCCGTCCTTAGGGGGTTAAAGGACAACTGTCAGCAAACAAATAAGTTATGTTTAACTGAAAGATGGCATCAAGTGTAGATATTTTAAATAGAAATTGTTTAGTGAAAGAATACAAATAAATCGCTTCACTGAGCTCTCTTTGCTTTTATATCTCTTGCAGGGGTGGAAGTCTTGGGTCAGATGGATCAGCTCTTCCTTCATCTGACCCACAATTACATAATGACATAGTTACATAGTAGATTAGGTTAAAAAAAAAGACTTGTGTCTATCAAGTTTACCACTGTTGTTTCAAAATAAGGCAAAAACAAAAACAAAAACCTTATTCCAGCAATTTCAAATTCTGCTTGCAATGGGGAAATAAATTCTTCTTGACTCAAAAAGGCAATCAGATTTCTCCTTGGAAGAACAAGCACTAAATAAATATGAATGCCTTTACTAACATACATAGCCCTCTGTGTTTTGACTCATTAAAAGGCATCTATTGTATTTGCCTGCTCCACAACTAAAGTAACTTTTTGGTACTTACCATAAAGATTTGTTGTAGTTGTAGACTAAATCTCCTTTCTTCAAGTCTTCGCGGGTGACCTCTTGTCCTCTGTAGTGTTCTGTTAATGAACAGGTCTTTATAAAAAGTAGTCACATGAGTTATACCGACACAGAGGGCTCAGTAAGCTGCTTTCTTTATCATCTTTAATTAAAGTATTTTTATTTAAATTTCTTACACTTGTTGCAATCTTTCAATTAAAAATAACTTATTTCTTTGCCGAGAGTTGTCCTTAAAGCACTAACCACACCACTGAAGAGTCAGCCTCACTAGGCTGTTCACAGGATATGTGCAGTCTCAGTAATAAGCTTATTCATGAAATGGCACAATCCTTTTATCCCACTGTTAAGTGTAAAATACAATCTACATTTATAAGTACTGGTCCACTAGCATTATTAAACACCAATTGTATTTACTAAGGTGAAAAAAATTTCAAGCATCCAAACAACTATATTCCTATAATTTTTGTATTTGGATTGGTTGGGTCTCTAATCTCAAAATCCAGACTCTTGTGCATTTTTTGCTTTTTTTTGTAATGCAGAATCCTATTTTGTGAAGTTGAGAATTAACCAGGTGGGTACACACCAAGCTTCTGTGTATCCGTCTGACATACAGGCTTCAGTGCCTGCATCTAAAAAGAGGTTTAAGGCTTCAATACAATCATTTAATCATGTCAAAGAAGAATAATAGAATAATATTGCTTAAAAACTATCATGTAAAATGACTGCCATTATGAATGTTTATGATGCAGAGTGCAAAATAGTGGAAGTGGCAAAGTATTATATGTGTGCAAACTATCATCAAGTGAAATAGGCAATTACTTGTACACCATGTTTATTTGATACAATACATTTTAATATCATGAAAAAAACGATGATCTGCTTGATGGAGAACTTCCCTCCACGCAGAGCTGCTGAGAATGAACTGATTTTATCCCCAGTAGAAATAAAAATAAATCACATCACATGGGAAAAACAATGCTTGTATTGCTTTTTGTATTTATCAGTCATCACTGGTATGGTCAGGGAACGACATACAGTGTTCTCAAGGATGAGGCTACAAACTGAAAGTGGAATTTTTGGAACAAGTTGTGAATGAAAATTAATGATCAGCACATTTCTGTTTGCAGTGCAAAATTTTTTTATCTGTTACTGTTAACGTTTTTATCTTTGGTAGATTTATTATACTTCAGTGAAATATTGTTTGATGTTAAAGAAATGCTCACACTGTGTAACAGCTAGGCAATCTTGGTTTTGTTAAGCCTGGGTTTGAAGTAAGGCTACTGAATGTCTCCTCACTAGATGTGAGCCGTTTCTTCATCATTTTGAAGCTTTTGTTAGCTGTAGAAACCGCTTCTTGTACCTGACAATTTGTTTGGAAATTAGTTTACAATGCATTTAACAGGAACGTTGCATTTGGACATCTCATATACACAGACTGAAGTACAATCATAAAGGTTCTTTATTAAGCATGTGCAGGGGCGTACCTAGAGCATTTGGCACCCGGGGCGGACCCTGAGTGTGGCACCCCCCCATAATAAAAATGTAAGAAAACACCCACAATTTTTTCAATGTTTGAAAATTTTACAATTATAGATACCAGGAATAGTGTGCCATTCAGAGCCCATTAATAGTGTGCCAGTCAGATACCAGTAATATTGTGCCAGTCAGATACCAGTAATATTGTGCCATTCAGAGCCCATTAATAGTGTGCCAGTCAGATACCAGTAATATTGTGCCAGTCAGATACCAGTAATATTGTGCCACACAGAGCCCAGTAATATTGTGCCAGTCAGAGACCAGTAATATTGTGCCCGTCAGATACCAGTAATATTGTGCCAGTCAGATACCAGTAATATTGTGCCAGTCAGAGCCCAGTAATATAGTGCCAGCCAGATGCCCAGTAATATTGTGCCAGCCAGAGCCCAGTAATATAGTGCCAGTACAGATGCCCAGTAATATAGTGCCAGCCAGAGCCCAGTAATATAGTGCCAGCCAGATGCCCAGTAATATAGTGCCAGCCAGATGCCTGTAATATTGTGCCAGCCAGATGCCTGTAATATTGTGCCAGCCAGAGCCCAGTAATATAGTGCCAGCCAGATGCCTGTAATATTGTTCCAGCCAGAGCCCAGTAATATTGTGCCAGCCAGATGCCTGTAATATTGTGCCAGTCAGATGCCTGTAATATTGTGCCAGCCAGATACCAGTAATATTGTGCCAGTCAGATACCAGTAATATTGTGCCAGTCAGAGCCCAGTAATATAGTGCCAGCCAGATGCCCAGTAATATTGTGCCAGCCAGAGCCCAGTAATATAGTGCCAGTACAGATGCCCAGTAATATAGTGCCAGCCAGAGCCCAGTAATATAGTGCCAGCCAGATGCCCAGTAATATAGTGCCAGCCAGATGCCTGTAATATTGTGCCAGCCAGAGCCCAGTAATATAGTGCCAGCCAGATGCCTGTAATATTGTTCCAGCCAGAGCCCAGTAATATTGTGCCAGCCAGATGCCTGTAATATTGTGCCAGCCAGAGCCCAGTAATAGAGTGCCAGCCAGAGCCCAGTAATATAGTGCCAGCCAGAGCCCAGTAAAATAGTGCCAGTCAGAGCCCTGCTCGTTTTAAACCACCCTCCTCCCCCTTCCCCATTACTTACCTAAAGGCTGCTCTCTGCTCTCGGACCGACGCCTCCTCCGTGCTGTCTTCCCTCTTGCACGGAGGAGGGAAACACAGTCACCGGATGTGACGTAACGTCACATCCGGTTGCTGTGATTTTTTTTTTTGTACTTTTTTCTGGCGGCGGCATCCAGCGGATGCGGCTGCTAGAAAAAAAGTTAAGCAGCGCGATGCGGGGTGGTGCCGGCAGCACGGGTGTCATTATAGATACCTGGAATAGTGTGCCATTCAGAGCCCATTAATAGTGTGCCAGTCAGATACCAGTAATATTGTGCCAGTCAGATACCAGTAATATTGTGCCAGTCAGATACCAGTAATATTGTGCCATTCAAAGCCCATTAATAGTGTGCCAGTCAGATACCAGTAATATTGTGCCAGTCAGATACCAGTAATATTGTGCCACACAGAGCCCAGTAATATTGTGCCAGTCAGAGACCAGTAATATTGTGCCCGTCAGATACCAGTAATATTGTGCCAGTCAGATACCAGTAATATTGTGCCAGCCAGAGCCCAGTAATATAGTGCCAGTACAGATGCCCAGTAATATAGTGCCAGCCAGAGCCCAGTAATATAGTACCAGCCAGATGCCCAGTAATATAGTGCCAGCCAGAGCCCAGTAATATAGTGCCAGCCAGATGCCCAGTAATATAGTGCCAGCCAGATGCCTGTAATATTGTGCCAGCCAGAGCCCAGTAATATAGTGCCAGCCAGATGCCTGTAATATTGTTCCAGCCAGAGCCCAGTAATATAGTGCCAGCCAGATGCCCAGTAATATTGTGCCAGTCAGATGCCTGTAATATTGTGCCAGCCAGAGCCCAGTAATAGAGTGCCAGCCAGAGCCCAGTAATATAGTGCCAGCCAGATGCCCAGTAATATAGTGCCAGCCAGATGCCTGTAATATTCTGCCAGCCAGAGCCCAGTAATATAGTGCCAGCCAGATGCCTGTAATATTGTTCCAGCCAGAGCCCAGTAATATAGTGCCAGCCAGATGCCCAGTAATATTGTGCCAGTCAGATGCCTGTAATATTGTGCCAGCCAGAGCCCAGTAATAGAGTGCCAGCCAGAGCCCAGTAATATAGTGCCAGCCAGATGCCCAGTAATATAGTGCCAGCCAGATGCCTGTAATATTGTGCCAGCCAGAGCCCAGTAATATAGTGCCAGCCAGATGCCTGTAATATTGTTCCAGCCAGAGCCCAGTAATATAGTGCCAGCCAGATGCCCAGTAATATTGTGCCAGTCAGATGCCTGTAATATTGTGCCAGCCAGATCCCAGTAATATAGTGCCAGACAGAGCCCAGTAAAATAGTGCCAGTCAGAGCCCTGCTCGTTTTAAACCACCCTCCTCCCCCTTCCCCATCACTTGCCTAAAGGCTGCTCTCTGCTCTCGGACCGACGCCTCCTCCGAGCAGTCTTCCCTCTTGCACGGAGGAGGGAAACACAGTCATCGGATGTGACGTAACGTCACATCCGGTTGCTGTGATTTTTTTTTTTTTTTACTTTTTTCCGGCGGCCGCGGCCAGCGGATGCGGCTGCCAGAAAAAAAGTTAAGCAGCGAGATGCGGGGGGGGGGGGGGGGGGGGTTTGCCGGCAGCACGGGTGTCACCCGGGTGTCACAGTGCATTGCACTGTGTATAGACAGCTTTACATTTAAACTATGTCTGTCTAAGTGACACACAAAGTCTAAATGTAAAGAAATACGCTTCAGACACACAGTATCTGTACAATGTACCTCGAACGCAATACTGTGGGGTCATGGAACAGCTTGTGTAACTCAGCCCCTAAATAGATCCCCCCCCCCCCTTATGCCAGGATGATCTCGACATAAGTTGTCAAGTATTTGCACAGCGTTAAAGGCAAATGGGAAAAAACTGAGATATGTAGGCTCTTTACTGTGGATGTTTCCCGCCTTTCTAGGGTGCTCCTAACAAGTGTTAGCACTATCTATTCAACAAGACCTTATTACACTAAAAATTATGTCTAGCCAAAGAATTTCAGACAGCACTATTGTAAGAGGACGTGGCATAAAACTATTTTAGTACCTATTAGTACACCTTTTGACATATCGTTAAATCAAGAATAGATACCCACTTAAACTAAATAGTGCTGTGTAGTTGTGGAGGGTAATACATAAATGGCACTTGAGGGGATTTGGGACCTCTTTGAATTTCCTGACAAAGCCACTAGTTTAAGTGGGAAAATGCGCTCTGTTTAGTGTTTCATTTTCCATAGATTGTGGCTAAGCCACCAGGGCATTCCTTCACAGTAGCAGCCAATTTGAAGCACTGAGAAAGGTAGCCTTACAATCAGGGCCGGCCTTAGGGGTGTGCGACCTGTGCGATCGGACAGGGCGCTACATCCCAGGGGGCGCCCGCCCAGCCCAAAAAAAAAAGAAGTTTGCCGGTGGAGGGGGTGGAGCTCACTGGGTGAGAGGTGTAGCTCTGCCCCCACCCTGTTTCACGGAGAGCCGCGGGCAGCATGAGAATGTGCTGCTCGCGCTCCCCACACATAGTGATTATGCAGGGTATCGGATTTCCGATACCCTGCATAATCACTGTGTATGTAAAGCACGAGCAGCACATTCTCATGCTGCCCGCAGCTCCCCGTGAAACAGGGTGGGGGCGGAGCTACACCTCTCACCCAGTGAGCTCCACCCCCTCACAGAAAGAACAGAACAAGGGGAGGGGGGAGAGACAGAACAAGGGGAGCGGAGGAGAGACAGAACAGGGGGAGGGGAAGAGACAGAACAGGCGGAGGGGGGAGAGAGAAAAGTGAAAGAGGGGAAGAGGGGGAGACAGAACAGTAAAAGAGGGGGAGACAGAACAGTGGAAGGGGGGAGAGAGAAAAGTGGAAGGGGGGGAGACAGAATAGTGGAAGGGGGAGAGACAGAACAGTGGAAGGCGGGGAGAGAGAACAGGGGAAGGGGGTAGGGAGAGAGAACAGGGGAAGGGGGGGGGAAAGAGAACAGGAGGGGGAGAGAACAAGGGGGTTAAGAAAACGAAGGGGGAGAGAGAGAGAACAAATATGGTGAGGAGGGGGAGAGAGAACAGATATGGGGAGGAGGGGGAGAACAGATATGGGGAGGAGGGGGTGAGAGAACAGATATGGGGAGGAGGGGGATAGAGAACAGGTATGGGGAGGAGGGGGAGAGAGAAACAGGTATGGGGAGGAGGGGGAGAGAGAGAACAGGTATGGGGAGGAGGGGGAGAAAGAACAGATATGGGGGAGGAGGGGGAGAGAGAACAGATATGGGGGAGGAGGGGGAGAGAGAACAGATATGGAGAGGAGGGAGAAAGAGAACAGGTATGGGGGTGTTGGAGAGAGACAGACATGGCAAGGAAGAGGAAAAGGACAAACATGGGAAGGGAGAGACACATACATGGAGGGAGAGAAAAGAGACAGGCATGGGGGGGGGCGCCACGGGGGAAGCCCGCACAGGGCGCCGGAGCACGTAAGTGTAAGGACGGGTTCTCCTACCGTGGGTGCTGGAGTCCAGATGCAGGAGGTATAGCCGCACACACGTGCAAACAGAGACACTGCCCCAAAGCAGTTGGAGATGGTAACAACTGCAGAGACAGTGAATGGGTGCACGAGGGCAAACAAAGTCCGAAGGCAAGGTACACAAGGGTGAGGCAAAATCGTAGTCAAATCCAGAAGCAGAGGTCAGGGCTAGCAGCAAAGGTTCAGACACGAGGAATCAGGCTAAAGGTCAAAACACAGGTTAAGGTATAAACAGGAAGCTCAGGAGCACTGGTCACAATGTGGAAGCTTAATAACCAAGCAAGGAGTGAGAGGAGGAGTGGTCATTTATAGTGCAGCACAGTAATGCATCTCACCTGGAGAGGATCATGCTGGTGGCTGGTGTTGTTGTGTTGCTATGGAGACACCATGGTAACACTATGCAGCTCTGTTTAAAGGAGAGGACAGGACCACACCCTCTCTGTAGCTGAAAGGAAAGCTACCTAGGAGTGGGGATCTGACAGAGCCCCCCGGCAAGACGCGCCCTCCGGGAGCGTTGAGGTGCTGGCCGATGAGGTTGCCGGCGATGGAATGCCTGAACTCGTGCTGGAGCATGGACATTTCGAGCCGGTTCCCAGGACCGCTCCTCAGGCCCATACCCCTTCCACTGAACAAGGTATTCGAGGCGTCCACGGTAGAAACGAGAATCAACGATTTCTTGGACCTCGTATTCTTCTTCCCCATCAACCAGCACAGGAGGAGGAACCGATGAGACCGTAGGAAAAGTTGGGGGATACCATGGTTTGAGAAGAGATGCATGGAAGACCGGATGGATTCGATAGTGGTGAGGCAAAATGAGTTCTGCAGATACAGGGTTGATCATCCGACGTATCACGAATGGACCAATATATTGGGGTCCCAGCTTCCTCGTTGGACAAGACAATTTCAGATGAGCTGAAGATAACCAGACCTTGTCTCCATTCTTGTACTTGGGAGCTGGGGAACGTCTTGTATCGGCATATCGTGCCTGGTACCTCTGGGTTTTCAACAGGTTGTTTCGCAACATGGCAAATGAGTTGATGAGTTGTTGAACCCGAGTGTTGATCTCTGGAATTGGACCATGTACTGGTGTACCGGGAAGCATAGATGGGTGTATACCATAATTGGCATAAAATGGTGACATATTTGTTGATTGATGCTTTTGATTGTTATATGCAAACTCTGCTATTGGAAGATAGGTACTCCAATCATCTTGTACATATGAGGTGTAGCAACGAACATATTGTTCAAGAGTTTGATTAGTCCTTTCAGTCTGACCATTTGATTGAGGATGGAAAGCCGTGGACAGTGCTCTTTTTATATGTAGTGCCTGACAGAAAGCTGTCCAGAATTTAGAAGTAAATTGGGTGCCCCTGTCAGATACAATAGTCTCAGGTAAACCATGCAACCTGAAAATGTTCTGTATAAACAAAGTAGCAGTCATAGCGGAACTGGGTAGTTTCTCAGCTGGTATAAAGTGAGCCATCTTTGTAAAGCGATCAGCCACCACCATAATAGTTGTGCACTTTTTGGATGGAGGTAAGTCAACAATGAAATCCATGGATAGGTCCGACCATGGACGTGAGGGAACTGAGAGAGGGTGAAGCAGCCCAGAAGGTTTCGTGCGGGGTGTCTTAGACTGAGCACAAATGGAACAGGCTTTAATATACTGTTCTACATCATGCTGCATAGAAGGCCACCAAAATGTTATTTTTATCAGATCTACAGTCTTTTTTATTCCACCATGTCCTGCAAGAGGGGAATCATGATGCTCATGTAGTATTTTTTGACGAACAGCAAGAGGTACATATATTTTATCCTTATGGAGAAGCAGTCCATCCTGAGGGAGTAAGGAACAGGAAGGAGGTTGTGCTTCTTGTTTTGTTTGTTGCTTCAAATTGTCCCAAAATCCGGAGGTAGTTGCTATGAAGCATTTGGGTGAGAGAATGGGAGAGGGGTTTGATGTATTGTGCATAATATTGTCATACATCCTGGAGAGTGCATCTGCTTTCCCATTTTTGGCCCCAGGGCGATAGGTTATCATCATGTTGAACCGACTAAAGAAAAGAGACCATTTTGCTTGACGGGAACAAAGGCGTTTAGCGGATCGTAGGTACTCCAGGTTCCTATGGTCAGTATAGAGGTGAACAGGAAACTTGGCTCCTTCCAGAAGATGTCTCCATTCCTCCAATGCTCTTTTGACAGCCAGTAGTTCTTTTTCACTAACACTGTAGTTCTTTTCAGAAGGGGACAGTTTCTTGGAATAGAAAGCAACGGGATGGAGTTGGTGCTTGAGATCCGTTCTCTGCGAGAGGATGGCTCCTGTAGCCGTATCTGAAGCATCTACCTCTACCACAAATTGTTTTTCTGGGTCTGGAAGTGTAAGTATCGGTGCAGAGGTAAATAGAAATTTGAGCTTGTCAAAAGCAGATTGTGTTTGTGATGACCAGTTAAATGTCTGAGTCTGTTTGGTCAAAGATGTTAAGGGTTGAATAACTGAGGAAAAGTTTCTTATGAATTTCCGGTAGAAGTTTGCAAATCCCACAAACCTTTGGATATCCTTTTTACAGGTAGGCGTTGGCCATTCAAGAATAGCCGATACTTTACGGGGATCCATTTGTAGAGTGTGGGGTGTTATGATATATCCAAGAAAGTCAATGGAGTGAACATCAAAAACGCATTTCTCCAATTTTGCATACAAACGATGTTGTCGTAGCCGGGACAATACTTGGAGTACATGCTTTCGATGTTCTTCTAAGGAGGAAGAAAAGATGAGTATATCGTCAAGATAGACAACCATAAAATGATCCAAATAATCCCGAAAGATGTCGCTTGAAAGGTTGCAGGCGCATTGCATAGACCAAAAGGCATTACTGTATATTCAAAATGTCCGTATCTAGAACGAAAAGCGGTCTTCCATTCATGCCCTTCTTTAATCCGAACAAGGTTGTATGCGCCCCTTAGATCGATCTTGGTGTAGATACAAGCTGTACCCATGCGTTCCAACAACTCCGGGATTAGCGGTAGAGGATAGCGGTTTTTAATGGTTACTTGGTTCAGTTCCCTGTAATCAATACAGGGACGGAGACCCCCATCCTTCTTTTCTACGAAAAATATGCCAGCTCCTGCTGGGGAGGTAGATGGTCTTATAAAGCCTTTTTTAAGGTTGTCCTCTATATATTCTTTTAGGATTTGTAATTCGGGCTTGGATAAAGGGTATATACGACCAAAGGGAACAGAAGCACCTGGTAATAAGTCGATTGGACAGTCGTATGGGCGATGTGGGGGTAAGGTGTCTGCTCCTTTTTTCTCGAATACATCCATGTAGAGAGTATAAGCTGATGGTAACTTTGGAGTCTGTAGATTGGTATACTCATATGCTGGAACAGGAGAACATGAACTGATAGAGACAAGGGGGTTGTTTGTATCTCTTCTACAACTGCTGCTACAATAGGAGGAAGTGAAGGTAAAAGAGCCTACTTCCCAGTTAATGCGTGGGTTATGTACTCTAAGCCACGGGAGTCCCAATATCACTGGAAAAAGGGGAGAATCAACAATTTCAAAATGTAGATCTTCTTGATGGTTAGGTCCCAAGGAAACACGTAGAGAAATAGTTTCATAGGTAATTGGACCTGACTTTAGAGGACTCCCATCCACCAGTTGTATGTGAAGAGGAACAGGCTTCTTTTTTGTAGGAATTTTATGACGGGTCATGAAAGAACGATCCAAAAAGCAGCCACTGGCTCCAGAATCTATCATAGCAGAAACTTTAACATTACTTTTATTCCACTGTAAGAAAATGGATACAGTCAGGTGAGGGCTGCAATATTCCTTGGCAAGTGCATTAGATAACAAAGGAATAAACGTATTGACAGCAGAGTTTGATTTAGCCTTGCAATATTTTATTTCATGTCCTGGTTTGCCACAATGCAAACATAGATTATGGAGTCTTCTATGCATGCGTTCATTTGGAGTCAAAGGTCCACGGACTATTCCTAACTGCATGGGTTCCTCAGGGGATATTGTTGAAGCTGGTCTGAGAGGGAATGTGGAAGATGAGGGAGAATTTGAAACCGACGGTGCAGATTTGGGAGAACCATGTTCCAGGGCTTTTTCCTGTTGTCGTTCTCTGAACCGTCTGTCAATTTGGATCACTAAGGACTCCATGGCTTCTAAAGTGGGAGGTGTGCCCACACGAGCAAGTTCATCCTTCAAGGCTTCTGATAAACCCCAGCGGAATTTATCCAGGAGAGCCGGTTCATTGTATCCTGTTTCCAGGGCCAGACGTCTGAAGTCAGAGATGTACTCCTCCACAGGCCGTCTCCCTTGCCTAAGATGGTGGAGAGCAGATTGTGCAGAGGAAGCCCTTTGTGGATCATCATACATAGCCCCCATTGCATTAGTGAAGGAAACCCACGTATCCAAAATAGGGCTACGTACACGTAACAGATCATGCGCCCAGGCTTGTGGATCTCCAGTTAACAAAGAAATGACAGTATGAACACGGACAAAGTCAGTGGCATAGGTGTGGGGTTTGAGAGAGAACAGGACTTGACAAGCCATAATAAACTGTAGGTATTGGGCACGATCCCCTGCAAACTTTTCAGGCATAGGGACTTGACGTTCATACACAGGCATTGTACCTTCTGGTTGTACATAGGGGTCGACAGGAGGAACAGGGTCTACTGGAACAGGAAATGCAGGTTGCAGGGCAGGATCCACAGGAAATGCAGGTTGCAGGGCAGGATCCACAGGAAATGCAGGTTGCAGGGCTTGGACTTGGTTGTGGAGCTGCAGTTGTTCTGTCTGTAAATCCTGAATGGAGTAAGTAAGGGCCGTTAGCTGTTGTGTAAGGGCGGCCAGGGTGTCTGTTAATCCTGCGGCCTCCATATGCTGGCTTGGTTATTTTGTAAGGACGGGTTCTCCTACCGTGGGTGCTGGAGTCCAGATGCAGGAGGTATAGCCGCACACACGTGCAAACAGAGACACTGCCCCAAAGCAGTTGGAGATGGTAACAACTGCAGAGACAGTGAATGGGTGCACGAGGGCAAACAAAGTCCGAAGGCAAGGTACACAAGGGTGAGGCAAAATCGTAGTCAAATCCAGAAGCAGAGGTCAGGGCTAGCAGCAAAGGTTCAGACACGAGGAATCAGGCTAAAGGTCAAAACACAGGTTAAGGTATAAACAGGAAGCTCAGGAGCACTGGTCACAATGTGGAAGCTTAATAACCAAGCAAGGAGTGAGAGGAGGAGTGGTCATTTATAGTGCAGCTCAGTAATGCATCTCACCTGGAGAGGATCATGCTGGTGTTGTTGTGTTGCTATGGAGACACCATGGTAACACTATGCAGCTCTGTTTAAAGGAGAGGACAGGACCACACCCTCTCTGTAGCTGAAAGGAAAGCTACCTAGGAGTGGGGATGTGACAGTAAGGCCGGCCCTGCTTACAATCACTACAAAATGATATACACCAATCAAATCTGACGTCTATGAGGGTATCAAAATGGCTTTCTGCAGTTACCGCTGTCTCAAATTAACAATAATAAGTAATCATTTGTCTACTGATCTGGTGGTATTGCAGTGAATGTAATATTGAGCTGAAATCTTCTGGCAGATCCTCGAGATGGGTACTTATTTCCTTTGAAGGCAAACATTTTATCCTAACTATGATTGTTCCATACATTGACTTAAATTCTTTTACTAAAAAATCTCTATGTAAAAGTAATAATTTGGTAGATTTCGGCCTAGCAGCTGGAGCATTTATCAAGTGCAGCAGCTATACACATTAGGCTACTCCACTTTATATAGTCCCAGGGAAAGCACATTAGCTGTGATAGACAGCTCTTGCAATAAATAGAATGGGACACAGATATCGTTTTTTAATACACTGATCACATTGAGCACATATTAGCACCATTTTATCCTGGGTTTGTACATAGTTATTGACCCACAATTAATAAAATTTAGGTTTTAAAAAATACCATCACTTCTCTGGGGGAACCTGGAAGACCCCATTTTAATATGTTGTCTACATTTTATGGGCCATTTGCAGTAATCTGGTTGTTGTCCCATTACTGCTTAAGTGTAAGCCGTGCTCAATAATCTGGCACTTTAAATGTGAAATATATATTTTATGACCTGGTCCCTTTTGATACATTTGTATTATTTCCATATATGCCCAGCATTGCTCCTCTTTAGGTAGGTAAATTGACGAAGAACATTAAATATTAAATTAATACTTCTGATTTTGTTTTTTAATATTTACATGTGATTTGAAGAATTGTCACTCTCCCAGAAAGTCAGTGAGTTATTCCTGGATGCCCAGAAAAAGCAGTTACATTGTAGCGTTATAAGCAGCTTACTTTCCACGAGAAATCAAATATAATTGGCTGAAACTTTCAACACCTTTTTCTGCCATAAAATATTGTACATTTGTCAGGAACAGAATCGAGCCTAGTGTCAACTCAAATGACATAGAAGCTTGCAATGATGACATGCAGCACCAATGTGTTCTGTTGTACATATCTGAAAGTATACAGTAGGGAATGTTATGTCTTGGCCAGTAAATGTAATAAATCAATATAATAAAATTAGCAATGGTTGTAAAATGATAGTAAACAGCAATAAACTCGAGGGGCAGAGCTAACTGGTAATATAGTAGGATGCACATCACTGCAGCTTCCTTTATGTGGACCTGTTTTTGCCCATAAATACTTAACTTAAAAAGACAAAAAATAGGGAATCTGTCCAAGAGGGTCACCCCCCTCCCTTCAACCTCTAACAAGGCTCCAAAATGCCTGGAACATTCTTCTCTGGCGTGTTACCTGGTGCCTTGTCCTCTTCTTCCTTAAGCTTGCCACAGTTGACTCCAGATTAACCTGAGGCGGGAAGCAGCCCACACTCTCTCTTCGATGCGCCTACAGAAAGAGCAGTTCCATTAGAGATGGACTCAACTAATCAAATACAATAAAGTGAACATGTGCGCTAGTGACCAACACTAGAAAAAAAGAGCATTACCCTTTTCTATGAGACGAAATGCTCAGATATTATGCAAAGGGAAAAAAACAAAAACAATAATAGTGTAGTATATCAGTACAATGGTATAATAGTGCAAAGTGCATAAATGGTACACTCACATTTGATCAAGAGAGACTCTATTTATGAGCCTCAACCATTCTGGAGCTTGCTGGTAATATCAGGCCATATACATTGGAGAAGGTAACAACAGGTACGTGCATTGCACAGACTGCATTACTGGACCTACAATTGTTAATCCACTACTTGCCTCAAATGATTCCATGCTTCCTTCTGGATCTCCTGATCTTGTTATTATTGGGATTCACACCTATGGAATAAAGTAGGGTGAATGCTACACCTATTGGCCTAATCTGCCAAAACCAGAATGATTTACTCATTCAGGGCAATTCACACCCCATCAAAGGAACTGCCCCAGGGGCATGCACCAAATTATCATGCTTTCAGTCCCTCTGCTACACACATAGACTAGAATAAAGAATAAAGAAACTTAATAATTAAATAAATAAATAATAAAATAAATAAACTAGAATAAAGATGGTAGAATTTTGCCTGCATGATCCCTTCCATTGCTTATTAACCTTTATATATGATCAGGCCAACACATTTTGAAGACACTGGGTATACCTTTAAATGCACTGTACCTTTTGGGTGATTTGAACATTTCCTGTGTTGTCCAAATAATCACCTTCCCAAAGCACACAGAATAGCATGAGTCTTGGTCTACATCACTTTAGTGACTACTGAACTAGCCAACAGGCTCTCTCCTCACTGTCAAATGGCAAGTATTTATATAAACACTGGTTTAAACCCAACTGGCCCAGTTTCTTTATACAGTTCACCCACTTAAGTTAATATTCCATGGAGATTGCACACATTTAACATGTTCTAGAATTTAACTCTAGTTATTGAAATTAAAATTATATTGTTTATTTTATTATGGGTGTCAGGTAAACGCCCAGGTCCTGATGACTTTACTATAACATATTACAAAGTTTTCCAAAATGTCAACTTGTCAAGTTTACCCACATGTGGCATATGTCACTAAGGAATTCCATTTTGCATTTCTCCACATGGAAGCATGGCAGTTTCCATTTTGTTTTGGGTCATTTTGGGAGCCAACCTTTAAGTGTTAACACCTACCAATTGATATCATATCTTGTATTAATCAAGATATTTGGGAACTTAGTGATGTTAGGATTATTGCATTACTTATTATATATAATAATTAAGAACTGAAATCCCATATTACTAGTATTTTTCCGAGACAAGGAATAAAAATGTATATGTTTGTTTATGTACGGTTGCCACTTTTTATTCAAAAACATACCGGCCATGCTATTACCTCCATAGACATGAAATTAGTCTAATGTAAACTTTTTACTTGCCTTGCAGTAAAATACTATCCAGGAGGCAAGCCTGAGTGCAGGCATTTTAAATATAAATGCTTTCATGAAAGAATATACGGTAAATAAAGTTGTTGTTGAGATTATTTGGTCAGATGGGGCAGATGATGTGATGTCATAAACAGGTAACATCACAGACATATTTAAAACACTTTTTTTTCTAGTATTCTATGAATTTGCATGCAATTCTGCAAGCACATTATATATATATTGTTTAAATGTTCTACATTCACAGTAAAAGCAATGTTTAGGTAACAAGTTCTTTTCAAATAGTCAAGGTGTATTTTGGTTTTCTACAACATTTTCAAAGGCAGAAATGAATTTGTCTTTTTTGTTTTTTGAAAGAATAAGTAATTCCAGTATTTCCTCTGTGATTCCATATTTTAATATTCACACCACATTATGTCCTATCACAGGTAACAAAAGGGGATATTTTTATTAGGCCTTATATCACACATGCAGTTGTCATTTGGTAAGCTTTCCTTTGCTGCATTGCTTGTCCGATTAGCACAATCTATTTATGGTAATTAAATTCTGATTTAATTAAAACTTAACTGAGTTGTGCAGACTTTCATTTGTAATTACATTTCGGTTTTCCACCTCGCTTGGTAAAATGTAGTTATCAAGTAAAGTTGATATATTTAACCTCTTATATTCCATGTTACATTGGTATTCGCAAAGCTTCCACATTATCCTCTATTCCTTGATAAGGAAGGCCTCTTATAAGCTTGCCAGCAGACCTACTGATTTAGTTTGCCTCTGTCTGATAAACTGAGACATTTAATTTAGCCTGTTATTTATTGGTGTTATATAAATGAATGAGAATTCGAATAATATTATAAATCATTCTTAAAACGAAAAGGTCTAGTCAAGAAAGAGAGAATTGCAGGGAATTGAGATGGAAATTTTAAACTTAAGGCCAAAGTAGTAGAGTTGGAAAAGTTCTCTATTCGGATGCACTTTTTCGGCTACTTTGGCCTAAAGTTTGAAATTCCCATCTCAATTCCCTGTCTTTAGTCTTTTTTGTAGACCCTTAAATCTTGATTTATTTTTCATTCACTTTCTGTAGGTGATAGGCTTAGCCAATCTTACAGCTAGTGTTTAAATAAATACTCTGGTCTATTTTTTTTTAGCATATATTGTGCAGAAAGTTACTTTAATTTATGCTTACTTTAACTCCACCTGCTGGTTGCCTTTTGGAAATTCTTATTATCCAGGTATATGCTCACAATTGCATGTAGTCAGAGCTTCCTCTACTGAAAAAAAGGGTGAAGTATTTAGGGCCATGTTTAATATTAATAAGGCCCCAAGCAAGCATCTGCTCATGAGGCCCCTGGACAGGTTCGTCCCCATTCCCTTCCCTTAAATACTAACATAAATGTATAAATAGACCCATACATAGTATGTAGTGAATTGCGGCTAAACTTCTGCACTCTATGGGCCAAATTTATCAAGGCAAAACAGGTGCCATTTTTTTTAAAAAGTGCTAAATGTAGAACTAACTTCCATAACTTTCCATTGGTTTACATGGTTACAACTACTATTTCAGCACTTTTTCCTGAAATACCACCTATTTTCTCTTGATAAATATATTTTGTGGACTAAATTCCTTGTGGCACTCAGAATTTACATTTACATACAGACACACTCATATTTATATATGTACATATTTATATATATATAGATGTATACAAAGATGCATAGATAAATGTATAGATATAAATGTTTTCCTGTTATGTTTCAGGTACTCAAATATCAAGAGATGAAGAGGAAGTAGTGACCCCCCAGAGCTGACTTACCTGCTTGATTATGAGGAGACACTCCTCCAGGTCATGGAAACCAAAACAGTCCTTGGGTGAAGAGGCTATCGATTGGTTGATTGATGTAGAAAATGACTTAAAACCATCACATTTTTTTTTATCAGCTATGCTATTATTATATGCACATAAATTGCTATTTGTACATCATTACCCACTTTAAAATATTTTTAGTGTACTTTTTGGCCATAAAATGTTGAATTCTATGTTGAATAATTTTTGAGAGCGGAAATCTTTGTATTTTGAGATTCATTTCTGAATTCAGGCCAAATTTGGATGGCTTTAAAACTTTAAGAATAGATAAAATCCCATGCATTAAAGGGCAAACTTTCCCCCAGACCAAATACGGCAAAAATATGCCATGTTGAACAGACAAATTGCAGATTTATCAGCTATCAGTCACAAACTGGACGAAATTCCGCCCAGACCTGAGCTACCTGAATAGTCCCCTATGTGTTCTCCATCAAGAATGTAAGCTTGCAAGCAACACTCTCTACCTCTCTAATAGTATGTGTTTGCTCACTTAGTCTTTAATTCTCATTTATGTAATTTGTAAGCATTATATAAATAAATGTTAATGTAATGCAATAAAGTCTTTGTCAAGGAGATTTTTTTTTTTCATTTTGTTTTTGGCTTAGACGGCCTGACAGACGATTTAGCATATCGGTCATTTGAGGAGGCCCATTTTTGTGTTTCATGTGGCAGGACATCTGTCATCAGAACCTACTAGTGATTTTCTTTGTAAATATGTACAAGCAGCAATCTTAATTACATGTACAATGACAGTAGACTGTCCTAATGAAATACATTCACTCTACAGCTATTCATCTTCATATTGACATACAGAACCAAGGGGGTCACTAATTATAAGTTCTGTGTTGCCACATTTTAAATTACTCTGTAAATGTATTGATATTTTTGCTCCCTATTCCATCGTAAGGTGTTCTTCTGCCTAATTATTTATATCTTGCTATGTTGGGAGCTTTGCGGATTTCTAATTCCTAACTATTTCAGTCTAGCTATTACTGCTCCTAGTTGCTCCTAGTTATGTACTGTGAGAGGTTGCTGCGAGTTATGTACTGCGAGAGGTTGCTGTGAGTTATGAACTGCGAGAGGTTGTTGAGATGAATCCACATATGATTGGTTTAAGTGGAACAAGGTAGTTTCCAGGCTAAAAGCTAGCTGTGTATCTTATATCTCCAATAGATTTCTAAAGGCCAGCCTCCAAAGGATTCCACAGGTGAACCAAATGTGATTAAATGATCCCACTGGGTCACCACCTCTCCAATATCTAGTGGAAGCATCCTTGAAGATATGTCCTAAACTTTCCGGCTTATGTACCCCCTAAAAAGTAACTTGAAGCAAGTTTCTATTAGGTTAGTGCAAGGATCGTGTTTTTTGTGGTTCCTATAGCTTTTAACCACTCTTGTACTGGGGAAGAAAAGTCGTCTTGCTCTATGGGATGGAAAAATCAGTCCGCTTTCCATGTGATGATCTGTTTAGAGCTCTTGAGTTACGGGAGTTATGATTTGGAGAAATTTCCTTTTTATGTGTGGTGTGTTTAAAATACTATGTTCAGTGAAATGTTTTACCCTAAGTTTGCTATATAATTCCCTCACACTGATATTACAATTTCAGTTAAAATAAATAAATAACTTTGTTCTGCTCAATTAACAAAAAAATGTAGAGGATGTTACTCTGTTTCCAGTTATCAAGATTAATGTTCTGTATAAGGATTTCTATCGCTCCAAGTGACATATGTCTCTTGACAGCATGAGAGTGCCAATATTTTTTCTTAATAACTTTCCAAATCTTAATTAAGTCAATCACTATATTAGGAAGCCAAACATTGTCTTCTAGTTCTTACTTTTGCCAAATCCTAGTTCTCAAGCCATAAAAATGGCAGCTCACCCCTTGATTATTCCAACCACAAGACTATGTGGGATAGCATAGAGGTATTGAAGCATGGTATAGTCTTAAGATGGTTGGGGCCCCCAAACCCTCATCTCTTGTTCCTCTTTAGATTAAACTAAACGAAAGGTTTTGGCTTCCAATATAACATTATTAAACACTTTTTGCAATGCCTTTAAGATTTTAGCCTCCACCCCCAATGGGATTGACCTGAATAAAAAGGTTAATTTGGGTAGTTCGTATGAATGAATTCATTTATTTTTGATATCCCGTAAAAGGGGAATATAGTTAATCTCTGTCATTTCCTCCTTGTAAAGCGAGATTTGAATCCCAAGATACAGAAAGCTAGTTGTTTACCATTGAAAAGGGGATGAGGTATGGAGATGTTTAGGTGGCCCGACATTTCCTTTTATTCAGTTTATACAGAGAAAGTTTAGAATATCTATTGATTTCTCCATAAGTGCTTTAAAGTTAGCAATATGTCATCCACATACAGATACATTTTAGTGGTGACATGGACCGTATAAAGCTTTCTATTACTTAGTCTGAAGGTGAATGCTTTGATTGAGGGGTTCTACCATACGACTCTAAAGCATGGGTGCCAATGGACAACCCTGACAGTCAAGGAGATTTCAACTGCAATGGAATCCGTAAACAATTTGTTTAACTAGCATTAAAATTTGTATTTATTTTTAGATTATTTGAGAGTAAATGATATGTCTTGGGGCCTCATGAGATATCTTACACTAAACACATTGATTTTATGTTATCTGTAATTGAAATCAATAGACATTTGCAATTTGTGGACTAAATATTTTTCTCTAGCTCTCAGTGCAATAAAAGACATGTTATTCATATCTGAATATATTTCTTTAATATAATGTTTGTATTATTAAATCTCTTTATAAAAGGAACATCATGTACTGCATTATTTATTAGATGAACACATTTGGATTCTACATGGACAAAGTCCTCAAGGAGCTTGGGAAACACTTGTTACTGGTGGAACATACAATATATCATAACTTCACTAGTGCTGCTTCCAATATTCCTCGTGTTAAGTGATGAAATAAAAAGACAGTGCCAAGCCTAGGATCACTGACACCTGTGTGCAGGATTTGTTTTCTCCCGGGTGAATGTTGCTTGTTACTAACTAAATCATGTAGGTAACTTCAAAACATTTGTGACTATCAAGGCAGTGTTGCTTGTGTAAATTGTAACAGCTTAAGAATGTGTCTGATTGCTGATATAAACCATGTAGACTAATAACATTTGAGACAAACACAAATTGCTCAAATAAAAAAAATCTTTGAAGTCTCGCTGGGCTCTATTTAATAAAATGAATCCTTACTTATCAGGGTTTCTTTAACTCAGACTTTTCTATTGCAGTCTATTGACCAGATATAATTAAAGCAGATCATTAAACAAAGCCCAATATGTTCATACATTATGGTAATAAGAAAGTGCTTAATCAATTGTGCAATGCCTTTGCCCTATGTGAAGCATGATAGGCTGTGTGATGTTTAGAGAATTGCAAGGTCAGACTGTCAAATAGATTAGACATAAGTAAGAAACGCTTTTTCTACAAAAAACATTTAATCTATGGTTATTTTGTTGTATATATCCACACAGGCCCTATAAAGCCTTCAGTGATAAGGAACAGTAGATATTAATTTCCCAGAGGGCACTGGGTGATTACAACTGCTTTTTGATGGGGGAGATGTTTACATGATTTGCATGTGACCAGGACTCTCAAAGGCCAACTTGGTTTATACGAAGCATACATTATGAAGTAATTATGAGTAATTGAGGAGAAATAAATGTTGTATCTTTACGTAAAACATTTTATTTTATTGACCTCTAACTCCCACATTTTTGAAAGACCTTTACGTTAAGCACTGCAAAAACAAGAGATCAAATCTCACAACCTGAACGTGCACATAGTATGTCTGCAAGACGTACTTTGAGTAAATAACCCATTAGACCATGGTTTCATTTCTTCCTAAAATCTCTCATCCTGCTTAAAATTTGTTTGTTTTTTGTAGACGCTTTATGTTTCAATCTGAGTAACCTCTTCAATAGATTGGAAACCATGGGAACTGTTCTAATAATTCTGTATATTATGTAATTGTGTATTTAGCACCAATATAAAACAGTAGTGGCAGCAGTTTCTGTGTCTGGCCTTTTAAAAAATATTATATCAGTGATTACATTTATTCATATACTTTCTATTAATACATTTTAAGTAAATACATTTTATTCTTCTGTGTGCCAGGAATTGCTGAGTGAGAGCGAGTCATTAAGGGCCTAACAACCTTAATTGTTCATGTCAAAGAACACCTTTGACATGTTTAAATGCCCATGTTAAAGCATTTTGGCTTTGTCACGAGTGGCATATGAGCACTCCGGTTATCACAGTGATCATATGCTCTGGAAGAGCTGCAAGCAGGCTCCCAGAAAACTGCCTCATTCAGGGAGCTGGTGGGTGGGAGAGAATAAGCAACAAGCTTAGATCAGACATATATATATATATATATATATATATATTACAGGATATACATCATAAGTGTTGTTTATGAACCATCTGTGGTCAGTGTAGAAACTGCAGAATATGTACTCACTTTATAAATTATAATAATAAAAATAAATTACACAATTTAAATTGATCAATATGTTAAATTGTAAGTATAGAGTCTGTACATTTAACATAGTGTACTGCCAGTTTAAAAGTAATTGTAACATCCGTTCCACTAACTTCAGGTTTAGTAGATGGATATGATGTGTTTTTACAGTCCTCAATAGTCCTCAATAGACCATATAGGACATTCATGTTTTGGAACAATGCTGCTTGGGAAAATAGATTCCGAATCATCTGACACACTAATGAATCCATCACTAGAGCATACTAATTTTTGTTTTATTCAGGATTGATACTGAAATGCTTTCACTGGCAATAATGATTTTCAGTGTAAGGCTTATTAATGATGTCACTTAATAAGTCTTGGTCAATGACTACTCCGTGTTTCTATACAAGATTTGGAAAACCTGGATGTGTTAGTCTTTGTCTGCAGTTGTAATCCAGCAACAATCTTAACAGCTACAACTTTATTTTTTATACATGCATACATTCTTATTAGGGTGACATACATATATCAAATGAGCGTGCAACTAAGAACATGGGATAACTTTTACTGCTAGCCTTTATTTCCAACACTTTTGGTCATTGTAGATATGCTTGTGGGTCACATGCTCAAGGAGCCTTGCTCCTTTTTAAGTGATTGAAAAAAAATATATCTTTTTTTTTACTTGCCAACTTCTATGATACATACCGAAAATGTTAATATTTTATTTTCCTGTGCCTTCACTCAGCACTCAGAAGTCAGTGTCTATTAGTTTTGAGGCTTACGTGTCTATCATTTAACCAATCTGTTCCTACTGTAGGAACACTTGGCTATAACTGCTCTGATCTTCTTATATCCACATTTTCACATATGGGAACTAACTGAGCTTCTCCAATGAGGTGGCCTCTGAAATGATCATTAATTTCCATGTTAGCAGGGACTAATCCTGTACTACATCTACACATCTACAAGAGAGAAAATGTCAGGGTTTGCACCTGGGAGCATAGCGCAGGTGTGATGGCACTAGGTGGTACACACACTATAAATTGCCCTGAGGGCAACAGTACCAAGAAGGTTTCCATAGGTTCAATGCAGACAGGGAAGGTTCTGGGTTGGTAATGGGTAAGCCAAGGCCAGGAGTGAAGAGGTAAGCGTAGTCCAAATACAAGCCAAAGGTTCAGGAGCCGGGAGATCAATATGTAGGAAGGGAATAGAGTCTGTAGGTTGAGTAAAGATAAACTGTAGAGAGACTAGCCACACTACAAGCTTGAAAATCAAGCAAGCACTGAATGAACAGTGCTTGCTGTTGAAATAAAGCACCGGGACATTAGCTCTGCCCAACAACCTGCAGGTTGCCACCCTCCTCTGGCTTTAGCCAGATAGAGGAGACAGGAGTGGGACCTGCCTCCAACCCCCTCCCCCCGTGCAATGGGAGCGATGCACGAGGCAGGCCGCACTACAGACCAGGGATGTAGCCTACACTGCGATCGCGCGGCCCCCCAGGGGGACGCTCGGGGTTGGGAGTCAGCCGGACCAGGTAGGGAGTCTTTGCAGGATGTATGGGACGAGGCTGGGGCCTGACACAGAGAAAGAGAAAGAGGGGGATACAGATAACAGACACCAGAATGGGAACAGCAAAGTAAAATCACAATACAGCTCTGGACCACCATGTGAGCCCATTAGAATGGTACAAGGTATTGATAAACGCATGCTGTTAGGTAACGTTTGCTTTATAGATATGAATGTAAGCATGCTGTGATATCATTTGCATGTTTCATGTCATGGGACATGTAAACACGGCTGTTTAGCGTAAATCCAAACATTATTCTTTTTACTATTTTTAAATATTTTTGGCTATTATCTTCAGGTTAAGTCATTAGTACAGTCACTGTTGGAAGTAAAAAAAAACACTGTGAAGCAAATTACTAACCAGTATGGCATTAAGCTTTACATGACCAGCTTAGAACACGAATCAACCCTTATGTGAGTCTGAACGACAGTTTGTTTAGTCGGTCAAGTTAGATCAACCTGTATTATGGTCCTAAGAGGGAACAACAAAATAAATGAGTATAAAAAATAGAAAGAATCTGCAAATAATTGCATTTAAGAATTCTTACTTAATGATTCTGAACGTTTGTTTGGAACATAAAGACTTTTTTTCAACTGGATTTTAAACTATTTTTTTTCATCTAGATAATCATTCTAGTAATTCTGTCCCAGACAAATTATTAACACTACACTCACAAATAAGCATTTTACTAATTTATGTATGTACTAGAGGTCTATAATGTTCCATAATATAATAACATTAATGTACTCCACAGACATAGGAATAAAATAAAGAAACAAACAAAAGACCTATTAGTTTTATCTTCTTTTGGATGCTATGCTGCCTTGAGATCATTGTAAAAAAAAACATTAACCACTGCATGTCAGAAGACAGTTATACCCAAAGGGTTAAAGAAAAAATACACACATTTTAGCGATGTGTAAAAATAAGCCTTGCATAGCAGATGCCTCAGACAGCCACTTGATATGTATCTGGGGAAGATAAATGTGTTTCCAATCGCCACACCTTATTTAATTAATCTGTCAGATACATATTAATCAAGTGTAGACACATAGCCCTAAAATGTAAACTTAAATTAAAAAAAAAAGTTTTACAAAAACATTTCTAGAGAATTTGTGTTCCATTTCTAAGGGATACATTAAAAAGAAAAACGACTGTTAAGAAAATAATTTTATGGGTTATAGTTACATTAAATACATGAACTTGTCTGTGAAAGAACGCAATTGGAGTGGATTTATATACTAAACACCCCTAAGCTAAGAGACAAGTGGTGACCCACAAGTGCTTTAAACAAACAAAATGTGGACTATTGTTTTGAGAAGAGTGTTATTGTTCTGTTTTGTTTTGTTTGCCTTTTCTGGATCAATAAAATGTGTCTACTTGGGACGGCAGAAATGCTGAATTTGATGAATTAGCTCTCCTCCAACCTAATTAAATAGGCTGTGACACCATGATCTATCAAATGCAATATTTCAATAAGGAAGTAGTACTAAAAAGGAAGCTGTTCCACGTCAGGGTGGATAACACTCAGTATATTTAATGCCAGTCAGTTAAACATTTTAAATTCAAACTTTTTTGATTGCGAGTAAAAATCATTTATGAGGTATATTAGTGCCCATTCACAGAGATAAATTATTATGTAGGTAGAAATTGTGCATTTGTGAATTACAGTGACTCGTGATCTAAACATTGTTCATAAAGTGAATATAGCGAATAAAAAAAAGACAGTTTATTCATTATGTTAGCAGAATAGCAAGCATATGCATGCATTAAGAGATAAATGTATATAAAACACAAATTAAATAGAATGGCGTAATGATGCCTGATACACGTTAGATGAGGGGTTGAGTCGGGGTGAATAGATTAACACATATTATGGTAACCTCCTACACCGGTTAAAACATTACTTTGAATCAACTGATTATTAAAACTGTGGAGCACAAAAAATATACATAGGTGTGGATAGCTTAAAGATACAATTGAGGTGTGCTTGTAGGGCTCTTTAATGTGTTTTGTTAAGGCTCTGCTATAACTATTTGGTTGCAAATTAGCTCTTTGCCTGTACCCACACACATCAGCTGCTCAAAAACCAAGAAGTATACAATACTTAAATAATAATAGCAGTATATAGAGAGTTTGGTCACGTGTGACAAAAACATATTTGGAGCTCTTTTAATGGCTTGTGTTGGTGCTTTTGTGTTTTTCATGGAAGTTTGCTCGACAGTTATAATAAATAATTGGTTAAAATGTATGGATGGATGCAATTATTTTATATCATATATAGATTAATATGTAATAATTTATATATAAAGTCACAAGGGGATGTTATAAACAGGAGACTCTCTACATTCATTATAAAGAAGAGACGCTCTACATTCAGTATAAACAGGAGACTCTCTACATTCAGTATAAAGAGGAGACTCTCTACATTCAGTATAAACAGGAGACTCTCTACATTCAGTATAAACAGAAGACTCTCTACATTCAGTATAAACAGGAGACTCTCTACATTCAGTGTAAAGAAGAGACTCTCTACATTCAGTATAAACAGGAGACTCTACATTCAGTATAAAGAGGAGACTCTCTACATTCAGTATAAACAGGAGACTCTCTACATTCAGTATAAAGAGGAGACTCTCTACATTCAGTATAAACAGGAGACTCTCTACATTCAGTATAAACAGGAGACTCTACATTCAGTATAAAGAGGAGACTCTCTACATTCAGTATAAACAGGAGACTCTCTACATTCAGTATAAAGAGGAGACTCTCTACATTCAGTATAAACAGGAGACTCTCTACATTCAGTATAAACAGGAGACTCTCTACATTCAGTATAAACAGGAGACTCTCTACATTCAGTATAAACAGGAGACTCTCTACATTCAGTATAAAGAGGAGACTCTCTACATTCAGTATAAACAGGAGACTCTTTACATTCAGTATAAACAGAAGACTCTCTACATTCAGTATAAACAGGAGACTCTCTACATTCAGTATAAACAGGAGACTCTCTACATTCAGTATAAACAGAAGACTCTCTACATTCAGTATAAACAGGAGACTCTCTACATTCAGTGTAAAGAAGAGACTCTCTACATTCAGTATAAACAGGAGACTCTACATTCAGTATAAAGAGGAGACTCTCTACATTCAGTATAAACAGGAGACTCTCTACATTCAGTATAAAGAGGAGACTCTCTACATTCAGTATAAAGAGGAGACTCTCTACATTCAGTATAAAGAGGAGACTCTCTACATTCAGTATAAACAGGAGACTCTCTACATTCAGTATAAACAGGAGACTCTCTACATTCAGTATAAACAGGAGACTCTCTACATTCAGTATAAACAGGAGACTCTCTACATTCAGTATAAACAGGAGACTCTCTACATTCAGTATAAAGAGGAGACTCTCTACATTCAGTATAAACAGGAGACTCTTTACATTCAGTATAAACAGAAGACTCTCTACATTCAGTATAAACAGGAGACTCTCTACATTCAGTATAAACAGGAGACTCTCTACATTCAGTATAAAGAGGAGACTCTCTACATTCAGTATAAAGAGGAGACTCTCTACATTCAGTATAAACAGGAGACTCTTTACATTCAGTATAAACAGGAGACTCTCTACATTCAGCATAAACAGGAGACTCTCTACCTTCAGTATAAACAGGAGACTCTCTACATTCAGTATAAACAGGAGACTCTCTACATTCAGTATAAAGAGGAGACTCTCTACATTCAGTATAAACAGGAGACTCTCTACATTCAGTATAAACAGGAGACTCTCTACATTCAGTATAAACAGGAGACTCTCTACATTCAGTATAAACAGGAGACTCTCTACATTCAGTATAAACAGGAGACTCTCTACGTTCAGTATAAACAGGAGACTCTCTACATTCAGTATAAACAGGAGACTCTCTAAATTCAGTATAAACAGGAGACTCTCTACCTTCAGTATAAACAGGAGACTCTCTACATTCAGTATAAACAGGAGACTCTCTACATTCAGTATAAACAGGAGACTCTCTACCTTCAGTATAAACAGGAGACTCTCTACATTCAGTATAAACAACGTTTAGGCGACAGAGTCCCTTAAAGCACTATTGATTGCTAATATAGTATTGATCTATACAGGTTGAGTATCCCTTATACAAAATGCTTGGGACCGGCAGCATTTTGGATAACGGATATTTTACCTGCCCTGTTAATGTTCTACATTATCTAAATCCAGTGAGAGCAACTTGTTATCATTGTATTTCAGTAATTTAGATCATTTATAGTAGTGGAGCTGGTGAAATTACCTGCTCCACTGTGTTTGTCGAGATGATCTACTCCCTCGATCCCATCACAGCGAGCTGATTAAAGTAGTATCAGCAAAATGCATTCATGTCTGCCATTACTGGTGGTAAAGAACTGCAACATATTCTCCCATGGGCATCATGTGCAATATTGTGTGGGATACATACTCCCCATGTGCATGCATACTCACCTTTCCTGCTTTGACAGCTATAGTCTCTCCCTGCCCACAGCAATCATCTAGGGAGAGACTAAATATAGTGTGTCAAGTCTCCCCCTGGTCCCCCCCCCCCCCCCCAGTAACACGCCCCCCCCCCCTTAAAGGATTTGTTTAATGAAAAAAAAACATCCTAACATTGTGTTAATCCTAACTCTTGGGTTAGGGTTAGAGTTCATCAAAACCCTAATCCTAGAGTTAGAATTAGGGTTTGTACTAACCCTAACCATAGGGTTAAGGTTAGAGTTAAATAAAAATAAAAAAATGTAAAAAAAATAAAAAATTAAATAAATCAAAAAATGTACAAAAATAAAAATAAATTGTATAAAAATAAGAAGTTATTCTATAGAGGTCCAATGACATGTTATGTCTGTCTGTGGTCCTCTAGGGATATTTTCGTTTTTTAAAAAGACTGCTAGTGGGGCCAATGCTTTGCATTGGCCCCCAGCAGTAGATAGGGGCCCGCAGCAGCTGGATATATGATCCATGCAGCCGCAGGATAGCAAGGATAGCAAAAATCGGTGCTTCCTACTATAGACTACATTTCCTATTCTGCTACGGTAGCTTTTGGCTGGCTGAGCATGATTGGAAATGTAGTCACAAGCATTACATAATAAATACACGTTTTAAAGCTACAATAACCGTATCCTAAATTTTGCCCTGTACCTGCCACATAAACCTAGCAAACCTATATATGTGGGGTACGGCTATACTCAGGGGAAGTTGCTAAACATATATCGGGGTTTTGTTTGGCAATAAAATAGAACAACCCCTTTAAATTCATACCTAAAGTTTAAAGTGTGTGGAAATAAAACACACACAAAATTACTATGCCAAAACTTGTCTATTTAGCAGGTTTTTTCATTAGCTTTTGGAGCTTAGTAAAAGAATTTACAAAGAAAAGTCAGGAAAAGTGTTTATTTTTTTTTAAATTTTAACCATATTTTACTATTTTTTTCACAATACAATAAATCATATGAACAAAATAATGTCATGAAAAGAAAGCCCTTCTTGTCCTGAAAAAAACAATATATAATATGTTTGGGTACAGCAACAGACAAAGAAGAAAATTAAAGCTAAACACAAACACCTCAGAAGTGTTAAAACAGCCTCGGTCACTAACGCACAACATTCCAAAAACAGTCTGGTCATGAAGGGGTTAAGAGAAAAATTGGATTTAAAGCAATCTGTAGTGATGTTTATGACATCACATTGTAGCTTGATATGCAAATAAACAGTCTTCTTTGGAAAATGTGACACACAAACACATGTAAAACATATTTTTGCCTTAATTTATATGCAATTCTGCTAACATTACAAATAGATCAGTTATTATACTCTGCATTCATTATTAATTTACTCGTTACAATCTTTATGTGATAGAGCTCCTTTAACTGACATCTCTTGAGGTTTCACTGACTTCAAGGTGGAAAAAAATGAAACATAATAGAGAAATGATGAATCTATAATTTTGATATATTTCAGCATATTTATTATATTTCAACACAGAATAACCTTGTAAAGAAATACAATTATAATATAACAAAAAGAATGTGAATTTAGGAAGATTTATTCACCTCTATTTTAGAATTACTGACGAGTCTAAGTGTCTTTACATGAATTTCTGTTTGTTTTATCATGAAGTAACTACATGATTATCTACATCAGTACAGACACACATATCCATTTGCCATATGTATTAATACCATCATCTCTTGATATCCCAGCACCTAAATTAGTAAGTGATTTAAAAGTGAGATTTGAAGTTTACTATTGTAATTCATAGACATTCATAAAGAATGTGTGAAAACTGTTACATATGTTAATTATGAGCATATTTAATGTAAATAGGATAACATCCAGCCAGGCTGGTAAAAAATTGGATTCAAGGCCAATGTTAAATTTATGTATGCAATAACATGGCTGGTATATTTTTGAAGAAACAATATCAACCTGTGATAATTCATGTATGCTTGGGTATAAAATCTATTATCTTTATCCAGTGAAGCTGTAAAAGCCAATCATCATGGAGTAAGTAACCACAGAGTAAAGTAGTGTGTATAATATATCACTATAATAAACAAGTGACACTTCCTCTTTAATATTTCAATGGTTATATTTGTTGAACAATATTCCCTCCGCCTTCTTCTCTACAATGAGTTGGTCATTATTCATGAAGCAGAAGGCAGTTCCAGTTGTCACAGTTTGCAGCAGACATCAAGCATTCTTGCAAATGCCATTCAGTGAGGAGTGAACGCAGCAAAACTCATTTGCATGATGGCAGCTAATGCAGAAATAAATAGTTTGTCACTATAGCAAGATCAAGAATAAAAATATGTTCAGTGTTTAATAGAACACATTCTGGTTTTAATGAAATTTTCCATTATAAGAGATGCACAGAAAATAAGATGCTTTTAAATTAGACAAAGCATTTCAAAGTCGCTTAACAATTTTTTAAAGAACATTAAACTGAATATTCATACTAGATATTGCTTCTGTCTGTCTATTTGAGTTGTGTACAATCTTTTAACCTCTGTACCAAGTACTGAGTTAATGATTGGTGCTGTACATTTAACTAAAGAGCATCCCAGAGATTTCAAACTGAATACTGAAACTACTGTAGCTTCATCGCTGGTAATTTGATTTTCCGATCTCTGTTGTCCCTGGTTTTAACAGACAGAAACACAGAATGTGTTCGTAGAGGAGAATTCAGCACATCTAGTTGGCCTGTATATCCACCCACTGTTTCATTTTTTAGGGTCTTCCAGTTTAAATTCAGGGTGTGTCCTGGTTTGGATCAAATCTACAACTAAGTCTGTTCGACAAACACGTCAGGTTTATCGTGTACAGTGCCCTTATGTGAAATGTTCCACTACACCTCTGCTATGTTTTTAACCTATGTGAAATACATATATAATTTTACATAACATTTTAGCATTAGAACGTACAGTGATTTGAGGAGAGTTTCTTGAAGTTGTAACTGGTGATCAGTCTTTATTCTCATTTTCTACTTTGCGTTCATGGTCCTTATACAGAGTGGATCTCTGAAGCAGCACCAGATATGCAGCAGGCCAGTCCACATTCCCGGCTAGTTAGATAGCATGAACCTTGGATTTGGTATTGCTACTAGCATTTCATCCATGCATAGCTCTGGAATGTGCCACTTTCTACAGTAGTACAACTACATACATCTGGAATGTGTCACTTTCTACAGTAGCACAACTACATACCTCTGGAATGTGCCACTTTCTACAGTAGCACAACTACATACCTCTGGAATGTGCCACCTTCTACAGTAGTACAACTATATACCTCTGTAATGTGCCACTTTATACAGTAGTACAACTACATACCTCTGGAATGTGCCACTTTCTACAGTGGTACAACTACATACCTCTGGAATGTTCCACCTTCTACAGTAGGACAACTACATACCTCTGGAATGTGCCACTTTATACAGTAGTACAACTATATACCTCTGTAATGTGCCACTTTATACAGTAGTACAACTACATACCTCTGGAATGTGCCACTTTCTACAGTGGTACAACTACATACCTCTGGAATGTGCCACCTTCTACAGTAGTACAACTATATACCTCTGGAATGTGCCACTTTCTACAGTAGCACAACTACATACCTCTGTAATGTGCCACTTTATACAGTAGTACAACTACATACCTCTGGAATGTGCCACTTTCTACAGTGGTACAACTACATACCTCTGGAATGTGCCACCTTCTACAGTAGTACAACTATATAGCTCTGTAATGTGCCACTTTATACAGTAGTGCAACTACATACCTCTGTAATGTGCCACTATCTGCAGTAGCACAACTACATACCTCTGGAATGTGCCACTTTCTACAGTAGCACAACTACATACCTCTGGAATGTGCCACCTTCTACAGTAGTACAACTATATACCTCTGTAATGTGCCACTTTATACAGTAGTACAACTATATACCTCTGTAATGTGCCACTTTATACAGTAGTACAACTACATACCTCTGGAATGTGCCACTTTCTACACTAGTACCATTACAGTAGTGAACATAGAAAAACAAATTTGCATCATCGCAGCTTTTGCAAAAAATAAATATCAAAAATATGTTCAATGTTTAATAAAACACATTTTGGTTTTAATGAAAACTTCAATTTTAAAGCAGCATCACATCAAATAAGACTTCTTTTTAAATTAGATAGAGAGCTAATAACACTGAAATGTGTCTATAGGCATGTACTATATCCCCAAAGCAAACCTATAATTTGTATTAATGTTGCTAATTTTCTAGAGGGGTAATTTATTTATTATAGGTATGTCAAAAGATGAAAGGGTTTTTTTGTTGGGCCTTAAGTATGAAATTCCCTACTCAATTTCCCTTTTTCATGAATAAAGCCCATGTTCTGGATGTCAGTCTCTTTTCATCAATGTGAATTGGTGACATGATGCCCTCATACCTCTATGTCTTCAGACAAATGCGGGTTAAGTTATAGTGATAAAGTGTTTATCACTGAGAAGATCACATGCTTGTATTATTTTGGGAATCTCAGCTATCACCAGGATTTTATATAAAAATAATGAAACTTCAAGAAATAGAGGATTTCTATCAGCTATGTTTATTAACACTAGAAGTGATTTATCACCCTGGCACTGCTGACATGACCAAATAAATGGCCTTCACAGCTCCAGCAAGTACAAGTACCAGGAGCTATTCTTTCCCTATAGTGGAAAGAAATGATGTTGAACAGCGAGTAATACATACCCTGCTACCACTTACATGTATAACAAAATCGGGGGAAATGAGTCAAAGGTCTATGAGGAAAACAGCAGGGGGAAAAAGAAGCTAACAGAGTTAGCAGTGAGGAAAAGAGACATCAAGGAGATTGAGAGATGCATGAAGGGAGCACAGAGCAGTCTGGGAGGAGCATGCAGTATGTATTAAGAACTTTGTGGCTTTTGTATAAATATGGCAGATGAAGAAATGTGTGCCAAGTACTTGTGCTGTCACCACGTGCGTCAATGTATAAAGCTAATTCCAGAAAAAAGGTGGAAGTCAGAACTATATATGTTGGTCCCAAACTTCTCGGTTGCACCATGTAAAAAAACAGGTGCCATCATGGGTTTGAGAAGTTGTGGCCAACCCACTCCAATGATGTATGACAGAGGCCCAATTTATGGTACTTTTCAGCAAGTCAATTCCAAAACAATATAAAACAGGGAGAAATCACGTTTAATATATGTAAAAGTATTTTGGGGACTTTGTTAAACAAGTGATTTCACAGTGGGAATGGAGGGGACGGTTGACTGGTGCCTTGCCTGATCAAAGTCCTCTTCGAAGGCAGTTCTGGAAATTAGATATTTTCAGTATTCAGAAACACAGATACATTTCTTAGGTCATTGAATCGAGTCCATAAGATGAGGTGGCTGGTCATCTGTAAGCAGAGCAAGAATCAGCTATTTCGTTATTTGGTTTCCTTTTAAAACAAAAATTGAATCAAGATAAATATTTTGTTACAGTTGGTTGCTACCAAACATAGAGTCTCAGCAGAAAATGATGCCACTTGATCTCCATTCACAGAAATTACGTTTGAATGAAGATCTTCTTGATCTCTTATGTTCCACTGTCACTGGTTCCAATTTCAACCTCTTGATACCAATACAATCCGATCTCCCACTTTGTGTTGTTTTGTGCTGCTTTGTGTCTAAATGTCTGGGGTAGTTCTTGGAAATTGAATTTTCAGTAACACAGTTAATCGAGATTAGCACTTGGAAGGAAAGCTCAGAGCAATATGTTTTCAAATGTGTGCTCAGCACATGAGGCTCTAAGAGGTCAAGGAAAGCAAAAAGGGATGTGGTTGATTTGCACACTTCAGTAGAAGTGCTTTGGGACTGCACAGAGAAAGACAAGGCTTTGTAGTAATACATTAGCTGGTCTCTGAAGCTATTAGTGAATAGCGTGATACTTTGTTGATTTGACTCAATAATTGACAAGTAGAGAGTAATTAGATATTTATTACACCCATTACATCACTCCTCTAATCTGTATTTCCACTGTTTACAAAAACACACGAGGATTTGACTATATACCACTTTTTATTCTGTCTAAAAAACATTTCATTTTATTATTTTAAATCAATTTACGGACAGCTTTTGTTGGCTTGGTATTTGAACAATTGTTACGATCCAATTGGTATTTGGAAATTAATTTTTGTATTTAAGCTCCAGTATTATGTTTTAAGAACATTCAGTTTAATCACAAGTTATGCTGAATGCTTATTTGTGTTTAATAGGCCTGGATTTACATCCCAGATAACCCATGTCTCAAAAGACTTGGATGGATGGACCTTGAGCAAAAGGAGGGCAAGATCCTAAACGGAACAGGATTGCAATTTTTTTTACCACAAATTAGTGGAGCTTAATGAAAATGGCCTCCCAACCAAAAGTCTTGGCAAGTAATAAAGATATGCAGCACTCCAAACTCACAAAAATTATGTGAATTTATTGGATATCCAACAAACAGCAGATCGTGGAGAACAGAAAAAACAACGCATTTCACATTCACTAATGCTTATTCATAAGTCAGTGGAGAACAGGTAATACTTTTTCCATTGCAAAGAAAAGTCTTCATAATGGAAACTGTGGCCCTAATGGTCAATCATTATTTTTCATTCCTGTAGTGCAATTGTACTGTAAATAACATAACTTAGAATATGGATTTCCTAATTTTATAACAGGAAAAAAATGTTATCATGAAAACGTATTATTAAATTTTAGTCTTCTGACAATGGCCATTGTTCGCTATATCATGTGACATGTGCGTATGTAGCAAATAACACTTGAATTCTTATTTTTTCTAACAAACAAAGCTCATTCCACCAAGCCTTGATAATTGGATAGTTTTTGTTTCATGAATTGATACATAAGACATATTATGTCAGTCGCTTGTATTTATGTGATTTTGACACATTAGAGCCAGTGAAAGAAAGCCTGTGGCAATTTAACAGCCATCTCTTGTTTTTCCATTCGCTTACATGGAAAAAGAATAGTCTCCATTTATAAATCATAAAAGTACATGCTGCACACTTCCATAATTTGTAGCAAAGCTATTGTATCATTATATTAACTCACATCAGAGCTCAGCCACATGTCCATTCCTTGAGGTTTTATGTATTCCTTATTTGATATTACGTGAAGCTATTAAGAGATATTTTTGTTGCTATTCCAATTGCTAAGCACCGATTTGAAATACGCTCTCAGGAGTTTCCAGTTTTATTAAAACGTACATGCCTTGTGTTCTTTGCTAGGTCAGCACAAAAGATATATCTCTTTCAAAGACTTGTATAATTCCACATTCCTCGTCTCAAGTCAGAACACAGCAAAGATACTTGGGAGAGATGACATCTTTTTTTATCAGGCACAACAATTCCGTTCATGATGAAATAAATAACATGTTAGCAATGATCCAAAACCACTGAAATCAGCAGGAAGGAAAATTTAACAGTTGTTAATGTTCACTTACTTTTTTAACCAGCATTGTGAATGTTTAATGGGTGTGTTTAATAATGACATGAAAGACTGTCATTGTGTTATTAGCGTAAGCATATTGTATTTGCCTCAGGTGCGGTTCTAGGATCTGATCTCGGGAGGGGTACATGTCCGTCTCTCTTTTCAACTCCCCGATGTCCTTGTGTAGCTCTCCTCTCCCTTCCCGTGTCCACCTGTCTCTCTCCTGTCCCTTCCCATGTCTGCCTGTCTCTCTTATCTCCCTTCCCATGTCTGCCTGTCCCTCTCCTCTCCCTTCCCATGTCTGTCACACTCCTCTCCCTTCCCATGTCTGCCTTTCTCTCTCCTCTCCCTTCTCATGTCTGCCTGTCTCTCTCCTCTCCCTTCACATGTCCCTCATATTCCTCTCCCTTCCCATGTCTGTCTCTCCTCTTCCTTTCCATGTCTGTCTGTCTCCTCCCTTTCCATATCTGTCTCTCTCCTCTCCCTTCCCATGCATTTCTCTCTCCTCTACCTCCTATAACTGTCTCTTTGTCCCTCTTCCCATGTCTCTGTTCTTCCACATGGTTTTCTCTTTCCTTTTCCCAATAGGTGTCTCTTTTCCTCCTCTCCCCTGTGTTCTCTCCCCGTCAGTGTTCTTGCCTCTTCCTCCCACCCATCAGTGTTCTCTCTTTCCTCCCTTCAGTGTTCTCTCTTCTTCTCTCTTCATTGTTCTCTCTTTTCTCATCAGTGTTCTCTCTTCTCCTCCATCAGTGTTCTCTCTTCTCCTCCATCAGTGTTCTCTCTTCTCCCCATCAGTGTTCTTTCTTCTCCCCATCAATGTTCTCTCCTATCTCTGCATGTTCTCTCCTCTCCCCCCCCCCCCCCCATTTTCTCTCCTCTCTCTCACCTTCTCTCCTCTCTCTCCTGTGGATCACATCTCCCCCCCCTGTTCTCTCCTCTCTATCCCCTGTGTTCTCTCCTCTCTCTCCCCTAGGTTCTCCACTCCCTCCGCAGTGTTCTCTCCTCCCCCCCCATTCTCTCCTATCCCCCCCCACCCCATTCTTTCCTCTCTCCCCCTTCTCTCCTCTCTCTCCCCTGTGTTTTCTCCTCTCTCTACTGTTTTCTCTCTTCACCCCACCCATTACCCCATGTTCTCTCCTTTCCCCCCTTACCCGTGTTCTCTCCACTCCCCCCTCCCCTCGTGTTCTCATCTCTCTCAACCATCCCATCATGTTCTCTCTTCTCTCCCCCTTCCCTCGTGTTCTATCATACCCTCTTCCCCTGGTGTTCTCTCCTCTCCTCTCCACCCCCTCCCCTTTTGTGCTCTCCTCTCCCCTAACGGATGCAGTGCAGGTCAGAACACTCAGCAGCGAGACACAGGCATCTCTTTGTGTGTTAAACTTTGTGTGGCCTCACTCTGACATAGAAAATGTAGCTGATGCTCAAAATGAGCGTCGGCTACATTTTTCAGTAAAAGCCTGCAGGACAGCATATACCGTCCTACATGTAACAGCTCATCGCAACTCCCCGTGATGAGCTGTACTGAGGATCCCGCTGCAGGGATTTGCAGCAGGATCCCCAGTGTCAGATGAGGCCACTTTGAGTGTAGCAAGTGTAGCAAACGCTCAAACATCTCCAGCACCCATGTGACGTCACAAAGTATCGCAGGATGTATAGAGACCCTGAATGGGTCCCTGCTTGAGTGTTCCCGGCTCCTATCACTTCATGATTGGCAGCCAGGAACACACAGATGCCGGATGGTGCTTTGATTGTTAAGGACCAAAGTACCATCCGATGGGAAGGGGTTAAAATGTCTTCACTTGAAACAACAGTTCAATTAAACATAAGTACATGTTTTTCCCTACAAATATCCTTTTAGTATTCCCAGATTCACAAACAAGTCATGCAGTTCAAAAAATAAATTGTATATTTGTATTTGGAAACTAAACCTTGAAAGATAATAGTCTGGTTTATGTCCATTTTAAGAGAGAGCTGTTTGTGTAAACACACAGACAAATCTAAATACTGTGCACAATCATATTTGCTGCATTGTAAATATGTAAATAAATATTTTGTGTTTACGGTAGTGAGAAACTTAAGAAACCTATAGTGTTTGCTGCTCCTATTTTATTTTTTTGTTACATGTAGTTACATCTATGACTTTTACACAGTCTCTCCATCACTTAGATTTATTTTTCCCTGTGAAGGCTGAGAAATTGACTTGCTTTAATAAACAGATACTGATCACATCATTCAGCAGTGAAGTCTGCCACACTCATTTTGCATTGTTAAGTCATAAAGCCGCAAAGTCTAAATGTTACTGTAAATTTTAAATAAAATTAAATTCCGGCACCCCTACCCCAATAAATGGTCAAATGTATCCACTTTTTTTATTTTAATTCTACAATGCTGAAAAGGTGGACAAATAGAACCACATTCAAAAAAATACAGCATGGAATTAAACTGTATTAGGGGTAAAATGGCGGGGCATTTTTGGCTGCCCCTTGGAAAGTACTGCCCAAGGCACTTGCCTAGATTGCCTCTCTGTAACTATGGCACTGTGTACAACCAGCACTATCAGTATGTGCAGCAGTACCAGTTTATGTAAATGTAATGTTTAGGATACAAAGTGTTTTGAATCAGAAAATGAATGTGACCACCTACAGAATACTCAAGGACTAAATTGAAGACTAAATGGTAACTTCCCATATCCCAAATGCAATTACCCCCCCACCCCCCCTTTTCCACATAGTCTCTGAGAATGTAACTGAAATTTTCTTGTGTGAGACTAAGGATTTATATTTGTACTGATCTTTCACTCTATAGCCTGTGCAGAAAAAAGGATACCTATGATGACCACATGGTACAATATGGTATCTGTACATATATTGCATGCGTCACTGATTTTTTAAACCAATCTGTAGGAGTGACATATCAGGAAAGATGTTCCTGATACATCCGGCATTCAAATGCTCAGCATCCTCTACTCTGCAGCTCATCTGTCAATCCATCCCCTCTGTCAGAAGAGGCCACTTTGAGTGACTTTAGTCTAACAGGTAAAATGTAACTGACGCGGGTCTCTGCCTTCGTCTCCCATTGGGAGCTAGGGACACAAAATTACCATTTTGGTGCTTTCGGAACCATCGCACCAGATGGCGGCAGGGTTTATTTTTGTTATTTTCAAGTAATTCATATAATAGTGTAATGCCTGGCCAAAAAAATATTGCCACCTGGATTTAACTAAGCAAATAGGAAAGAGCCTCCTATTGGATAGTTACTGCATGGGCAATTATCTTTCAGCTAGCAAAAAGTTATTTAACCCTAACTGATGCAATGAGTAGCTTCTCATTTCTTAAACAACTCGAAAGACACATCCCGTGGTCGTGCAGAAGATGTAAGTTTGTTTGAGAAAGTTCAAATCATTGGCATGCAACAAACAAGGAGATTGCAGAACACTACTAAAATTGGGTGAAGAACTGTCCAACGCATTATTAGAAACTGGAAGGATAGTGGGGAACCATCGCCTTTGAGGAAGAAATGTGGTCGGAAAAAGATCCTGATTGATCGTGATCGGTGATCACTTAGACGTTTCGTGAAATCAAATCATAGAAAAACAACAATAGATACTATGTTTAATAGTGACAGTAAGAGCATTTCAACACGCACAGTGTGAAGGGAACTCAAGGGATTGGGACTGAACAGCTGTGTAGCCTTAAGAAAACCACTAATCAGTGAGGCTAATCGGAAAAAAAGGCTTCAATTTGCTAGGGAGCATAAAGATTTGACTCTGGAGCAATAGAAGAAGGTCATGTGGTCTGATGAGGCCAGATTTATGATTTGACGGGCGCATCAGGGTAAGAAGAGAGGCAGAGAGGCAAAGCTAGTCCAAAGGCGGTCCAGCGAAATATTAGAGTGTGTGAACTTTGTTTTGGTGACGACTTTTTTTTTGGGCCAGGCAGTGTCTAAAACAATATATACCAACAAAGATACATTAAAAGCCCACTCCAATGCATATATTAAATGTATTTTTAGAACATCAAGATGGAGGAAGAGCTTGAGAACAATGCACACAAAAAAAACCCTCTCCAATCAAAAAATGTTTTCCACTATTTTTTACTTGTACCTTAAGCAGTCATTCCACTCAATCACACTTTGTACTTTTTTCTAGCTATTAAGCTGAACATGCATACCTATATAATTCAACCATTTATTAGAGACACACATATTTAACATTTTCATGCTTCCCTGCAGAGTGTATTACACATTTGTTTTCGGTGAAAAATCTATTACATTCTACATTCTACATGGGAGCATGATGTAAATGTTATATGAATCTAGCAAATAAAAAAACTGGCTGACCTGCAACACTTGCTGTACAACTGTCAGGAAACAAACTTGCACTTACAAGCTCTGTACAGGGTCCTGTGCAATGTCTGTAAATACATGTTGCTGGTTTAGTAACCGTTTGGGATGCTCTGCTTTTCACTTTTTTTAAACTCTTTAAAATGCTGAGAACAGAGTGGGAGGATCAGGGGAAGCTACAAACCTGATATTTGTAAATGACACATTTATTATTCATAATTCTTTAACTTTAGTATGCATGAAAACGGTAGGTAATTTCTGAATTTATTGCAAATCTAAAATATTGCTGTTACTTATCATTCCACGGGCAGGAAGGGTAAACATTGCCTTGCTTCATAGTTACTTTATATCAGTGTTAGTATTTTCCTAGGAACGTAAAGCTGCACCATTCCACCTTCCATTATAAAGAAGAAGGGGAGTTAGGAATTATGTTTTAATTTTGATTGCTTGTTCTTGTGATCTCATGAGAGTGTCTGCCTTATGCTCTAATCCACCATGGGAATTAATTAAAACAAAATGCAGTGTAAAATGTGCAGCAATGACACTAATGGTGTATGAGCTGCATGGTGTTAGCTCTGGAATGAAGGCGGCATGACATTGTACATACTGTAGGGACATAGTTAAACTGTTCTGCATTTTCACCTCCAGTTACATGCATCCACTAACCTCAGTGAAAACCTGCTTGAACATCCACACACTTGAGGGAATAATATTACAGGACACATTAGGATACGCAGTATGTTTTGATCAAATAGTATTAAAATGTGACATATATAACATTCCTACCCAGAAATGTCACAAAGTTTTGCTGATGTATTTAGTAATATTAATGTCTTTTAATATCATTTGCCTTATTTATTTCTGTAAATAAAAATTGTTGATTTTGACACTGACATCAAATGATCACACATGTTATATACCCAATAACAATCAGTCTGACACAAGCACAAATACAGTAAACGGGAAAGTGCTCTATAGTGTCAGGGATAATATTTCTCTGTCAAGAATTCGTATTTATGAAAAATTCCACCCAAGTCTTGGCAAGAGCAAAGATGGAAGAGCCAGCTGAATGACTGTCTCTTTCTAGGAAGATGGACAAGTATAGTATACACTATATTACAGGGGTGTCCAAGTTTATTCTGCAAAGGGACACTTCGAAAGAAATGTATGTGTGCATGGGCCACGTTCATGTTTCATTCATTCAGAGAATATATATAAATATATACATGTGTGTGTGTGTGTGTGTGTGTGTGTTTTTTATATATATATATATATATATTGTGGCAGGATGGCCAGGCTCTTTACCATAAACGTCAAATGCAAGAGTCAGGATAAGATATCACTGCAGTTTATTGTCAGTTTTCCACAGGATATACAACGTTGTGCTCTCCCACAAAGTGAAACAAAAAGAAAATAAATCCTACTCCAACTTGGAGACTTACTAAACAACAGTATTTCTAACTAGCCAACTGGCCAGCTAATCCGGTTCCCAGTTTTAAACAAAAGTAAACACAGTACTTTAAATGGGTTTCACACAATACCTCTTTCCTCAGAGTCTCAGGCTTAACTGCCTTCTCTCTCCCAGCTGCTGGACTCTGACATGACTTCAGAGGCTAACCTTTTAAAACCCCAGTTAAATTACATTCACCTGGGTTTTAATAGTCAAGGAGTGACTCCCACCAATTAACCCCATCATGCTGGGAATAGAGAGCGCTCCAATCTATTACTAACATAGAAAGCCTCTCTGACCTTGCCACATATCCTCCCCCACAGCTTAACACAGGTGTGTGAAGCGGCCATAGCCGAAATACTATGCACTCTAGATAAGGCATCTGCATTAGTATGTAGGAGACCAGCCCTGTGCTTTACAAAGAACTTAAATGGCTGCAAAGAGAGGAACCAACGAGTGACCTTAGCATTCTTGTCCTTATTGGCCTGCATCCACCGCAGTGGAGCATGGTCAGTGATAAGGGTAAAAGATCTGCCCAACAGATAATACTTCAGTGTGTCAGTAGCCCATTTAATGGCTAGACACTCTTTTTCAACTGTCGCACAGTTTTGCTCTCTTGGCAGCAACTTGCGACTTAGAAATAGTACTGGGTTTTCTTCACCACCAATCATCTGAGACAGTACCGCGCCCAGGCCTACATCGGAAGCATCGGTTTGCAAAAAGAAATGCTTCTTAAAATCTGGGGCTACCAAAACAGGGTGCATGCATAGAGCTGTACGCAAATCTACAAAAGACTTTTCCGCATCATCATTCCATTTTACTGTATCTGACGCCTTTGCTTTAATCAAATCAGTGGCAGCTCGGGTTGCAAAGTGGGGAATGAAGCGTCTGTAATAGCCAACTAATCCTAAGAAAGCTTTAACCTGTTTCTTTCTTAGAGGGCGTGGCCAATTTTCAATTGCCTCAACCTTAGTCATTTGTGGCTTTACCAGTCCCCTCCCTACAGTATAGCCTAGATATTTGGCTTCCATATAACCAATGGAACACTTGGAGGGATTAGCAGTAAGACCAGCTTTCCTTATGCTGTTTAGTACTGCTTCTACCTTTTCCAAATGGGAGGCCCAGTCTTGGCTATAGATGACCACATCATCTAAGTATGCCGAAGCATACCCGGAGTGAGGTCTTAGCAGTTTGTTCATCAACCTCTGAAATGTTGCTGGGGCTCCATGAAGCCCAAATGGTAAAACCGTATACTGGTACAGACCCTCAGGGGTCACAAACGCAGTTTTCTCTTTAGCTGATTTTGTCAGCGGGATCTGCCAATATCCTTTTGTTAGGTCTAGAACACTTAGAAACCTAGCCTGTGCCAGTTTCTCAATAAGCTCGTCCACTCGGGGCATAGGATAGGCATCAAATTTAGAGTGTTCATTAAGTTTTCTGAAATCATTACAAAAAAGTAAGGACCCATCTGGCTTAGGTACTAAAACTATGGGGCTCGACCACTGGCTTTGTGACTCCTCAATAAACTCTAGCTCAAGCATTTTTGCTACTTCCATTTGTATTGCCCCCCTTTTTGCCTCAGGAATTCTATAGGGCTTTAATTTTACTGTAATTCCTGGTTCTGTGACAATGTCATGGCAGATTTCGCTGGTTCTGCCAGGAAAGCTAGAAAATATATCTTGATTTCTGGATATCATTTCTTTGGCTTACATCTGCTGTTTAGGGGTGAGATCAGTGCATACACTAACATCAACAATTGGTAATTCATCTACAGCAATCATGCAGCTTTCCCTATCCTTCCACGGTTTTAACAAGTTTATATGGTAAACTTGTTCAACTTTCCTACGATTAGGCTGACTAATTTTATAGTTTACTGGCCCTACTTGTTCAATAACCTCGTACGGGCCTTGCCAATGAGACAGGAGTTTGCTCTCAGCTGTGGGGACAAGTATCATCACCCGGTCCCCAGGTTGAAAGGACCTTACTACTGCCTGACGGTTGTAGATAACCTGTTGGCTCCTTTGAGCTTCTTCCAGGTATTGCCTGACTATTGGAGAAATTTGGGAAATGCGCTCTTTGAGTTGATCCACATAGTGAATCACATTCTGTCCAGGGACTGTTTGTTCTTCCCATTCTTCCTTTGCTATATCTAATAGACCCCTTGGGTGTCTACCATAAAGGAGCTCAAAAGGGGAAAACCCTACAGAAGATTGGGGAACCTCCCGAATAGCAAACAGCAAGTATGGTAAGAGGGTGTCCCAATTTTTCCCATCTCGGCCTACAACCTTGCGCAACATGTGTTTTAGGGTTCTATTGAACCTTTCTACTAAGCCATCAGTTTGAGGATGGTACACAGATGTCCTCAAGGCTTTTATTTGCAATAATTTGCATAGCTCTTTCATTAGTCGGGACATAAAAGGGGTACCTTGGTCAGTTAAAATCTCTTTTGGTAACCCTACCCGAGAAAATACCTGGAGCAATTCCTTTGCTATGGTTTTGGAAGCAGTATTGCGAAGCGGGATAGCTTCTGGATATCGTGTGGCATAATCCAATACAACCAGAATGTACTGATTACCCTTAGCTGACTTTTCCAACGGTCCCACCAAATCCATAGCAATTCGCTCAAAAGGGGTTTCAATTATAGGCAATGAGATTAGGGGTGCTTTTAAGTGAGGTTTTGGGGCTGCTAGTTGGCAGTCTGGGCATGAGGTACAGTACCTCTTGACCTCTTCATATACCCCAGGCCAGAAAAATCTCCTTAGAATCCTTTCCTGAGTTTTTTCAACCCCCAGGTGGCCCCCAAATAAGTGAGAATGAGCCAGATCTAACACCTTCCTTCTGAAAGATCTGGGTACCAAAAGCTGTTCAATCTCTAGCCCCTCATCTTTGATCACTCTATAAAGCAAGTCATTTCTAAGAATGAAACGGGGATACATCTCTCTGGATTTCCCATCAACCATAGTACCATTCACTTCTATAACTTGGTTATAGGCATTTTGCAACTTTAAGTCATTAACTTGTTGCCTTCCAAATTGACTTGAACCAATGCCCAAGTCCTCAATATTACCCTGTTGTAGGGTCTGGACATGGGGTTCATTCAATATTTCAGTTGAAGGTGTGGAATTAGTACTTGGGCTAGGTAAGACCATACCTTCATCACTCCTAGCTTCATTAATCAAAGCCATTTGTAAATTAATAGTTCCCCTATGCTTATCTTCCCTTCGTTCACGCCTTGACTTGCGCCTTTTACATTGATCATTAAACAAGTCAGGGTGTGTAAATGGGAAAACACATAAAGGGCTCTCACTTACCGATTCACACTGGGTCTGAATAAGGCTTTCAAAGCCTGGGAAATTGCGCCCGAGAATAAGAGCATGTGGTAATGTAGGCACAACTGCTGCCAATACTGGGTATGATTGGCCCAGATAGCCTATTTCTATAGAGGTGGTAGGGTATGATACAGAACAGCCATGCACACAAAGTACCTTAACCTTCTTTTCCGTGATCAATTGAGAAGGCTGAATCAAACTGCTTGTCACTAAGGTAATGTCACTACCTGTATCCACCAGAGCCACGGTTGCCTTCCCATTTAGCAAAACAGTTTTATCATATATGCATGTGTCAGTACGTTTCCCCACCAAACAGATCAGTCCACAAAAGTCCTTATTTACAGAATTATATCCACATTCCATAGGTTCTTGCAAATGTGGACACACAGCCTTTATGTGTCCTTGTTCCCCACACTCAAAGCAGGTAACTGGGGTTCTCCTGGTCTGTTTCAAAGGCTTTTGAATTGTGCCATAGGTCAAGGGCTTTGAACCTGGAATCAGTCCTTGACTCTGTTGTACTGCATGGGGTGCTGTAGATTTTAACTCTCTCACTGCTGTATATCTTTCAACCAGTGCCACCATTGAATCATAAGTGGTAGGGCTACCCTGTCCTGCCCACTGTCGCAGACCTTGGGGTAATCCTCGCAAGAACCGATCCAAAACTAATGTCTCAATTATTTGTGCAGGTGTTGAACTCTCCGGTTTTAACCATCTCCTTGCCAGATGAATCAAGTCAAACATCTGTGACCTGGGTGCCTTCTGTTCCTGGTATTTCCAATTGTAGAACTTTTGGGCCCGGATCACTGGAGTCATGCCAGTCCTTGCAAGAATCTCTGCTTTAAGAACCTCATAGCTTGCAGCCGCCTCTTCCTCTAGGTCAAAGTAAGCTTTTTGAGCATCACCAAGCAGAAAAGGTGCAACTATACCAGCCCACTGAGCAGGAGACCATTGCTCTCTGCTAGCATTTCGCTCAAAAGCAATGAGATATGCTTCCACATCATCTTGCAGCGTCATCTTTTGCAGATATTGATTTGCACGTATTGGCTTTGAACCGCTGCCTTGCATCCATCGGATGCGGCTTGCCGGAAAAAGTGTTCACAAGCGCAATGCGCTGTGAACGCAGAAAGAAGGGGCTGGGGGCCCACGGGACAGATGCCTTGGGGCCCCCCAGGAGTAACTGGGCCCAGGGCAGCTGCCCCGTTTGCCCCGCGTTAAAGACGGCCCTGACTGCCGCGCTGATCTGTCAGCGATGAAGATGCGGCGAAGAAGTGTCCTAGACCCCACTATTGTGCCATTCATCTACGACCATTACCTTATGTTGCAGCATGATAATGCAAGGCCCCATGTTACAAGGATCTGTACACAATTCCTGGAAGCTGAAAACATCCCAGTTCTTGTATGGCCAGCATATTCGGGGCTGGTGTGGTTACACGTGGTCTGCGGTGGTTGTGAGCCGGTTGGATGTACTGCCAAATTCTCAAACGCCTTTGGAGACGGCGTATGGTAGATAAATGAACATTCAATTCACGGGCAACAGCTCTCGTGGACATTCCTGCAGTCAGCATGCCAATTGCACGTTCCCTCAAAACTTGCAACATCTGTGTCATTGTGCTGTGTGATAAAACAGCACATTTAAGTGTGGCCTTTTATTGTGGGCAGCCTAAGGCACACCTTTGCAATAATCATGCTGTGTAATCAGCATCATGATATGCCACACCTGTGAGATAGATGGATTATCTCAGCAAAGGAGAAGTGCTCACTAACACAGATTTAAACAGATTTGTGAACAATATTTGAGAGAAATAGGCCTTTTGTGTACATAAAAAAAGTCTTAGATCTTTGAGTTCAGCTCAGGAAGAATGGGGGCAAAAACAAAAGTGTTGCAATTATAATTTTGTTCAGCGTATATGTATATATTTTCCTATCTTAACACCTCATAGAAAAACTGCACAAGTGTCAGAAAAGAATCTGCTGGGAAGTTTAGATCTAGAAATGGTAGGTTGAAGAAAAGCCTCTCTGGTCTGTGTTAAGCCTCAAGGTGAAGGAAGCTTAAAGCAAACATGTTTGATGCCTACCCTATAAAAAGATAAGTCCTTTTTATGTTTTTGTCTCAACTGTCTAGAAGTGAACTTGGAGATTTAGATGTCTCTCCCTTGACTCCCATTCAAGCAACTAGGGGAAAGAAAGAAGAGTGCAGATGGCCTCAGGAGGTCAACGGCCCAATAATCTACATATATATGCTGAGTCATACTAAATGTGTGTTCTGCAAGTAGAAAGTTGGTACATAAGTGTAAAAGCATAATAGAAATGAGAGGTTTTGGTTATACTGGCCTAATCATATGTGGAGAGAATGATAAAAAGAACAGGATACAAAATAATCAATCCAGTGTGAATTTATATATTTTTGCTGGAGGTGGGAATTATGCTTTCTGTATTCACAGAAATTTGTAGTTTTGGAGAAGTCAATGTCTGTGATAACCCACTCCCACTGAACGTTCACATCTCCTGGTGGGATATATCTGACGAGCTCTTGAGCTGAGCCCACTGAGTGGGAATATTTCTCTGCTAACCAAGAGTCTCACTATTTGCCTCCTACACAGCTACCGTCTTGTATGACAGAAGCAACAAGTACCCAGAGGGAACAGATTATTGTTAAATTAAATACCAGGCAGAGGCAGAATTGCTTTATTCTAATTTTCAGTATAGCACAGCATAAAATTAGATAGACAGACAGGCAGATATACAGAGAGATAATTAGATATTTTTCAGATAACAAAGAGTGACAGTGGTTTAGAAATCAGTAAAACTATAGCCTATTGACTGTTATAAAAACTTGCTAGGCAAATGTATTATTGGATTGAAAGAGTGGTTTGTGCTCTGATGTTAGCCTAGCAGTAGGAAGAGGGAAGTGCTCATGCCATTGTACAGAGCACTGGTGAGACCTCACTTGGAGTATTGTACGCAGTACTGGGAGACCGTATCTCCAGAAGGATATTGATACTTTGGAGAGAGTTCAGAGAAGGGCAACTAAACTGGTTCATGGGTTGAAGGATAAAACTTACCAGGAAAGGTTAAAAGCATCTTAACATGTATAGCTTGGAGGAAAGACGTAACAGGGGGGATATGATAGAAACATTTAAATACATAAAGGGAATCAACACAGTAAAGGAAGAGAGTATATTTAAAAGAAGAAAAACTACCACAACTAGAGGACATAGTCTTAAATTAGACGATTTAAAAGTAATATCAGGATGTATTACTTTACTGAGAGGGTAGTGGATGTATGGAATAGCCTGCCAGCAGAAGTGGTAGATGTAAACACAGTCAAGGATTTTAAGCATGCAGGGGATAGACACAAGGCTATCCTAGCTATAAGACCGGGAACGGGGCACTAATAAAAGTACTCAAAAGAAATTGGGCAGACTAGATGGACCGAATGGTTCTTATCTGCCGACACATTCTATGTTTCTATGTTTCTAGATTGTAGAACAGAGAGTAGAATGGAGCAGGCAGATTGGGATTACAAAACCAGACACAAGATTAATAAATTGTATTTATTAGAGGATATATAATGTCACTGTAGATCAGTGATATAATGGAGAGCAGCAAACTGGCTAGAGCGTTTACAGTGTGACTCATAATAACCTCTAATACTTCCTGCCGAGAGAAAGAGTCCGTGCGACTAGCAATATAATGAAAAAGATGAACATGTCAATACAAATGCATAAGTCTTATTTAACAATGCATAACCCTCTAGCCTCTTACAGTAGAAAATGTATGCAATGTGACTGATTTATGACTGAATTGCAGCCTTGAACCGTTTGCATTTTGACAGTGTTGGAACAAAGCTTTACAAAGAGAATTCTTACATTTAATGGTGAGAATGTGCGCTGGATGCACTGAATGTTTGTGAAAGATGGATGAATAACTAATGAACATCCCTTAAGAGAAGAGTTACAATAGGTCTTTTCAACTTGTGAATGTTAGTTAAGGCCAGAGATATATATGGAGCAGAATATCATAAAATCTTACATGCAAAAAAAAAAAGGAAATTAATTTTAAAAATTTGGAAAGAATAACATACAATGCATAATATTATTGTTATTTTACCCTTCATATAAATATTGTATAGGGCTAGATATACTTGAACGTTGAAAATCTTTGAATGTATTCCCTATGTTACTGTGTAGAACTTTGTATATTTCTTTTTTTTTTTAAATAGAAAATTCCTCTTGCTGCAACCGTTCTCTAAAATATATGTCTTCTTGCAGCAGTGAAATGCACAACAGGCAAGTATTCATTATTACACACTTATCGGAACTTGTATCAATGTGCAAATTGATAGGAAAGTCTTTCATATTTAATCTTACCACAGATCTCTTACCTGACAGCTTCCTCTGGCTTCTAGGGGGTCATTCCTGATCCCCCAAAAAAGAGGGAACAGTGCACAGTGCATGTGATGTATTCACTGTTTATGGCAGCATTTTAATGTTGAATTCTAGCTCACAGTCCAGTAGACAGGCTAGGTATCACACATTATGAAGTAGCCAAATTATCCTCAGAAATGCCAATGGAACCTTAGTTTTAATTTCATTTTGATTCATTCACTGTTCTTTACTGACCCCTCGTGCTTTATGGTGTCTGGCCCACCAAGTAGATTAGTGGGACAATATTCTACATGATTGATCAAGGACTGGAATATCGATCCTGATTCAAGTGAGCTTTCAAATTAATCAGTCACGCATGTTTAGAACCTTGGTTTATGCACAAAATGCACTGTAAGTATATTTATTGAATGTATTAAAACAAGGAGAGTAAGAGCACTAAGAGCGCTGCAGTAACCCAAAGGTTTGGGACTGGTGCATATATAGCAATCTCCAGACTGTTTCTGGGAGTTAGAGTGCAGGTGGAAATAGCACTATTATTAGGTGTTGTTTATCCATGTGCCATCTTTATGCTTCCATTGTCTATTTTGTTGTTAGGATACATTTTACCCACCTTTCTTGCCTTGTAAATCTTTACCAATACATTGTAAACCATTGGTTTTATTGTTGTTATAATCCAGCAGTTGGCTACAACACTGACAAAAATATGCATTTAACACGATAGTTTTTAATAAAGTCCACTTAAACATACTTGCAAACACAAAACATGATAACATGATGACAAAAACATGGGTCCATAATTCAGGCAGCAGTTCCCAATACCTCAGACCTCTGAGAGCTACACCATCACTGTGTAGGCCGCAGTCCTCGTCTCCAGTAACACATGCGCTCTCCTAGATTTCTGTTATTACAGTCTTTACCAGTGCCTTGTCAGTTCCCCTCTCTTTTTGCATTTCCTGGCTTCTGACCTCTTGGCTTTGCCTTCTTGGATCATCTGACCATTCCTGTCTCGAACTCGGTCTGTTTAACTGTTTGTGAACCATTGCCGCCTGCCTTGATCTTCTGGACTATCTTTTGGTCCCTGCCTTGAGATCCTCTCCTATTTTTGTCTTTGGTTTAGCATCCTTGCTACCCACTCCAAGCACGTCCGTGACACAGAGACATTTTTGTGGGCTACAAAAATGATTAAAAGACAACTGTTGGCAAAAAATGAAATTATGTTTAATTGAAAGTTTGTATCAAGTATAGGTATTTTAAAGATAAATTATTTAATTAGAGGAAACATCTCTTTGCTCTGTATAACACTATCAGTGGACAGACATATTTAGAATCTGGGTTCGGATCTTCCTTCATCTTGGATTGGATGAAGGAAGATCTGACAGATATGACCCAAAATTAAAAAAAAAAAAAAAAATGCCTGTAAAGTTATACACAAAAAGAAAGGTTCAATAAGGTACTCTCTTTTTATTCTTTCATTAAAGCATAACTATTTAAAATATCTACATATGATTCAATCTTTTAACTAAACAGAATTTATTTTTTGCCTACAGCATTGGAAATGCCGGGCAGCAGCGGAGGATGTCTGCGGTCATTGCGCAGATATCCACCGGCTGCTTGTGATGGGGATCCAGGTCCCCTGCAGCTCTATGGGGGACCTAGATCCCAGTCTTATAATCAGATTTTGATTTGAAAAACCTTGTCTTATATTCGAGCAAATACGGTAATATGCATTAATATTTGGAAAATACATTTTGGGCACCTGTCATGCCCCTCTGGCCCTTATCTGCAATTCCAGTGTTTCCAGGCATCCATCAAGTCTTATCATTCCTCCGCAACCGCAGAGTAGGCCGAAGCTGGGGCCTGTAGTAAGATCTTCTATCCCCGATCCCGATCGCGGTAGCGCGGTAGGCCGAAACCAGGGCCTAAAGTTTCTGCAAGCCCAGGATGCATCCTCCAGAGTTCACCCCAATCCCAGAGACAGAGAGGTATGTGCTAGAAAAGCACACCCCTCTAACATCCAATCAAGTAAGGAGCTTGTCCCACAGCACTATAAAAACCCCTCAAACTGTTACCACAGTGCTCCAGTGTTCCAGAGCCTTGGTTCCTGTTTGTCCTTGAACTTCAGTCTCCAGTTTCCCCTTTGTTGCTGTGTTGCAGTTTATCTATTGGATTTCCTGTTTCCTGACCTTTGGCTTGTCTCTTGGATTTCTCTGTTTGCCTGAACCCTGACCCCTGCTTGGATGATTCTACTACTCTTTGACCGCTGCCTGCCCTGATCTATTGGACTGTTCCTGACTTAGCTTTTTGGATTATCCTTTTATTATTTTTGGCACTCTCGTGCTCCTATCCTTTCCAGGGTGCTCTGCCTATATACACCTGTGGACCACCTGGTAAGGGTTTCTAGCAAGAGATAGCATCCCCTGCTCTATGCTCCAAAAACCTCAACCCTGACAGCACCAGACAGTTCATTTAAGCCCCACTTTTGTCAATAGCTGAACTGGAGTTTAATTTTTTATTTGGCTATTTCACATAAATAAAGTCCATATGCCTTCTGATTTAGTTATGGGAATTATGCTTTAAATCTTTTCTTTTGCTAAAATCCATCAACTCATTAAATTTTTTTGTATCACATTAGGCTAGATTCATCAGTTAAAAAATCAGTTAGTTTCTTGTGTCCATAAATAGCAAAATCATTGTATTTTTATGTCCAGATATATTTTTAACAAGACTCATAAAACTAGTGTGAGACTATGTAATTGTATTGTCTACTAGTTAAGTGGGTTTTTCAAATACATATTTTGATTTGTTTTTGCGTGGACAGCAAAATTGTTAGTGTCGCCAGGCACAAAATATTTATAGAGAGAGTAAAAGAGGGATGAGAGAATCAGAGAGAAAGAGAGAGAGAGCAAAGATTTGATAGGCCTTATCATTACGGTCCAGCGAGACCTCTTCAATTCTTGCATTAGCATAAGCAGCTTATTCAGCAAAGTGTATAAAAGCTTTTTATTTTTAAAGTGAACCTGTCATCTTAGAACATAAAATCCTGTTTAAATGTTGTGTGAAACAGTTTTTCTTTAAACGGTTCAGTAGTTTTTAATAGGTATTTAACTACACATCTGTCTCTTGTGCTAAGAAGTTAATATTTACCAGCATACATCTGACAACTTCTTCCTGGTTAGCTGCTCATCTTTTGACTGTAAATCCTGTCAACGTATTTTAAAACTTTAGGATATTTCCAGAAATCAGAGTGAGGTTAGGTGCATGCCTTTCTTTTTGTGCATTTAAATGATAAACACCTTAGTTTGTTTGAAATGTATCATTAAAAAAATATGCTTTACATTTCTGAAAGTTTTTTTTATCAACACAATATATGTCAGTTGTGCTCCATTGAGTAATGCAAAATTCTCTTGATGACAGGTATATATAAAATTATTTTATATATTTAATAAAAATGTTATGAAAAACCTGGTAAGGAATGAAATGACACAACATGGACTATACAGACTATGTTCAATTTAATAAAAAAGATAATACAATTGATAGGATGCAGGCATTATTATGTAAACACTGTAGTAAGCATACGTTGTAAGATCAAAATTGGTAAACTATTAATACACTGTTTTGCTCTCACATTTGACCAGGTACACATGGAAAGATGGTTGAGACGTGCTTTCAAAGGAAAAGCTGGAGATGGTAGGGATAAAAAGAAAGGAGGGGAAAGACGAAGATGAGGGGGCTTGTAGCAGTTGTTCCCAGAACTCAAAAAAGAAGGGTACTAGATAGTTATGTGCTGGTATAAGCACTAAAGGGATAGACCGTAGAGGCTGGTGTAAAAAGAACAGTGCTTTAATATATAAAATGGTATATAAAAATGAACATAATATAGATAATACACATGTAAAAAAAATACAGTTAAACAACCCTATTGCCTAAAAACTAGAACCCTGATGTGTTTCACCATCAGGCTTCTTCAGAGAGCTCAGGTTTTTTTGGTATATACTACTAGAAAAAATAAAAACTTAGGGGGATGGGGAAATGAAGGGAAGAGTAAAAGGGGGGAGGGGGGGGAGTTTAGCATAGTAGGGATAGCAAGCACAATAACAATGACTCACTATAGAAAAAACATAGAAACACACAAAGAGTAATATATAATGTTATAAGAACACTAAGATGGATAGATAGATTAAACACCTAATTCAAAAAAGAGATAACTAAATTAATGTAAAGGGAAGGGCTATAAAGATGATAGGAAAGAATAATTTCACATAATGAATTTCACTAAATATCAAATGCACAAAAAACAATGAAGAAAGTTTTTTTTTTTTTATCTTCTCTCCCTCCCTTCCCCCTAAAAATCAAAGAGAATTAGAAGGTAACAATACACATGGCAAAAATTATCTAAATCCAAATTTAAACAAATTGTATATTGAATGAATCTTTCATGTTAACGTGGAAGAGAGGGGGAAAGGAAGGAGAAAGGGAAGGAAAAGCTATGGACCGGGGAACGGGGCGTGGATCGGGCCGTGCACCCTGGCGCATGCCGCGCTGGGTAGCCTTACAAGGGACCAGGGTGGGGAGTGGGCGACGGTTGGACCAACCCCTTCGATGCCTCTCTTCCCCAGATATAGGACTGGGAGTTGGAAAAAAATATAAAATGTTTTATGGTAACTAGTAAATTAAGATAAGATGAATGACATTTTAGATAATGTATGAGAGAATTATTAGAAAATATTCAATATACAATTGTTTTTAAATTTGGATTTAGATCATTTTTGGCATTTGTATTGTTACCATTTGTATTAAACCACAAACAAAAATGGAGACAAAAACGCATGGTATTGGATCATAAGAGTAATATCAAAATGGTAGTAAAACAGGACATTTCCATATGTGTTCGGTTTGATAACATAAATAGATTAGCGCGGGTGGCTGGAGATGTGGATACCTTAGGTCCCTCTCCCATGCCCACCCGACCATCTTATTTAAGGGTTGGTCTGGACATGGAAGATAGCAAAACCACATATCCCATACATCTCCCATTCCCCGATACAAAAATCAATTGGTGAATCAAAACAATTTACAATACACAATGTAGAATTTCATATAATTTAATTTGGGATGGATTCTCTCGATCTAATTCCTCAGCAGCCTACTCTCATGTAAAATTTGCAGAAATTGCAGATTGGACTGAAGACTTGATCTCAGATCTTGGAATGTATCAGAATACAAGATATTATATGGTTTTGATAAATGTGTTTGTTATGATAGTGGCTGGTTGTGTCCCTACCCCCGATATCCCTTTTAGGATTGTAAAAATTATATGGAAAGGTCTTTGGAGACAGGATAGGGGTAAAAAGGAAAAACTCTGACATTGAATTTATTACCAATAAATGCTCAGGGCCTCAATTCACCTCAGAAAAGGGGATCCATACATTATAGTCTAGAAAAAAAAATATTGAGGTAGCGTTCATATAGGAAACCCATTGGGTAGTTCCATATAAGACAATCTGGAAATATACCAAATTTAAAAATGTTTTTCAATCAAATTTTCAGGAAAAAAAAAAAGAGGAGTAGCAATAATAATATCTAATCAAATCAAATTTGAATATATCCATGAATAATAAGATGGAAGTGGTTGATATCTAATATTAATATGCAAGTTAAATGATGTCACATATACATTGGTCAACATATACGGCCCAAATAAGTCCCCTGTAAAATTCTATCGAAAATTGTATAATAGAGTGGAAAAAATACAAAAAGATACTCTGTTGTTTGGAGGAGATATGAATTGTGTTGTAGACGTAAATCTTGACAAAAGTATGACGAGCGTGAGCAGGATGTCTTGAAGCTGAAAAAACAGGCTGTGGAATTTATGGGAATTAATGATAAAAAAAAGTTTCAGACACCACACTATGGTGTACCTTTAAATGTTATATGAGAGGCCTTAAGATTAAACTAGGGAGTAATTTAAAAAGAAAAAGAGGTATGCCATTGTCAGATCTGTATACTCAATTAGCAGAACAAGACCTTCCCCAAATAATAATACACACATTAATATAATAAAAATACAAGATCAGATAAAAAAAACTCAATGATAAAACTGAGAAAAACATTTGTATTTTAAAACAGAATGGTACCACAGTAATAACAGAGTGAATCAAATGCTGTCTAACAGGCACATTTTAAAGGCATTCCAAGAATACTACCACTCACTTTATAACATTCAGAATCAATGTCCTCTCTAGACATTCACAAATTTCTTCAAACATTAAAATTACCAAAAATGAATGACGAAAAACAAAAACTATTGAATGAACCATTTAATATCCATGAAATACAAGTTGTAAAAGATCTCAAAAAAGGAAAGGCCCCTGGGGCCAGACGGCTTTTCGCCAGGATTCTATCAGTCTTTCCGGGAGGTTGTCTCGCCTCTCCTCCTTAGGTCCTTCCGAGAAATTTTGGAAGAAAATAGAGCAGCATAAGCTCTGTGTTTTAAACACACACAGAGCTCAGTAAGTATAGTATATCACTAAGCGTGGTCGTACAGCTCGTACACCCCAAAGGCTGGCCATGAATATTTGGATAGATAGAGATAATATGATAATATGAAACAGTGAAACAGTACTGTCGGTTTAACACTGCGAAGACAAAAAAAAACAATTAAAATAAAATTTGAGATAAGGAAGGTTTCAAATTATACCAAAGATCAATGAATTTGGCATATGGTGTGGATTTCAATAAGGTGTGACCAACTTGGATGAACTGTGTAGTCATACAGGTGATAGTCTAAAAATTAGAATATCGTGCAAAAGTTCATTTATTTCAGTAATGTAACGTAAAAGGGGAAACTAATATATGAGATAGACACATTACATGCAAAGCAAGATAGTTCAAGCGGTGATTTGTCATAAGTGCAATGATTATGCCTTACAGCTCATGAAAACCCCAAATCCACAATCTTAATAAATTAGAATATTACATGCAATCAATAAAACAAGGAGTGCACATAGAACAATATCGGACCTCTGAAAAGTATAAGCATGCATACAGGGCCGGTGCAAGGATTTTTGCCGCCCTAGGCAAAATAAAAATTGCCGCCCCCCCCCACACACATTATCAGCCGCTAGAGGTGCTCCCGTGATTCTCACTGTGAACATTACAGTGGGAAGACACGGAACATCCAAAAAAAACAAAAAACAAAAAAACATTTGCAGCTGAGAGGAGGATCGGGGAGGAAAGTTCCCAGCTTTGGCGCTGGAGAAAGGTAAATGGCTGAATGGGGTTTTAACCCCTTCAGCCCAGTGGGAGGGGGACATGAGGGTGCCCCACTCTTAAGGACTATATAGTGCCAGGAAAATGAATTTGTTTTCCTGGCACTATAGTGCTCCTTTAACACCAGTACTGCACAGTGTCTTTTCTCTGCAGCGACGGGCTATAGACACCAGTACCACTACATTAAACTGTAGTGGTTCTGGGACTATAGTGTCCTTTAAATGTGAGGTCAATTAGTTTCCAATGTAGTATTAATAACTAAACAACTAAATAATAAACATATTGAATTGTCTACTTACCACCAGGACTTTAAGATGATCTGGTCTCTGGCTGCAGTCTGGCTCTTGGTCTGGCTCTGGGGACTGGAGACAAACACCAATGGATTTTGCCCCCCAATATGCCAGGATTTAGCCTCTCAATGTGCCATGATTTTGCCCCTCAATATGCCAGGATTTTCCCCCACAATATGCCAGGATTATGCCCCTCAATATCCCAGGATTATGCCCCTCAATATCCCAGGATTATGCCTCTCAATATGCCAGGATTATGCCCCTCAATATGCCAGGATTATGCCCCTCAATATCCCAGGATTATGCCCCTCAATATCCCAGGATTATGCCTCTCAATATCGCAGGATTATGCCTCTCAATATCCCAGGATTATGTCCCTCAATATGCCAGGATTATGCCCCACAAAATGCCAGGATTATGCCTCTCAATATGCCAGTATTATGTCCCTCAATATACCAGGATTATGCCCCACAATATGCCAGGATTATGCCTCCCAATATGCCAGGATTATGCCCCTCAATATCCCAGGATTATGCCCCTCAATATCCCAGGATTTCCCCCCACAATATGCCAGGACTTAGCCACCCAATATGCCAGGATTTTCCCCCACAATATGCCAGCCAGTATTTAGCCACCCAATATGGCCGGATTTTCCCCCACAATATGCCAGCCAGGACTTAGCCACCCAATATGCCAGGATTTTCCCCCACAGTATGCCAGCCAGGATTTAGCCACCCAATATGCCAGGATTTCCCCACACAGATCCTCCCCCCTTCCCCCTTACTTACCTCCTTGCTGCTGTTCTCCCGGTGCTCTCATCTGCCCGTCTGTGGCTGTGAGGGAAGCGTTGTGCGCTCCCCTCCAGCCAATGCGCATTCAATAAAGTTTGTTTGAACAAACTTTATTGAATGCGCATTGGCTGGAGGGGAGCGCACAACGCTTCCCTCACAGCCACGGACCTCCACCGGAGACAGAGCAGCAGCGACGAGGTAAGTAAGGGGGAGGATTTTTTTTTTTTGACACAGGGTTCCGGCGCCCCCAGCTAAGATGCGCCCTAGGCAGCTGCCTAAGTCGCCTTACTGGTGGCGCCGGCCCTGCATGCATATGAGTAAGTCCGAATGGATGAAACGCTTAGGTGTTAATTCTACCCCCATGTCATTTTATTTTTTATTTTTCTATTGGATTAAACGTTATGTTTTATAAGGATCAAGCTTCATGAGATTTCTGCATATTGGACTTTCTTGTGCTTCCTTATTCTCTATTTTGCCGATTACGGCCGGGCTCGGGACCCGGGGTCCAGCAGACGGTGAGCAGCTGCAGGGGATAGATTTTGTTCGCATGCCTCTTCTCCCGCTTTTTGATATTTTGCATATGGACTCAGTACTTGGTTTGGGCCCCTTTTGCAGCAATTACTGCTTTAATGCTGCGTGGCATGGGAGCTATCAGCCTGTGGCACTGCTGAAGTGTTATGAAAGACCAGAATGCTTCAATAGCGGCCTTCAGCTCTTCTGCATTGTTCGGTCTCATGTCTCTAATCTTTCTCTTGGCAATGCCCCATAGATTCTCTATGGGGTTCAGGTCAGGCAAGTTTGCTGGTCAATCAAGCACAGTAATCCCACGGTCATTGAACCAGGCTTTGGTGCTTTTGGCAGTGTGGGCAGGTGCCAAGTCCTGCTGGAAAATTAAGTCAAGCCATAAAGCTTGTCTACGGAAGTAAGCATGAAGTGCTCCAAAATCTCCTGGTAGATGGCTGCGTTGACCCTGGACTTAATGAAGCACAGTGGACCAACACCAGCAGATGACATTGCTCCCAAATCAACACAGACTGTGGAAACTTCACACTGGACTTCAAGCATCTTGTAGTGTGTGCCTCTCCATTCTTCCTCCAGACTCTGGGTCCTTGGTTTCCAAATGAGATAACCAAAAGTTGCTCTCATCATAAAAGAGGACTTTGGACCACTGAGCAACAGACCAGGTCTGTTTTTCTTTAGCCCAGGTAAGACGCTTCTGACGTTGTTTGTTGTTCAGGAACGGCTTGACAAGAGGAATACTGCATCTGAAGCCCATGTCCAGTATCCGTCTGTGTGTGGTGGCTCTTGATGCACTGACTCCAGCCTCAGTCCACTTCTTGTGAATGTCCCCAACACATTTGAATGGCCCTTTCCTGACAATCCTCTCCAGGCTGCGGTCATCCCTGCTGCTTGTGCACCTTTTTCTTCCACACTTTTCCCTTCCACATAACTCTCTATTAATGTGCTTTGATACAGCACTTTGGGAACATCCAATTTCCTTTGCAATTACCTTTTGAGGCTTTCCCTCCTTATGGAGGGTGTCAATGATGGTTTTCTGCACAACTGTCAGGTCAGCAGTCTTCCCCATGATTGTGATTCCAGACTGAGTGAACCATTTAAAGGCTCAGAAACCCTTTGCATGTGTTATGGCTTACTTAGCTGATTAGAGTGGGACACTGTGAGCCTAGAATATTGCACCTTTTCACAATATTCTAATTTACTGAGATTGTGGATTTGGGGTTTTCATGAGCTGTAAGCCATAATCATCACATTTATGACAAATCACGGCTTGAACTATCTTGCTTTGCATGTAATGCGTCTATCTCATATATTAGTTTCCCCTTTTACGTTGCATTACTGAAATAAACAAACTTTTCCACAATATTCAAATTTTTCGAGTATCACCTGTACAAATTGATACAGCTATCTACAGTTATATTTAACACATCAAAACATGTACAAGTATGTGGATGTACCAAGTACATCATGAAAAATCTGTCACTTAATGACAATGGATGTACCTGGTACATACTGTGGTGACACAAGCAAAGCTTCCTAAGCTCAGCCGTGTTGCTGAAACATCCAGCAACACCAAAATCCAACTATCTTGGAGCTCTCCGGAGTGATTGCACCCACCATATTAAAAGGCAGCAAGCCTCTCCACTGGCACTACCCTGTTGTGGGCAAAAGTTTCGGAAGAGATCAATAATTGACTTCTGTCACTCTGTTAGTGTTGCTAGACTGCCTCTAGAGGCAGACAGCAACATTACAGTAAATAAATATATATATATATATATATATATATATATATATATATATATATATATATATATATATGTTATTATCCTTAGATCTAGGAATAGAGTTAGTTTTGTCTTAGTGCTAGGGTTAGGTTTAGTGTTAGTGTGAAAAGGTCACTGTAGGAGAAAATGTGTTAGTAAAATGCAGTGCATTACTTTCTGTTATTGCCATATAACTTGCAAAAAACAACAAAACATTGGGCATTTCTAAACTCAGGACAAAAATTAGAATCTATTTAGAAACTTTTTTTGATTTGTGTTTGTAGATGTGAAAAAGATTTTACCCCCTATCCACCCCACCTGGGCAGATTAGAGGTGGGGGACGGGCAGGTAGGGATATTAACTTATATTTTATATATTTTATGGGGGCCTTTGCCCTAATAGAAGGAGCTAATTATCTAATAGGTGTAGCCCGGGGCACCTGGCCATCCAGCGGCCCAATAGATTTAACTCAAGTGGTAGTAAAATCTGGAGGTTGAATTAAATGTTTTAACTAAGTTCAATTCTACCTCTCTACTCTACCTCATTTAGTGAATAAAATCTTTTTGTCTTTTGCCATTTTGGAAGATCAATAAAAGTATTAGCAAATACTAGTAAGTCTGCTAGAACAATAAGGTTTTTTTTTTTTGTCAGCAACAGACCAAGCCTCTTTTGAAGTAATCTTGATGTAGGACATAAAGGGAAAGTTGTTTTTATCCCCGGTTGGTTTTTACCCTGTATAACTAGAGATATCTTCTTAACAAAAAATGGTAAATAATTTTAAAAAGTTGCTAAATCAGAATGGGCCCAATTTAGCAAAGGTGTTAAGATTTTAACATTACTCACACTTTAAATGACTCACTTACCAAAAGTAACAGATTATATATTGTGCTGTAAAATCTATAACAAACTTTAACAAATTTAATGTCACTGAAATACCTTTTATACAGTGTGACCCTTTCCAGTGTAAAATTCCACACAGGTTTTCCAATTCAAGCAGAGGCTCCAATCGTCATTATGTTTAATTATATCACAGAGCTGAAAGAACTGCAGTTATCTTATTTAAACTCTGATCAATGACTTTCTGCTTTACTACCATACTGATCATGTGAAGCAATAAACAATTGTAAAATACAGAAACACTATTCACGTAGGAATTGGTATGGTTATTTACCCTTAGAAGACATTTGGAATTAGCCACCAAACTTCTCATAGTTTTTCTCTTGGGAAGCTCTGTGACATCTGTTTATAAAACAGTGAATTGACCAAGATATAGCACAAATAGGTTAGAAAGATAAGCAAGTTTGAGACTTTTTTGGTATTTTGGTCTGACATTTGTAGCTCCCCTGTCAGTTTACTGCGGCGTGAATAAACCTCTAGGCTAATATTTACAAAGGAGAAACTATTGTTGGATTGTGAGTTCATTATTCATGGTTTATCCTATCATATAAATAATCCTAACAAGAAAGGAATGCAAGATAATGCATCAAGAATAAAAGAATTTGTGTACAAATGTTTTTTATAATTACCAACATAGACTGTGGATTGTCTCCTGGCAGAAGATGTTTTAGTCTTTTGTGAGCAGTTGCAATCTTTTGCTCTCTTCGTTTGTGTTATGTATATACAGATAAACAGACATGTATCTAGCTAGAAAAAAAAAAAAAAATATATATATATATATATATATGTAGCTTCCGGGCTAGTTTGACTCCGCTATTATAGAAAAACGCCCCACTGCACAGCATTTTAATACACAAAACCAGCGGGCTTACCACTGGTGGGATTCTAGAAGAAATCAGTTACCTCAAAACCTCAGGCATTTCACACCCCGAAGTGTTCTTTGTCATAGGCTCCTATAATCCAATATAGAAACCAATTTTATATATACATTGTCTCCACCATACTTGGTTCCCGAGCATCCTTATCTTTTTCTTCTTATAGTTTTCTCTCTTATCCAGTGCTTCACAGACGCCACGATTTGCACCAAATTCCTGCACATTCTGTACTGCTGCTACACACTCCCTCTAAATGAAACATGCGTGACATTTCAGTTTTTTGATTGCATTTTTTAGCACTTTTTTTGTTGATGCGTTTGTCAGTTTTTTCACTTCTCATATCTTTACTGCCTTTTTATTGAGTCAGTTTGACTGTTCTAGGGCATGTTTATTATCTTTTTGAATCCTTCCAGTGTACCAGTCCTACATTTGTTTATTGACCTTGTTAACTTTCTGTCTGTCCTTACCTTTGCTTGTCTGATCACTGATGCTAGAACTCAGCCCATCTCGATCTCTGCTTGTCCTACAAATTTAGTTACAACCCTACCTGCCCGTAACTCCTGTTGGACTACACTACCTCAACGTCCTCTAGTCATCAGCTCCATAGCTTCCAGTTTGACTTCAGCCAGCCTTTTTCTTAGTGATCTGATACTTGTACTGCAGCTAAGTTCATTATGGCCGCATAAACCTTGGTGTCAATACCTGGGTGTTGGGGGTTGTCAAATGTGATTCAGTCCCAAGCGCCTTACCAAAGTCCTAAGTTGAACCAGGATAGTTAACCAAACACTGTCTATGATTAAGAATCCCATTGGGTTCAAAACATGTCAAGTGTTGTTCCCCGCTCTCCCCTCCCTCAACACCCTTCTGTATTGCTGCAGAAAAGTTTCTGTGAATAAAGAAAATTATATTCTGTTAGACTGTTGTCATCTGTACATTCATTTTACAAGGTTGGACACAGATCTTATTCTCTTTCTCTTGTTCATGAACCTGTTATTACCCTATGAATGCCCTGTCTTTCCAGGAGCATTCAACTTTGCTTCATAGAAGACTGTATATATATTTACCAAAGCTCAGCAAAGTTCTCAGTCAACTGAAAAGTGAGTGTAAGAGGACAGCCAGTATCCTCAAAGTAAAAAGAGGAGTACAAGCAACACCTTTATGTTAGGGACAATCCTCCTGAGGCGTCAAGTGAGCTGCACAGGTGAAGACAAGTAGTCTGCCACAATGAAAAACACTAACCAGAGAAAGCAGATAGAGATTTGTCTCAATTTCCCAAATCAGAATAGATTCAGATAACAACAGAAAATGGGAGTTACAAACAACTGTTCAGTACCAAGAAGGGGACACGGTGTTACACATATATCAAAGGCAATTCAGTCCTGCCTATCATGAAATGTATTGCACCTTCAAGGCAAACTGTATTTGACATTTACTATGACATTTAGTATGCCCACATATATCATTACTGTAAAAAAAAAAAAACCCAGACTGTAGCCAGACTGAACATGAGTTATAGAGACATCCTAATAAGATATTTAGTCACCAGTGGAAGTTAAATTATTATATCTTAGCTACTTCATAATGATGACAGTTCCTTTTTATAACTAGGGTAGAAAGATCATTAGATTCTCTTAGCTGTCCAATTTACACCATTTAGGCATACTGTATGCTTTATCGGGAAACAGCACACAATGCCTTATTACATACCAAATACACAGCAAGCACATCAGACGCCAATAACATGAACAGAGTAGTGAAAGTGTTTTCAATAAATCACAGTCTGAAGGTATGACTTACTGAGGCCATTAGCTAATGCATCAACCAATGTACAGATAAACCACAGGCAGATACCAATTCCTTATCCCTATTCAAATACCACAGTTGAATGAACAGTCCCCATGCCATACTATTACTCCATAAGTGTTCGAGCAGGTAAGAGTTATGTTTGCCTCTCTATATTCACATTTAAAATCCCTATCATCCTGAAATCTCCCTGAATCCCTGATATGGAAATAGGGACATAGGAATCATGTGGCGGTGTCAGAAAGGGTAGGAGGTTATCATTGGTTCCTGACATTCAAGGCAGTGCAGGACCACTAAAGGGTTAATATTAATGGCATAAATTTACATACCAGAAGCACAGAAAGCCACAGCAATGTTACTGCAGCATGTAGTTAATTTTCCCTCTCAAACCCTGCATCACCTCCTCGCCCTTGGTTATAGTAAAATAAAATAAAAAGTGCTGATTTGTATTATATAATCTTCTAACTTGTACTTTAATTAAACTTAGTAAGTATGTAGGCTGTATATTTATATTTTTGCAGCTGGGGAATATTTAGAATAAACCTTCAGAAGTACAGTATTTGCTCGATTATAAGACGACCCTGATTATAAGACGACCCTGATTATAAGACGACCCCCCAAACTTTGGATATTCCTTTAGGAAAAAAACTAAAAGCCTGAATATAAGACTACCCTATAGGAAAAAAGTTAAACTTGTATATATTCACATGTAAATTGCTTTTTTAATAAAAAATTATGATATCAAAAAATGTATTTCTAGTTTTTATTTCTTTTTATGTGCCAATGCTGCCTTTCTCTTTCCCTTGCCCCCATTTTTCTCTCTCTCTCCCCTCCCCTTGCCTGTCTCTTAACCCCCTCACTCCCCTTGTCTCTGTCTCTTAACCCCTTCCATCCCCTTGTCTCTGTCTCTTAACCCCTTCCCTCCCCTTGTCTGTTTCTTAACCCCTTCCCTCCCCTTGTCTCTGTCTCTTAACCCCCTCCCTCCCCTTGACTCTGTCTCTGCCCCCCTCCCTCCCCCCTGTCTCTCTGTCCCCCCTGTCTCTCTGTCCCCCTCCCTCCCTCCCCCTGTCTCTCTGCCCCCCTCCCTCCCTCCCTCCCCCTGTCTCTCTGCCCCCCCTCCCTCCCTTCCCCTTACCTTGATCCCTGGTGGCTAGTGGGGGCAGCCGGGGGATGTCTGCACGATACTTGCAGACATCCTCCATGCTGCCCGACACGGCAGTCTATTATGACGGACAGCTGTCCGTCATAATAGTCTGCCGTGTCGGGCAGCATGGAGGATATCTGCACGTATAGTGCAGACATCCCCCAGCGGCCCGATTCTCCCTGGTGCCTAGTGGGGCAGCAGAGGAAGTCTGCGCGATGAGCGCAGACCTCCCCTGCTGCCGCCCGGCACGCTCGCCGGGACTTCTGTGACGAAAGCGGAAGTATCCGCTTCTTCACAGAAGCCCCGGCGGTCGTGCCGGGCGGAAGCAGGGGAGTCTGCGCTCGTTGCGCAGACTTCCCCTGCTGCTAGAGAGGGGGATCCAGGTCCCCTGCAGCTCTGCTGGGGACCTGGATCCATGTCTTATAATCTGACCTCAATTTGAGGTCAGATTATAAGAGACCTCGATTATAAGCTTACATTCTATAACTCTTGCTGATAGTAGCAGTGCTCAACTTACAGAGAGAAAAGCATTCACCGTGCTCTGATCCAATTATCCTTGTGGTCATTTGGCCATCATCAAAGGAGGCCACAACCAGGTCTGGGTTCCCTTATCTGGAGAACTTAGGGTGTCATTCATGAAAGTATTGAATTGAATGTAATTGAGAAAGGAATTTCAAACTTAAGGCCAAAGTAGCTGAGTTTCACAGTCCTCCTTTGGATATTTCCCCCCTATCACGCCAGACTGAGGTACTGCATGGCAATAGCAAACACACAATTTCCTATTCATAGGCTCCTTAAAGGGATACTGCCCATTTTTATAGAGTGCATGGTCTATGTGTAGGCACTAGTGTTGAGCGAACCCGAACCGCACTGTTCGGGTTCGTACCGAACATTATGGTTTTTGGACCCCGGACCCGAACACGGACATTTCACTGTATGTTCGTGTTGGAGTTCGGGGTTTGGCGATTACATTGTATGTAATGCTATGGGCTTTCTATAAACCGAAATAGAGTCCCGATTCATAAGAAATTCTTATGAATGGGGAGTCTATTTTGGTTTATAGAAAGCCAATAGCATTACACGTATTCCATAAACCGAAAGTCTATAAACCGAAAGACATTCGGTTTATAGACTTTCGGTTTATGGAATACATGTAATGCTATTGCTATTCTATAAACCGAAATAGAGTCCCCATTCATATGAATAGGTCAATTGACCTTGTTTTTGTCCTCTGGTTTTCACTTCACCGACCGCTTTTTTCTCTGCTGTTTGATCTCCGGTATCGACCTTGGCTCGCCCTCTGACTCCACTCCTTATCCGCCTGCCTTGACCTAGGATCCGTCCTTCTATTACGCCTTTGCCTGCCCCTTGTCTGTGTTGCTGTATCCGTGGTTCTCCTGGTTTCAGTTATCCTCATCCATCCAGACCATTGACCAGGAATGTAAGAATGAATATGGAAGAACTAGACATTAAGCCCATTAAATTAAAGGGCGCTAGAACATATGTGGACGGGGGGGGGACATAAGGGGGCAACATAGGGGCAAGCACCCTGGTATGGGGGGGAGCCTTGAGGGCTGCCTCATCTTGATGGGAGTTGTGATCCTCCTGCTGTATTATTGATGCAGCAGGGGGATCACAACTCCCATCAAGATGAGGCAGCCCTCAAGGCTCCCCCCTGGCCAGGGTGCTTGCCCCTATGTTGCCCCCTTATGTCCCCCCCCCCCCGTGTTACTTACCACCTTAGCGTGGTGTGAAGGGGGCGGGAGGTGGGTAGCGTCGCTCCGCTCGCGCATGCGCAGTCTTTACAAAGTTACAGCTGAGTGATCAGCTGTAACTTTGTGCACATGCGCAATGAGTAAATTCTCCTGCGATTGCGCAGGAGAATTTGCTTGAGAAATCTGTCAGCAGAGCCGGCCTTAAGTGTTCCGGCGCCCTGTGCGGGATTCCCCCATGGCGCCCCCCCCCCCCCCCCATGTATTAATCTCTCTGCCTTCCCATGTTTGTCCCTTTCCTCTTCATTGCCATGTCTGTCTCTCTCTAACTCCCCCATACTGTTCTCTCTCTCCCTCTATTCTGTCTCTCTCCTCCCCTTCCTCTGTTCTGTCTCTCTCCTGCCCTTCCTCTGTTCTGTCTCTCTCTCCCCCCCTGTTCTGTCTCTCTCCCCCCCTGTTCTGTCTCTCCCCCCCTGTTCTGTCTCTCTAGCCCTGTTCTGTCTCTCTCTCTCCCCATTCTCCCTGTTCTGTCTTTCTCTCCCTCCCTCCCCGTCTGTCTCTCTCTCCCCCTTCCCCCTGTTCTGTCTCTCTCTCTCCCCCTTCCCCCTGTTCTGTCTCTTTCTCCCTCCCTCTGTTCTTTCTCTCTACCCCCTGCTCTGTATCTCTCTCTCCCCCTTCCAGCTTTTCTGTCTCTCCCCCTCCAGCTGTTCTGTCTCTCCCCTTCCCCTGTTCTGTCTTTCGCTCCCTCCCCCTGTCTGTCTCTCTCTCCCCCTTCCCCCTGTTCTGTCTCTCTCTCCCCCCCCTGTTCTGTCTGTCTCTCTCTCCCTCTGTTCTTTCTCTCTACCCCCCTGTTCTGTATCTCTCTCTCCCCCCTCCCCCTGTTATGTCTCTCCCCCCTCCAGCTGTTTTGTCTCTCCCCCTCCCCCTGTTCTGTCTATCCCCCCTGCCCTGTCTCTCTCTCCTCCCTGCCCCTGTCTCTCTCTCCCACCCCTCCCCTTCCTTTGCCTTCAAAGGTGGATACAGGGAGGGGGCAGAGCTAACCGGCTGAGCGGTGTAGCTCCGCCCCCACCCTGTGAAGCAGATCAGCGTCTGCTTCACTGGGAGCCCAGGTCAGCAAGAGAAGGTGCTGCTCGGGCTCCCCATGCTTAATGCAGGCATGTGGAGCCGAGCAGCACTTTTTTCATGGTGCCAGTGGCTCCCCGTAAAGCAGACGCTGTGGGGGCGGAGCTACACCGCTCAGCTGGTTAGCTCCGCCCCCTCCCTGCATCTAGCAGAGCATGCCGAGCAGAGGGCTGGTGAGGGGGGATCTTTAGATCTCACCCACCCAGTGCCTCTACCGGCTTTTTTTTTCTTTGGGCGGGAGGGCGCCCCCTGGGGTGTTGCTCCCTGTGCGCTCGCACAGGTCGCACACCCCTAAGGCCGGCCCTGCCTGTCAGAACACTGTTCTGACAGAAGTCTCTGCGTTCCAAGTCCCAACGGCTGTCCGTGGGGCACATGCGCAGTAGCGCAATCCCACGGACACAGGGACTGGACGCAGAGACACTTGAAGATTATTATAGAGGATGAATATAATAAGGGTCCGGAATTCTGTTTGATGGACAATCGCAGGTAGAGGGAGTGGTTTGGGTTTCTTTGATCAATAGTTACTTTTTATTGAGCACTGATATTTTTCTACACATGGGTGGGATTTAGATGTGAAGGCCTACTTTTTAGAACTTTGCCTAGGTCCACCAGTATATTAAAACAACACTACCCCCATTATAAATATAAGCAGAAGTTAAAGGCATTCACCTAAAAATGATTTATGCTGTAAACGTATAAAATAAAAAAAATGATGAATACATTGTGTTAGAATTGCAAGCCAATGCATACATTAAAAAATATGTTTGAAAAATGTCTTCACTGTCTCCAGTTTATGAGATATTTTCCACTTATACTCTGCATTCACTGTAATGACAATCTTTAGGTGATGGAGTCTTAAAATTATGGCACACTCATACTTAAATTTTCGTATCATAATCTGTAACACAATACAAAAAAAAAGCTTATACAGTGTCTTGAAATTCTTCTGAACTCCTTTTCAATAGGAAATGTGTAACTTGCATATATATCTCTTATTGTATGCATTTGTAATATTGCTTACACAATGTTCAGATCATTTTTCAGCATTCTTTAATCGCGGCATTCACAGTATAAGCCATGTTGAGATTGAACGAGTCCCTGTAACTCTTCCTACTTCTGCTTCCTTGCATATGTATGTGTGTTCAGCTATTATTCTGAATGTATACCGTATTTGCTCGATTATAAGACGACCCTGATTATAAGACGACCCCCAAACTTTGGATATTCCATTAGGAAAAAAACTAAAAGCCTGAATATAAGACTACCCTATAGGAAAAAAGTTCAACTTGTATATATTCATATGTAAATTGCTTTTTTAATAAAAAATTATGATATCAAAAAATGTATTTCTAGTTTTTATTTATTTTTATGTGCCAATGCTGCCTTTCTCTTTCCCTTGCCCCCATTTTTCTCTCTCTCCCCCCTCCCCTTGTCTGTCTCTTAACCCCCTCACTCCCCTTGTCTCTGTCTCTTAACCCCTTCCCTCCCCTTGTCTCTGTCTCTTAACCCCCTCACTCCCCTTGTCTCTGTCTCTTAACCCCCTCACTCCCCTTGTCTCTGTCTCTTAACCCCTTCCCTCCCCTTGTCTCTGTCTCTTAACCCCTTCCCTTCCCTTGTCTCTGTCTCTTAACCCCCTCCCTCCCCTTGACTCTGTCTCTGCCCCCCTCCCTCCCCCCTGTCTCTCTGTCCCCCCTCCCTCTCTGTCCCCCTCCCTCCCTCCCTCCCCCTGTCTCTCTGCCCCCCCTCCCTCCCTTCCCCTTACCTTGATCCCTGGTGGCTAGTGGGGGCAGCCGGGGGATGTCTGCACGATACGTGCAGACATCCTCCATGCTGCCCGACACGGCAGTCTATTATGACGGACAGCTGTCCGTCATAATAGTCTGCCGTGTCGGGCAGCATGGAGGATATCTGCACGTATAGTGCAGACATCCCCCAGCTGCCCGATTGTCCCTGGTGCCTAGTGGGGCAGCAGAGGAAGTCTGCGCGATGAGCGCAGACCTCCCCTGTTGCCGCCCGGCACGCTCGCCGGGACTTCTGTGACGAAAGCGGAAGTACCCGGCTTCTTCACAGAAGCCCCGGCGGTCGTGCTGGGCGGAAGCAGGGGAGTCTGCGCTCGTTGCGCAGACATCCCCTGCTGCTAGAGAGGGGGATCCAGGTCCCCTGCAGCTCTGCTGGGGACCTGGATCCATGTCTTATAATCTGACCTCAATTTGAGGTCAGATTATAAGAAGACCTCGATTATAAGACGAGGGGTAGTTTTCAGATTTTTTTTTCTGAAAAATACCTCGTCTTATAATCGAGCAAATACGGTAATTCATATATTTTCAGAGATAAATCAATTAATTAATCAAGGTTGTTTCTACGGGATCAACTCCTTGATTAATTAACTGGTTTCCCCTGGATATACTTGCATTCAACATACATGATAAGACATAACATTATGGCCACTGACATTGTTTTGGGCAATGTTCTGGTTGGAAACCTTTTTCAGCAGGATGCCACAAAGCAAAAATGGTTAAGGAATCGTGTGAGGAACATAACAAGTTCAAGGTGTTGACTTGGCCTTCAAATTCCCCAGATCTCCATCCAATCGAACATCTTCTGGAAAAACAAGTCCAATTCATGGGGCCCCACCTGGAAACATACAGGACTTAAAGGATCTGCTGCTAACGTATTGGTGTCAGATACCACAGCATACCTTCAGAGGTCTAGTGGAATCCATGCCTCGAGGGGTCTGGGCTGGTGGTTATAATGTTATGGCTGATCGGTGTATCTGCCCAGAGAAAAACTGGAAAACTGATGGATAAAACCTGCAAATGCCTGCCCTTTACAGGCCACTGTGTGATACATGTATGCACAAATTGCAAGCATAGTCATCTTTGGGGATACTTTGCTTTTTTTAAACCGTTTCCACTGTTGCATTATTTTTCCTCAGGCTCCAGCCAAATGAATAGGAGATGGGGGGATCAGTAAAAACTGCAAATCTGAAATTTGTGATTAAATTAATCACATTTAGAATACAGCTAACCAAATGTTATACAGTTTATAATGTATACACACATTTTATAGTGAAAGGGTACAGACTATATTAAAGTGATTCTTTAAAGTAATACTTCATGGCATCTTAGCAATTTCTTTGGATGTTCATGTTATTGTTATAGGTGTAGTTAAATCAATAATGCAGTTGTATTTAGAGTATTTAATATTGTGATGATATATCTATTTTTTACTAACATAAATGACAACATTATATTGCAGCAACTAGGGAATATTTGAAATACACTTCCAGATACAATGTGTCAAGTACATGTCTGCTATGAGTGAGTTTTACAGAGTTTAAAACTTTATTCTGCCAGTGAAAGTTTGTTTATTTGTTGCTTTATGATGAGTTGCTATCTGAATTGTTAAATTTGATGATAATAAATAATAAAACCCACTGCATCCTTTCACATTTATTTGTTTACGTTAAAAGTATGCCCATCTTCATCTTCAATTGCCCATCTGCTCCCCTTGCTTGTTCCAGGAACCCAACCAATTATAAGTGTAGGTTATACCTATGCCGTGAGAACATGATCAAGCTCACTTCCTATGCAAAGAAAGCACTCTGATGTTAAGGTGATTTATTTCGTAAGGGACATGGTGTAAACTGAGGCAGTGATAAGTGAAGCGTGTTGTTCCAGTCTCCTAGTGCAGTAAATGGGACATTTCCTGTTAGGAAAGGTACCACCAGTATGTGCACTAGGGATGCCACCCATGCCGTGTCAGAAGTCTCCCAATCATCCAGCGCAGTCCCTTTAGAGTGGGCATGGAGGGCGGTGCTGAGGGCGGGAAGGAGTTTCTATGTTCTCTTTCCCCGTGTTTATATCTATTTCAGAAGGAGGGAGAGGGCGGGGTGTACAACCCGTGTGTGCTGCCTCTCTCCACCCTGGCTGCGGTGTGTTCAGTCTTTGGGACAGGACTAGGGGATGGAGTGCAGATAGTTCCCCAGCTCGGCTCTGTGTGAGCAGCAAGAGGTAAGAGCATACTCTGCACTTTTTACATGCTACAAGCTTACAGCACGGGTGTAATTACCTTTAATATGCAAGTAATGCAGCTCATTTATTAAATGCTACTTACTGACGAATCAATGACCATGCAAATATATACCTATCTAAAATGTATCGATAAATATGTGTCTCTAGATAGCAATATAATTAAATACAGATTGTTAGTATATCTTTGGGAATACGTTGGATAATTCTGTGTGCCGTAATACATACAAATATACTGCCTTATACAGATGTGTCAATGTCTTCTGGGCGATAGTAATATCAGTGGAAGATTGGTACCTAGGAGCTGACAGTCCAAAGCACAAGCTGAGTTACTGCAAGGTACCAAACAATCTGTGATTTGCAGCTGGATGTATTCTCCTATGAATACTAACCTTGGGGGGTCAGCTTTTGAGGACTACAGTCCCCATGATGCTCCGCCTGCTATCTGCCTGAGCAGCAAGGGAACTATAATCCACTAGAACTGGATTGTTAAATATTTGCAATTGCTGATCTGCTCCCTCAAAGAGAAAATAATCCTGTGCTCCCTTTAATTCTATTAAACCCTATTAAGAGGCATTTAATGTGACCACTTTATCACAGTGTTCTGCAATTAATGGACATTTAGCATTAGTAGGATGGGTTACGTATTAGCTGGCAATGTTATTTACTGAAAATGAGCATCATTTTGTCAATCTTGGATTATTATTATACTACACCTGACCACAGAGAAAACTAAATACCCCCACACCCCCATCTTCAGTGTATTAACAGGGTGAATAATTCTGTTCTGAGTGACTATTTGATTTAGTGTTATGGTATAGTCAGTGCAACACTTTACAGGACAATCTGTACCTTGGTTCTTCTTTCTAAATTACAGAATAGTTCTCACTTTGTCTATCAAAACTTATGCCATAAACCCATAGCATGAGGTGCTTTTTATTCCTCAATAATTTGCCACTGCATGCAAATTGCCACTAAACTACTAACCTTTTCATTTTCACTGTGATCTGTTAAGTTAGACTTCATGTGTCAATAGTAAATACATCCACTTTGTTAGGGAAATAAACTCCAGGGAATAGATTTGTTTTTTTATTAAATATCTCTATCTATGATCTAGCATCATTTTACACTATATGTATCACAGGAGGCATATTATTAATTAACATTTTAGAACCTGCTTGAATGAAATTCCCAGTAGCAGAGGAAACATTAGCTTATCCAAGGATGGTTCGCTAATGAAATCCTGCTATACACTGCTATTCATGTGTAGCACAATGCATGGTTCCTGTACAACAAATCTAAAATTCAACAAGATCAGTCATAATGCCCCTCAATGAGCAGTTACAGGAAGTTAGCCAAAACTTCTTACCAAACAAAAAGCTCTTGCATTAAACTTGGTATTTAAACAGCAGTGTGATTACTCAAAGTACTACATCACTGTCAATTCTCAGGAGCAGAAAATTAGCTGAACTTTAATGTACTCTACTGTAACCAAAGATATTTCTCTCTCAAACAGGGAACTAAAAAGATGGGTTACACTGTGTCCCTTATTCCCATGACCCCTCTAATGTTATATGTTTGCCTTGGTCCAGTATTATAAGCTATTATATCAAATGAACCAGAACAAACTGATATTAGTTATATCATCAGTGTATTATGGGAGCTTGATGCAAACAGCATAATATGAATTCAGATATGTATGTCATGTAAACTGAAAAAGGTTTGTGAAAATTGAGTGGCTCTCATTGACTCATAACATTCAAGAAAGTCATTTTGGCACCACTAGAACAGATGAAAAAGCCTAGAAAAAGACAGCTACCAAGACCCACCTGGCCCACATAGCTTGGTAGTTCCAAACTCCTTTGTTGTTCTTGGTTATACAATATACAATAACCATTCCCTTTTAAAGGCAGTTCAGGGGGGCTGCAGGGGAGGTTATGTGATTTATAGTTTATTAGCAACTGTAGGGTTACCATTGCATGACTTGGACTTACTATGCCACTTAGACGTCTAGTCCATGAACTTTCAGCACACCTCCTCTCTTTCAAGAGATAGAATTATTTAAGTCAAATATTAGGCGTTCTACAAATTTGTAAAAAATGTACCTTTTGAAATATAGATAAACAAGTCTTTGCTTGATATACTACACCTTTTCCATATACAAATGAGAATCCACTGTACATTGCAGAGTATTAGCATTCCAAAATGGCATATTCACTGCAAAGGTTTATTAAATGTTGATATAGACTACTATATTTTAAAAATTGATATCAGGGATGCACACTTAAGTTCAATAACTGCGTTAACTTTATTGGTGCATTCTTCCTCAAGACTGCAAACAAAAATTACATTTGAACTGTGTGACAAGTAATTTAATGACAAATTACCAGGCCAATACTAAACTTATTATACATCTAAAACACATTATTAGCTGCTTACTTCAGTTCTGTGAGGAAACCAAAAATATTTCTTCAAATGAGTCACAAAGCCACTTCTGTCTCATTAAAAGTGTTATTTGAATAGTGCATTATTTGTGCACTATTTGTGCACCATTTCAATTATACTGTCCCCTCATCTTTGCTATGCAAGTTCAGACATATCTTGAAAGCTTCTTGTTGGCTACCCCTTACCAGGAGATCATTTGACAGTTATATGTTTGTTTTTTTGTTACAGAAGGGTTCCAACATACTTCTCAAAATGATAATCAATAAGTATCAAAAAAACATCCATCTATGATAACACAACGTTATCACTTACACCATGAATAATTCCCGTGAGAAGCCATAGGGTTGCTTAGTAGTTTTACATTTTGCAAAGATAGTTATTAGCGCTTATTTATAATTACATGTCACGTTGTCAGGATAAAGACAGTGCTTACTAAGGGATGATTATACGAGGCCCTAGTCACCAGGGGAATTCAAGTATTCCTCCTGTTAGAATCAGCAGGTGATACCGGGTGAATATGCATAGATTTACTGTGTAAATGTATAGTATTTTTATTGTAGATTTTTTACAAAGATTTCACGTAGCATGATAATTATAATAAAAAAAATAATTATATTAAAAGTAGGATTAAACCTTTAAAAATTTTAAATATTAAAGGGTTTACTTAATACCTTATTTGTCCTTGAGCTTTGCCTTTTGATGAAGAATATGGGGTATCTTTTGAAAGATACTTCACAGAAGTACTCTTTAAAAATGGTATAAAGATTTGGGTCCCTCTTTATATCAATAATCTGTGTGTGTGTGTGTATATATATATATATATATATATATATATATGTGTGTGTGTGTGTGTGTGTGTGTGTGTGTGTTTTACCAGGAAGGATATATAATATATTTGTATATATTGAACATGTTATTATTATTTATTATTGGATCCCCCTAGCTAACAGCCAGTGGATGTCTGCGCGATGCGCGCAGACATCCCCTGCTGCCTGGCACGACCACCGGGACTTCTATGATGAAGCCCTTCCTTCCGGCTTCATCATAGAAGTCCCGGTGGAAGTGCCAGGCAGCAGTGGAGGATGTCTGCGCGTATCGTGCAGACATCCTCCGGCTGTCCCCACTGGCCACCAATGATATTTGGGCAGCCGGGGGATGTCTGCACAGACAAAACCCCCAAAAGGTAACTCTTGGTCACCATAGACATATAGGTCACCATAAACATAGATACAATATTAAATCCAGATATATTTTACTAATAATATTAATATTTTATAAATTAATCATATATACATAATCTAAATATGAGCAAAACAAGCACAAATGATAATATATATATATATATATGTAGTCTCAATAGCTAAAGTATTGACTAACCCAGCTGGAGTAACACATTACCTTGTGTCTACAGCTGCAGGCTGTTTGTCTGCCCAGGAGGGGACAGAATGCATGTGAAGTAGCAGCAGCTAGAGGGAGAGAGAAGACCAAACCACTCTGACAACACAAGGATAGAATTAAATAAAAACTTTTTTTAGTGTATTCCCCCACCTCCCAGGTGTTTTGTCCTCCTCTCTATGACTTAACCTTATCTAAACAGACTACTGCTCCTGCCTCCCTTGCTGCTCCAGTAGGCCTGTCTGATTTTCCAGGGGTGGGCAACTGCCCCCCACGCCCATTCCTCCAGTTTATCTAATTACACTGTCTTTGTATTTTATTCAGTCATATATTCGTCTTCTCTCTTTTGATTTAATGGGAACCACTCTTTGGTGTTTGTATCAGCTAACTTCATCCTCTTTCTGTCCTTATTTTTCCTTCCTACTGGGACAGACCTATACAGAGTTTCTCATAATATAATAAAGCAGTAAGCTGTGCTATGCTGTGGTTATGATGATTTAAAAAAGCTTTGTCTTATATATACAGTTATATTTATACTGTATTGAAAATGTGTGCTATCACCAAAACTAAGTACAGTGAAAATATACAGTGGTTGAAGAAATGGACTGCTTATTAAAACAAGTAAAGTAGAATGTAAAAAGTCTCTCACACAAACATTTCATGGCACATTTTATTGCTGAAATTCAATGCGAAACAAACTGGGATTAATATGTGTAAGTAATTGCTTAGACAACTGTAATACATACATTGATCCAAAATGTAAATATGTTCTTATATTAATGGATTGATGCTACTAATTCTAAGTGCTGTCTCATTAATGAGTGTTGTACTCCTTGATGCTGCTTATGTTAAGTGCCATACTGACTGATTTTATTTTTTTGTACGTGAATAACATTCAAAATAAGCAAACACAGAAACACTGCCAGTTAATGAAAAATGTTTATAAAAAACGTTTCTCCCATTTGAGGTTATGGCTTACATAGTATTGCTTTTTTGGGAAATAAGATTTACTAAGAAGGACCTATCTCTCACAGTACAGAATTTTTCATCAGGCCAAGTACTTGCCTTTTTATCCACTTTTTTTTTAGACTCCCCCATTACGAGTAACAGGCAGGTGTAAAGCCTCCTGGGATGACAATCCGCAAAGCAACTTGATGTTTTTTTTAAAGCTTTACTGCCCTTTCTCTGTGGGAAGCTTATTATTCTGGTATCTTTTTATTTCTGTTTCTTCTCTCTCTCTTTTACTCTAGTATCTATCATGGTCTAACATGAATGCCTGGTAAAGAAAAGCTAAAATCAAAAATGTTCATTATTTTTAAGTTCCATAAAGTGTTTCCCTACGTTTCTTATTTTCAGCTTTCTCTTGATGTTACCAGTGAATTAGTCAGGTAAGTTCAGGGGGAAGACTTGTGCATGTTTAATGATTTAAAGTGGCCAGTCAATAGTAAGGTTAAGCTACACTTACACACAAAAAAAAGCAATAGACCTTTGATAGCAAAACTAAAGTAAGCTAAATCTATGTGTGCTTTTTTTTCCCATAAAAAATTAGTTGCTTTACTTTTTCTTCACCTCAAGTTTGTCACTTTTTGACACCTCTTTGCCTTCATATCAGACAACTGTGGTTTTCTCTGCATACTTCTCCACAGGAAGTAGAGTATTGAATGTTCATTTGTCCCAATGTGTGTTATTCCAGCAACAGACTAGTTACATAATTCCCTAACTGAAAGTGTCCTGCATCTAAATGTAATCAATAATTAAGTTTTAGTTTAATCATCCGTTTGCTGGCTTTTAGTGGACCACACAAGCCTTCCAGTAATCAGAAAGGTCTCTTATTGTGCTCTTCACATTAGAGCAGGGCATACTATTCTGCAAGTGAGTGGGATCACATAGACACATTACCTAAATTTGACTCTCAAGCTGAGAATCTGGAAGTTCCCAGTTAAGGTTTTATATCACTGATAGAGATAACATGATTACACACCCTTTTTTGTCATTACACATAATACAGCCTTCTATGAGGATTTTAAGATTCTTGCTTTAGAATGACTTTAGAGATGACTTTTGCAGGTATACAGAATACCTAGACAAACTAATGTATTCTCTGAAATTTGACTTTGGAGGTCAATTTTCACTTTGAGCTATTTGACACCTGAGTTTGACTTAGTCTCAAAAATAGCTTTAATCATTTCAACTCCCATTTTTACTTTCATTAGAGAAGATTCGAACGTGTTTTTTTGTTTTCTCGGGTGCCAAATTTGACTTACCGTAGTTGCTCGAATATAAGACGACCCTGATTATAAGATGACCCCACATATTTTGGATATTCCTTAAGGAATATAAGAAAAGGTCTGAATTTAAGACTACCCTATAGGGAAAAAAAAGTGTTACTTGTACATACATGGTTTTTTCATATTTAATAAAAATTGTGATAGAAAAAAAAATTGCATTTCTTGTTTTTATTTGCCAATCTGCCCCCAGGCTTAGCCAATGGATCCCCCCAGACTTAGCCAATCATGCCCCCCACACAGCCATCTGCTCCTAGACAGCCAAGTTCCCCCAGACTTAGCTAATACATCCCCAAACTTAGCTAATACACCCCCTACACTTTGCAAATACAGCCCCAGACTTTGACAATGCTGCCCCTGCTGCCCCCAGACTTTGCCAATGTTGCCCCCAGACTGTGCCAATGCTGCCCCTGCTACCCACAGACTTTGCCACTGCTGCCCACAGATTTTGCCAATGCACCCCAGCTGCCCCTACACTTCGCCAATCCGTCCACTGCTGCCCCCAGACTTTGCCAATGCCCCCTCCCTACTTTAAATATCCCTGATGGCTAGTGGGGGCAGCCAGCTGATGTCTGCGCGATGCTGCCTGACACTACCGTCTTCTATGACAGACTGCCAGAAGGTCAGGTGACCTCCCGGTTTCTGTCATAGAAGTCCCGACAGAAGAGCCGGGCAGCAGCGGAGGATGTCAGCGTGCATCGCACAACCATCCACCGGCTACTTGCGAGGGGGATCCAAATCCCCTGCAGCTCTGCGGGGGACCAGGATCCCAGTCTTATAGTGAGACCTCGATTTGAGAGAACCTAGAATATTAGATGAGGGGCATTTTTCAGAGCATTTTCTCTGAGAAAAAACCTAATCTCATATTCAAGCAAATACGGTAGTCTCAAAATGAAAGTCGATCTCCTAAGTCGAATTTTAGTGAGTAGACCTATAAGTCTGATAAATTATTGGTCATGAAGCACATAATTAGGTTATGTATCAAGAGTTGGTTACCCTGGGAACAGAAGGTAAGTGGTGTAGGTAAATGCTGGCTCTGCGCAGGTGAAAGTGCTCAATCATTCTAATAGTATAATTATAATCTACCAGCTTATATACATAGAATTGACAGTGTTGATTGAAAACTAAGTATATGTGGGAACCCCAATCAGCTTCTATATGGTAGTTCTACCACTGTGTTTTCTCAAGAATGATTTATATGTATCATACTGTGACTTGCACAGTATATTAATAAGTGCATTGAGTGTATTTCCTGTAGAACATTGATAAGACTTAAAGTACTTGTATTCAAATACTATTAAGTCTTTAGATTTGAATTAAATGAAAAAAAAAAAAGATTTAAGAATGAAAGCAGAGAAGGGTAAGACTATAAGCCTCTAGAAAATGAGAAAGTCGCCATATGGTTTATATATGATTTTTATTTCATAACTGCAATTTTAGCTGATCCGTGAAAGCATATTTATTATGTGTATTGTTAGACTTGGCATTTCTGAAAAGTGAGTGTGGGGGTAGTTGTAAAATCACCTATTGCCATATTAAGTTTGAAATAAAATTTCACACACAGTAAATGTATATGATTCTATTGTATATCCTATTGTTCGGACATTAAGAGGGACTTTCTGATGTAAAGGGGCTTTGAAACATTTTTTTACTACTTTGTATACTACATGTTTTCCTGATTTTAGTGGGGTATATTATACCTAGAAGTAAGAAGAGCAGGTTGATTAACAGTTATCCTGTATATCGTATTTGCTCGATTATAAGACAAGGTTTTTTTCAGAAATTGTTTTCTGAAAACTACCCCTCGTCTTATAATCGAGGACTTCTTATAATGTGACCTCAAATTGAGGTCAGATTATAAGACATGGATCCAGGTCCCCAGCAGAGCTGCAGGTACTTCCGCTTTCGTCACAAAAGTCCCGGCGAGCTTGCCGGGCGGCAGCAGGGGAGGTCCGCACTCATCGCTCAGATATCCCCTGCTGCCCCACTAGCCACCAGGGTAAATCGGGCAGCTGGGGGATGTCTGCACGATACGTGCAGACATCCTCCATGCTGCCCGACACGCAGACTATTATGACGGACCAGCTGTCCGTCATAATAGACTGCCATGTCGGGCAGCATGGAGGATGTGTGCACGTATCGTGCAGACATCCCCCGGCTGCCCCCACTAGCCACCAGGGATCGACTTCAAGGTGAGGGGGAGGGAGGGGGAGGGGGGGCAGAGAGACAGGGGGAGGGAGGGGGGAAGAGACAGAGACAGGGGGAGGGAGGGGGGCAGAGACAGAGACAGGGGGAGGGAGGGGGGCAGAGACAGAGACAGGGGGAGGGAGGGGGGCAGAAACAGAGACAGGGGAGGGAGGGGGACAGAGAGAAACAAGGGGGGGGGAGACAGAGGAGAGGTGGGAATCAAAGGGAGGGGGAGAGAGACAAAGCTGGGGGCAAGGGAAAGAGAGGCAGAATTGGCACATAAAAGGAAATAAAAACAAATGCATTTTTTTAATATAATTTTTTATTAAAAAAGCAATTTACATGTGAATATATACAAGTTTAACTTTTTTCCTATAGGGTAGTCTTATATTCAGGCTTTTAGTTTTTTTCCTAAAGGAATATCCAAAGTTTGGGGGGTCGTCTTATAATCAGGGTCGTCTTATAATCGAGCAAATACGGAAATTATGCTTCCTGGTGAGCATCTTGTAAGACTTGTTGTGAAAGGAACTTGTGTCTATGCATAGATTAGTATTTCCTGCTAAATTAAAATTAGTTTTGACTAACACAAAGGGATAAGCAAGGTGTCCATACAAAGATATCCGTATCCTTAGCAATGTCTGTGAAGAATCATAGAGCATCATTATATTATCCATGAAAATATCCAGTACATGTACATCATGAACAATGTTGTCGCCTACCATTGCAAACACACCATTCAATCAAAAGTTACATTTCAGGTTTAACTCCTTCGCGACAAAGGACATCCCAGGCACGTCCTGGGAGAAACTCCCTGAACGACAAAGGACGTGCCTGGCACGTCCTGCGGTGAATCAAGCGGTTTTCGCGATCAACGATCGCAAAAACTGCTTTAACGGTGCTGGTCTATTGCCTCGATGTCGAGGCAATAGCCAGCACCGAAATTTCTATTTTGGAGCACCCACGATCGCCCCACGGAGCATGCTGCTCCGTCAATATGGCTATGCCCTCTGCCGGGCTGAGCTTCGGAAGTGAAAGTAACTTCACTTCCGTCACTCTGAATATGCTACTTGACTGCCCCTAGTGGTAGTTAAGTAGCATTGCAATGGAAAATATTTAAAATAAATATTTAATTAATTAAAAACAGGTTATATAGGTAGATAGATTAGCCTATAGGGTTAAAATTAAATAATTTTTAGCATAAGGGATAGGGTTAAAATTAAATTAAAATTAAAAAATATTAAGGGATGTAATAAGGATTAGAGTTGGGGTTTAATTTAGTGTTAAGGTTAAATTTTGGGTTCGGGTTGGGGTCAAAAGGTCAATATAGGAAAAAAACAAAAAACACTATTTTTGGTTTTTGCCCCATAACTCGCAAAAAAATACCGAAAAATATGGAAACATGCATATTTTTGAACTCGGGACAACATTTAGAAACTATTTAGATGGGGTCTTTTTTAATGATTTTATTTGTGTAAATTATATTTTAGGTCAAATTAGAAAAAGTGGGTTTTTTAAAATTTTTCATCATATTTTATGATTTTTTTTGTAGTAAAATATAAGATATGATGAACATAATGGTATCTAATGAAAGCCCTTCTTATGACGATAAAAACAAAATATAATTTGTGTGGGTACTGTATGTGAGAAATAAAAAAAATGACAGCTAAACACAAACACCCTAGTCAAGGTGAAAATGTCTTGTCACTAAGGGGTTAATATTGGTTAGAGATATTTGACAAGTGAAACTGAAACGTTATGCTACCCTGCAACATTGCACAGTTGGATACAATGCATTTACTACAGTATAGTCCTGAATTGTATAAAACATAGTACATTGGCCATGGTTACCATACACAAAGGAAATAAAGAACATGTGTAGCATAATTCTGGCAAAGCAACATGTGTATTAATCTCCTGTGAGCTATCTAATTCATTTGCAACATTTACAAGGATGAAATACATTAAAGCATCTTTAATTGACAAGCCTGCTTTTCTGCCATCCTATCTCCCTCTTCATCATTCAACATGTTGGGTATTTTTTCATTTTTATTCACATACTATTATTGTATTGTACCAGAGAGAGAGAGAGAGAGAGAGAGAGAGAGAGAGAGAGAGAGAGAGAGAGAGAGAGAGAGAAAAGAGAGTTTAAAAAACAACAACATTATTTACTGCAAAGTGAACATGGTCACCTAAATTCTATTTCTCTCTACCTCTTAATATAGTTTATACTATCCCCTTTTATTTCATTACCAGAAGACAAGAGAGAACCAACATGGATGTGTTTTTGGGATTTATTTGTTTAATTTCTTTAGTTACATTTCATCTTGGAATCCAGCTACCAAGAGACCACTACTGAATGGAGCAAACTGCCTCTAAGTGAATAAGGGAAATAAACTTTACGTTCAGTATATCATCAAGCTCTGTTGAGTGCCATGACTCAACAACAAACCTCCAGGAACAACTGTTGTAGAGATGGTACAAGTCTTGCTTTCACTCCACACAGAACACATTTTAATGACTCTGATGAATCTGTATGTCTCTCATTGTAGCCTAAAGGAAACATTTTATTTGTAACTACATTGGGTAAACTAATCCATGCAACATCATTGCACAATGTCTGTGGATATGAGATGCTTCCAACAACAAAAAATGGACTTTTACATAACTGGCATGCCAAAAGGTGGTTGTAAATACAAAATAATCTTGTTGAACCTGTCTACAGCTGTAATAATTTTCTATACTTTTTATTGCAAAGAAACTTTAACTTACTTATTTTGTTTCTTAGTTGAAAATACTTTATCATGCACCTGTCAGCAGTAAATTAATTTGTGGTGAAATGGAGAGTGTAAAAATATTTCATACATTTCTTTTTTGGAATTCACTAACTCTGAATTACTAATACCTTCAAATAATCACTCAGGAATCAGTCCATAAATGCATTACGGTAAAAAGATTTGATTGACAGTGAAGATACCACAGAAAAATAACTATGTTTTATTTTCTTGTAAGCATAGCTTTATAGTTTCTCTGGAAGAAACCTGTCATGTTTTAAGGCTCCACTTCATTTTCTGGGCTCCTCTAAATTATATATGTTCTAATATATGGAGAACCAGGACCTTGTAAGATCTTACCTCACATGTGACTTTAATTCAAGATGTAAACTCTGGTACCATTTGATGAAAATGTAACAAGTAAAAAAAAAAAGTAGATTGTTTTCTCTCAGGACTACATAGCTGGCTTGAGTCAGCAGAACAAGCTCTGAATATCTGTCCTTTGAGAGCCTCTCAGAAAGTACTAGCTTCCTGAGCTGCCAGTAGAAATTTGTGTAACTTTTGCCTGCTTTTGACACATTTAATGACTGAAATATTGTGGGCAGAGGCTGTTGTTAAATCTAACTTGTAGAGCAGAGTACTAGAACTGCAAGATATTGTACTTTTTAACTTCAGAGCATAGTGTTTATATTAATTTAGCAGAGATGCTGTTTGTTCCTGGGCCATCCAACAAACTTTTTTTTTATATAAATTACTTTGTGTTAAGCCATATATATACACTATATATGCACTATACTGATATGGACCATTACACGAACAGGGGCTTTTATGGCACTGCATTCTAAATACATTGATATTCATTTGTAGTTGGTCCTCCCCTTTGCAGCTATAACAGTATACACTCTCCTTGGAAGCCTTTCCACAAGCTTTTGGAGTGTCTCTGTGGGAATTTGTGCCCATTAATCCAGTAGCGTATTTGTGAGGTATTGGTGTTGGAAGAGAAGTCCTGTCTCTCAATCTCCATTCCAGTTCATTCCAAAGGTGTTTGATGGGGTTGAGGTCAGGGCTCTAGGTGGGCTAGTCAGTTTCTTCCACACCATGCTCATCCAAAATGTCTTTGTATGTTGAAGCATTAAGATTTCCCTTCACTGGATGTAAGTGGCCTATCCCAACCACTGAAAATAGCCCCATACCATTTATCCCTCCTTTACCAAACTTTACAGCTGGGAGAAAAAGTTAGAGTAGGGTTTTCAAGTGCTATGCATATACATTAAAGGTTTATATTTACACAGCAGCTCAATACATTTACAGGTCCAGGTTTCCTTTAATGCCCTATGAGAAAACAGAGTTTTTGTTAAGAAATGAAGTGCTTATTATATACATATATGATACAAAGATTGTGGGAAGTAGCAAATAGAGTTGAGCGGACACCTGGATGTTCGGGTTGGGCGGGTTCGGCCGAACTTCGGAAAAAAGTCCGGGTTCGGGCTCGAACTTGACCCCAAACTTGACCCCGAACCCGAACTTTTGGCCACTAAAATGCCTCTAAAAAAGTCCTGGAAAGGGCTGGAGGGCTGCAAAAGGAAGTAAAATGGGGGTAAGAGTAGGACAAGTGCCCTGCAAACAAATATGGATAGGGAAATAACTTCAAATAACATAAAATACATACAAATTAAAAATACAGCTGAGCCATAAATGAGGTCATCATGAACAGATAATTCCTGAAACTCAGATTCTCAGCAAATACAAAGGAAAGGAAAGGAGAGATAAGGATTAAAAAAAAGGGAAGAGGCTTACATTCAACCGTGGTGACAACTCTCTCGAGTGTCACAAAATCGGTTGAAAAATAAGTACCGTATTTGCTCGATTATAAGACAAGGTTTTTTTCAGAGCAAATGCTCTGAAAAATCCCCCTCGTCTTATAATCGAGGTCTTCTTATAATCTGACCTCAAATTGAGGTCAGATTATAAAACATGGATCCAGGTCCCCAGCAGAGCTGCAGGGGACCTGGATCCCCCTCTCTAGCAGCAGGGGAAGTCTGCACAACGAGCGCAGACTCCCCTGCTTCCGCCCGGCACGACCGCCGGGGCTTCTGTGAAGAAGCCGGGTACTTCCGCTTTCGTCACAGAAGTCCCGGCGAGCGTGCCGGGCGGCAGCAGGGGAGGTCTGCGCTCATCGCGCAGACATCCTCTGCTGCCCCACTAGGCACCAGGGACAATCGGGCAGCTGGGGGATGTCTGCACTATACGTGCAGATATCCTCCATGCTGCCCGACACGGTAGACTATTATGACGGACAGCTGTCCATCATAATAGACTGCCGTGTCGGGCAGCATGGAGGATGTCTGCAAGTATCGTGCAGACATCCCCCGGCTGCCCCCACTAGCCACCAGGGATCAAGGTAAGGGGAAGGGAGGGAGGGGGGGCAGAGAGACAGGGGGAGGGAGGGAGGGAGGGGGGCATAGAGACAGGGGGAGGGAGGGGGGCAGAGAGACAGGGGGGACAGAGAGACAGGGGGGAGGGAGGGGGCAGAGACAGAGTCAAGGGGAGGGAGGGGGTTAAGAGACAGAGACAAGGGGAGGGAGGGGGTTAAGAGACAGAGACAAGGGGAGGGAAGGGGTTAAGAGACAGACAAGGGGAGGGAAAGGGTTAAGAGACAGAGACAAGGGGAGGGAAGGGGTTAAGAGACAGACAAGGGGAGGGAAGGGGTTAAGAGACAGAGACAAGGGGAGGGAAGGGGTTAAGAGACAGACAAGGGGAGGGAAGGGGTTAAGAGACAGAGACAAGGGGAGTGAGGGGGTTAAGAGACAGGCAAGGGGAGGGGGGAGAGAGAGAAAAATGGGGACAAGGGAAAGAGAAAGGCAGCATTGGCACATAAAAAGAAATAAAAACTAGAAATACATTTTTTGATATCATAATTTTTTATTAAAAAAGCAATTTACATGTGAATATATACAAGTTTAACTTTTTTCCTATAGGGTAGTCTTATATTCAGGCTTTTAGTTTTTTTCCTAAAGGAATATCCAAAGTTTGGGGGGTCGTCTTATAATCAGGGTCGTCTTATAATCGAGCAAATACGGTACCTTATTTACTCGATTATAAGATGACCCTGATTATAAGACAACCCCCCCCCCTGAACCTTTGGGTATTCCTTTAGCAAAAAAAATAAAAGCCTGAATATAAGACTACACTATAGAAAAAAAGTTTCACTTCTGTATATTCACATGTAAATTGCTTTTTCATATCTAATAAAGATTAGATGATAGAAACAAAATGCATTTATTTTTTTATTTCCTTTTAGTTGCCCATCTGCCCAAGTCATAGCCAATGCATTTCCCCCAGACATAGCCAATGCATCGCCCCCACAGCCATCTGCCCACCAGACTTAGCTAATGCTGCCCCTACCCCCCAGACTTGCCCAAAGCTGCCTCTCCGCCCTCCCTCCCCCAGACTTGCCCAAAGCTGCCTCTCCCTCTTCACAGACTTACCCAATCTCCATGGTGGCTAGTGGGAGGAGCCAGTGGATATCTGCACGATACACACAGACATCATTCGGTGCTGCCTGACATTTCTGTCTTCTTTGGTATCTTCTAATTTGAGTATTTGTATCTAAGCATTACATTTCTTCAAAAAAAAAACATTACAGTTGGCACAATGCAGTCCTGGCATCCGCCAAACCCAGACTGGCCCCGCAAGACTGCCAAACAATGAAAATTCCACATAACACATCTCCACTGCTCCAGAGTGCAATGCTGGCCTGCTTTACACCACTCAATCTGCAAAAGTGGCATCCTATCAATTTTCCACTCTTGAATTTACTGAGCTGTTCAGAATGACCCATTGTTTTCACAAATGTTTGTAAATGCAGACTGCAAAGCTATTTGCTTGATTTTATACACCTGTGGCAAGGGGTCTTATTGAAATGTCTGAAGTCAATAAATAAGAGGTGTCCCAATATTTCTGTCCATATGGTGTGTATTTAGTGAGAATTGTTAAAAAGACTCTCATTGAAAGCAAGTGTCCAATGTGGATGTCAGAGAGGTGTAAAGATAAAAAAAAAAAAAGAAAACACACTATAGTACAGATATTCAAGAATAAAAAATAAAATTTGAATTATTATATTTATAAAATGCAAGTTAGTAGTGTGCAGTCTCTGTTGTCTGGGGGTCCCGCCCTCCTCCTCTGTTTAGCGTCAATATCCTAATGATTATATGCTTGTTGTGAAAGGTGCCACACCATAAAAACACTCACTGAATAAGAGTCCCCTTGCTCAAGAAAACACAGTCCTTAGATGTTATTACAGCGTCTTGCTGAATGGTAAGTTAGCCGGGACTGCCGTCGCATATCCGGAGTCCTGCTTAGCATTCCCAGCTTGGTTGGCAGATATTCCCTCAACAAGAACCGTGAGTTCCGGTGAAGACTAGAAGATTTAGATGGGAGCCAAAAGGCTGATACAAAAATAATGTAGACACTACCCTATGCATTTCATCTGCAAGTGTCAGTGGTCCAATGTAACAGGGTGTATTTTTGCCATCTATACATAGCTATCTACAGGGCTATTAAAGATGCAGATGGTTAGTAACAGTTACATAAAGTCATGTCTGTGAGTCCAAACTGGTTACCACACTGTGCATACACCCAATCATATTTTGCACATACTTTGGTTATCCAGTAACATTTCGTTGTTCCAAATGGCCTTAAATCAGAAACAGTATCTTGGTTCCTGTGGAGTATCCTAGACTGATTTGAAATACACTTTTTTGGCTTAACTTAGGGACACTTGCAGAAGTCTTGGGTTTGACAAATTTTACCCAAGCTGAATGTGGAAGCCATTACAAAGAAAGAGGACCTAGCTCAGGAGAGTGTTACTATAATAAAGGTTTTCTCCATAGTAACCAGTTTGAATTTAGTAGGATCCAATCCTATTTAGCTAGATTTGCACTAGTTTCTGAAATCCTAAAAGTCTGGATTATGTCACTCCAGCATTGTCTAGAACAGCATCGGAAAATGTATATATGTGTCTGCAAGAAACCTGCGTGAAAAAATTTGATTGACAAAATTGATTAAATATAGTTGTCTAAAAATACTGTGTATTACCCCTAAGTTGTTTGGTAGGGGAACTTTGAAATAATAGGCTCCTAATGTGCCCCAGTATATATATATATGGCTGCATATGTGCAAATAAGTGCAAAGAAAATGTTGACAAAAAGCTGTGGCAAAATGGCTGAATGAAATTATAAACAATAGCCTCAATAGTGCCGTGGAGAGGAGCCAACAAAAAATGACCTGCTTCAAAGAAGCAGAACTTATTTTTAAAGTTTAGTGGCTCTGTAACAATATTTAATACACTACGCACATTCAACAGTCATTGAAGAATAATTAGCCATTTTAACATTTTCTTTTTTACAGGGTGAGAATTTCAGACTTATGGTTTCAGATATGTTCTTAGATTGTTGATATACAGTCTTACTAGTTAATGATTTGTGATTTAATAATAATGCCAACTGGTGCAAGGTTATTGGAAAGTAATTGAATGATAAATCATTATGTATTGCATTATTTTATTGCTTAATCAAACATTTAGAATTTTTTCTTTTGCAGTTAATAATACATTACCTAAGACCAGGAGAATTGTAACTGCAGAAGTATCTAATAAAAAATTTGACTTTAATAAATTGCTGTATCTCTGTTTTTTTTCTTTTTGTCATTTCACTACATCTGCTACCTTTTTAGGTAGATTCGTCATTGTAGCCAATGCAATCAAATGTTATAGAAAGCTGGAAAGACTGGAATAACCAAAGCTGTACATTTATCCAAGTTCAAAATTACCACATAGCCATTTTATTTATGTAGAATTCTAAAAAAAAAAAAAAAAGAATTAGGGATGGCTAAAATGAGGAATCTATTTAATTTTCATTTGCCATATACAGTATCTCCCTTATCCAAGGCACACTACAAACATTATTGATTTTACATCACAAGAAAGTAAGTAATGAAAACAATAAATATATAAAAGTAAAAATGTAAATATGGTTTGACATTCATATGTGCCCAAGACAAAATTGAATGACTTTGTCATATGATCACAGCGTTTCTTATGCCCCAGGAAAGGCAGTAACCCGTACTGTGGTTTGACTGATGGGATTTTCCATTACAACCGACTCTTACCTGTTAATAAGAGTGAAAACACATGGGAAGGCAGCAATAAAAGTGAGTGAGGGTTGAGGTCTGAAGACTGATGGAAGGAAGGTAATCTGGAGTCTGGTGGGGATTGAATTTTTGTGGCCTTAGAGAGACACTAATCTTTTATTTATTTCTCCACGATTTGTTTATTTGAGGATAAACGTGGCATGTACTTTTGTTTAAAGGCACTACATTTTATATGCCAACAACAGATGGGACCTTAACTCTGCACTAGCAGGAAGAGACAGTCAGACCCGACAGATCTCAATCAGACATGAGGGACAAGACCACACTCCCACCCTTGCGCTTTATGAGCTGAGCTTGTCCTGACACTTCTATTAGTGAAGCAAACCTAAAAAAAAACACTTTAAATAAGATATTTGTGACTATATGCGGTTCTTTTGAGTTGAGAAAGATTGAAAGGGTGGTGAACGATTGTAAACAAAGTAGAAGTTTAATACCATAATAAGGCCCCAAGAGGGAGAATGAGCTGACTCAAAAAGAAGGGTTGTGTGGGTAAAAAAATCAAAAGGTATGGGGAATGATTGAGGGAAGGTACGGAGGTGCAAGTTTGTAAATGGATTTGGATATAAGATGATGATTGCAGTATACAGCTCTGCACTGTACATTTTTTAATATTATTTCATAGTATATGCTCCAGAATAAATTACATTATGTGACTACTATAGTGACTGCTTTTAACAGATTTTACTCAATGCAGTTCTTGCAGTATATATTTTTAGAGGCATCCCTGAGCAAAACAACCATGAGGTTACTCTACATATGGAATTGTTCAATCACACAGTAAATACAGTTAACTAACTTGATGTACAAAAAAAGGGATTGCTGTTGCTGAAGTTTCGTATCAAATAATGATGAGCAGCTTAGTGACTGTTTTGCTGCCAGATACAACTTTAATTAGTCAATCTTTACATAATATTGATGTGACTCACTGGCTGTTTTATAATGCTAATACATAAATAAGAGATACTTTCAATTAATGAATACTGCTTGACTAGTACATTTTCTCTACATTATAGCATTACATCTAATCACTGTTTTATAGTAGCATGTGTTAGACAATGTTTATACCCAGGGTGCTTTTTATAAGATGTAATTTCACCGTACTGGACAATACAGGATATATGTGCCAGTGGGTGATGCTCTCCAGGTATACCCAGCCTTGACCTTGTAACAATTATTAGCATTCTTTCCCACAGCAATTAGCCTAGCATTCTCTTGGCTGGTCTCTGTACAGTGTGTTCAGCCATCATGGGACAGTACGAGAACTCTGAATGCTCTATAGATTCTTGGAAATCTCACTTGTGAGGTGTGGTGCGGAATGATTTATAATAACATCTTCATGATCAGATGTATTTGTGTAATATTAATAAATCCTGTTTGTTCTCCAGATGACTCTAAATGTGTTTCCCTATCTCTCTTAATAAAGAAGTCCATAATAATGGGTCAGATCACATTTTAAGGTGTTATTATGTTTTAGCTAGGCAAATGTTTAACAGGATACACTCACATGTTGAGCAAAGTATTAGGACAGATTAAACCAATTGTATTCCTCCCCTGTAGTTAAACATATAGGAAGAATGGAGAAATATTTTAAAATTGTTTTTTATTTCTGCTGACCCAACACCACAGTAGCTCAACTTATGCTCATCCTGTTCCTTTAATTGGATCGAGAGAAAATATTAATGGGCCAGCATGTGAGGTCAGCACATAGTTTTTGGTGCCAGTGTTTCAGCAACCTAGGTGAAACAAAACCATCAGGGGCAAAATAGAGATTCTAGCCTAATCTAATAAATTGAAAACAAATTGTCAACCAACCATCTTGAATCTTTTGTAAGCCATGCACTGTACTTGAACAGTATATGAAAAAGGAGTTTATTTTGACTTCATAAACAAATTAATATATGGTGCAAGCTAAATTCCCCAATTGAACCAATGACTTCTGGTCCATGCAGGTAGGGGAAACAGTTTTAATAATACCTGTCAATTTACCTCCAGCTGATCCCACCTATCTGGTACACACACAATTCATCTTTGGCCTATCCCACCTACTGCCAACCATCTACGTTACTGTACTACAACTACCTTCCCTCTGACCTCTTCAATCCCTTATGTGTCTCATGGACCCCATTCCCTCTAGATTGTAAACTTGCGAGCAGGGTTCTCTACCTCTTGTAAAAGTCTGTTCTAGTTTGTCTAACTTAGTATGTAGTTCCCTTTTATGCTCTGTACCTAGCACTACGTAAATTGTTGGCGCCATATAAATAAATGTAATGTAATGTGAATATTATTTTTATTTTTTTTAAATGAGGTGGAATAGTACTAAGATATTAGTACGGGAAAACTAAAGTGTGAGGTGAAAACCATATTGGTACAAATAGTCACTGAAAAACATCTTTTACAAACCCACAAAAATGACAATAAATTCACCTCTACAACAGCAGGTTACATGTGTCAGAATCATTTCTACTATTAAATGTAGACAGAAGGATAACCTGTTTCTAGTATTCATCTTATATATGACTGGAATATGTTATTGTTAATTTATTGTCATATTTAAAGGTCACTGCAACAAATCAAACGTCTCATACTGTTTTTCTGCAGCATTTCTTCTGGTTTGTGATTCTGATCCAGAAGGTTTTTTTTTAATTTCTCTGACCTTCATTTGTATTCAAAGTAAGACATATTTTGGAATTCCTAAGAGTTTTATCATGTGTTTTGCCTCTCTTTATTGCAATGTTCTTGTTCAAATACCACAGTTCATTATATTCACATTACATGATTAATGAAAGAAGGTTGGAGAAGTCCTAAATTACTTTTGCTTGGCAGACATTTAAGTAAGGAATGACCAGTTTGGGTGACAGGCCAAATTATAATTTAATTACATAAACGTTGGGCAAAATATTTAGGGTTTGTTGAAACAAGTATTGATATGTTGCATCATTTACTTTTACTTAAAGGAATCCACTTTTGGGGACTTACTTGGTGTGTTACAGGAATAACACCCACTATGTGGGGTGACTGGTAGAGTGGAAGGCAAGGTATAGGTGGACCAGACAAGAGAGGATCCAAGAACAGTCCAGTGGTCAAAAAGCATGTGGCAGTCTTAAATATAGTGCAATAGAAGTACTTGGAATAAAGTGCAATATAGACTGAAAAAAGTAGTGGAAAAATGATAAATATCAATGTGGCAAATCTAACAATAAAAATAAACTGATAATAGAACAAATGTAAATATTACAATATCATGCAATAAAATGATACAAAATAAATAAAGTCCAAAAAAAGTCTTCAATAGCTTGCTCCAAAAGAATGTGTAACCTGAAAGAAAATAAAACAAAAAATAGTGTGTACCATAAAAATAGAACACAATATAAACACTCCCACCCTACGCGTTTCGTGACGGACAACGTCACTTCCTCAGGGGCGATGGGAGTTGTAGGAAAATGAAGAACTTATATATGCACACATTCAATGCGTGTCTATTGCGATCAGGTGATGTAAATAAATCAATTAATAAATCAATTAATCAACACAATTCATACAAAAAATGAATACAATAAATATAGTAAAATATACATAAAGGGAACAGTAGGTATAAAATTGTTGTGCATTTTGTTGTGCATGTTGTGTGACTTTATTTATTTTGTATCATTTTATTGCATTTGCATTTTATTTGTTCTATTATCAGTTTATTTTTATTGTTAGATTTGCCACATTGATATTTATAATTTTTCCACTACTTTTTTCAGTCTATATTGCACTTTATTCCAAGTACTTCTATTGCACTATATTTAAGTGTTTTATTCACACAAGTGCTTACATTTTATTTAGCCTTATTGTCTCTCTTCTTTTGGATATTTGGGAATGTATTGAGTGTATTCACAGATTTTATTCTGTATTTACACTTTTTCTCGCTTCTTCAAGGTATAGTGTAGTATACCTATACACAATCCCATCCAGAAAAGATCTAACTGTTGTTTCCTGCCCTCCTTTCTATTCCCATTTTTGGGGATAGTCCCTTTCGCATTCATGTGGCAGTCTTGTCTGCCAGAGTGAGGATGGCACTCACTAAACAGGTTGACAGCATGGATAATAAACCTTCATGGATTGAATACTGGAAATTTGGTAACTTTGGCGCGGACTGTAACCAATTTTACATTGTAAGCAAGTTTGTATGGTGGACTACCGTGGGAGCACAGCAGCCATTTGCACACAACCTGATTGGCCATATTGAAACCAAGAGAATAATCCAGAAACAGTCCAGGGATCAAAGGGCAGGCAGCAGACAAGTGTCAGCATAAATAGCAGGCAAGAGCAGATCAAGGAAGCAGAAGGTCAGTAGTTAGCAAGGCAAAGTGTACTGAAGCTGGAACACTCTTGAGTACAATGTAGGTATCCGAATACCTGAGAGCCATTTGTGAGGCTTTATAGGGCAGTCGGGTGTATCTTCATGCGTGAAGTTGCAAGCCCCACCCACTGTGCACTCCATCACCCAAGGTGATAAAGGAGGCAGTGTAGTGTTGTACCCCTGTTTCTGGACTAAAGGAAGAGATAGATGAAAACCTTCAACTGCCAACCTTCCCAGGTATATGCATTTCAATTTTCAATGGGGGTAATACAATAAAGAAAGCAAATTTAGAAATTGACGTCAAACATGTATTTGTAGGTGCAGTGTCCTAATTCAACTTGTGTAACTTCTTATTGATTTGAGCTACACATTTTTCACCACCTTTTATGGAAGTAAGACAAAATCCTGTGCTGCATAGAAACACATTTGAAAGCTGTTTATGCTTGCTATGGGTATTCTATGAAATATTTATGTTCAATATTAAAAGTTTGGGGTTACTTGGTAATTTCTAGTTTTACATGAAAACATACATGAAATCAGTAGGAAATACATTGATGTTGACTTTAAAACATTAAACCTGAAGCTAACACAACTTGCCATTGGAACACAGTAATGAATGTTGCTGATAATGGGGCTTTGTATAACAAAATCTCTTGTTTCCAGCTACAATATTAAATTATAACACTAACAATGTCTGCTCTGAATTTCTGATCCATTTCTTGTTATTTTAATGGACTATGTTTTTTTTCTTTAAAAAACAAGGTTATTTCTAATTGACCCCAAACTTTTGAACGAACGGTATTGTACATTTTAAAATTAAAATAGTTTATTTCTTAAAATTGGAAGGTAATTTTCAATCCTGGACATGTAGCTGCAGATGTTTTAATATATTTGGAATGAGTGTTCAATTCCTCTAAATCTTCGTTGCAACTCATACTATGGGGACAGTAATGATTTTAATTGTCACTGTATTGTGATTTGTGACTTTAAACCTGTTCCTTCTGAACTTACGATAAGGTTTGAGCAGGTCACAATCACTGCAAAAATGGTAAACTGTTATTTCAGCATAAGGATTATTAGAATTATTTTCCTACATTTCATGTTTCTTTAGTTACTGCTGAAATAAAGAAGGTAGTTCTTTCTTACTTATGGCTAGAAAAGCTATAGTACTTCCTTCTAAGATGGATTCATGGATTAGTGTGCACATGATTTCAGGTTCTGGAGTCCTTACTAGATGACAACTGCTATATAGTTTTAATATGGCAAATGAAAAGTAACAACATGTTTTGCAATATACAGCTCCTATGAGGAATTGAGTAAAGACCTACTCTAGGGGAAGCGTGTATAGGAAAAAAGGAGAGTGGAAAAAAAAGAAATCGAAAAATTAATATAAACATCAACTGTAGCTATTCCTAAAAGTAAACAAGGAGTATACAAAACAATATGAGTGCTGTAAGCGATATGAGTGGAATAATATTTTTCTAGCACTTACAACACTCATCCTGAAATGTGTAGTTCCTATTGCCTCTGGCTTTCATCCCCTTTTTCACTTCACTCCTCATAGTGTGAAAATAATGGTACAGGCCAGATCATAATAATACTGTTGGTATAATTAGTTCATTGTAATTCCAATATTTTAAATATTTAAATACTCACCTTCTATTATTCTGTTATAGCCACATTTATATGATTTTGAGATAATCCTGTGCTTTATTTTAATTTTTATGCTGCTGCCAATTATTTTATTGGTAGTTATTGCTTGCGTTTATGTGTCATTTGTTCTTTACAGTTACGCATTACCCTAAAAGGGATAGCTTGCACCAAGCACAACACTTTAATACATTTATTTTGAGAACTTTCAAATTAATGGCATTTTTATTAACAACAATCACGCAAATTAAAATCCCAAATCCCCTTACCAGTCATCATCATTTACTACAATAAATAAGCAATATTGATTTATGATGTACCCAGGAGAAGAACAGTTGTCAAAATTTAAGGAGTAGGACTTAAAGTGCCATGTGATATTCTTGAATTTGTAGACCAATTAAAGGACAACTGTTGGCAACAAATGAAGTTCTTTTTAATTGAAAGATTGCATCAAGTGTAGGCAGATCTGACCCATCTGCCCTATGATCCCAATACCCTGATACAGCTATACAGAGCAAAGAAGACTCAGTAAGGTACTTTATTTGGATTCTTTCATTGAAGCATTTCCAATTAAAATGCCTATACTTGATGCAATCTTTTGATGAAACATCCGCCAGTACAAAAAAAATCATGTAGTGTACTTTAAAGGACAACTGTGAGCAAAAAAGTAATGCACGTTTTTAATTAAACATAAGTTTAGTGCAGATGGTTTATACAGAAATGATTTAATGAAATAATACAAATAAAGGGTCCTTAGTAAGGCCTCGTTGCTCCTAACAATGCTACCAGAGGGCTGATATATTGTTTAGAATTTTGGGTCACATGGACCAAATTATCATTCATCTAATCCATGGTACATGAAGGACTGAGTCTAGAGTCTAAACAAAATGTCAGCCCCCTTATTGGAGCTTTATGGAGCAATGCGGGTTCAATAAGACACCTTAATTATACTTCATTAAATCATTTCTATCTAAAAATATTTTTTGTTGCAATCTCTCTATTAAGCATACATTAATTTCTTACTTTCAGTTGTCGTTTAATTCTATTGACCTATTCCATGTATCCACCAATCTGACAGTCTGCTCCCCATGCAGAGAGCAATGTGTGGGTAAATTGGGTGGGAAAGAGGAGATCATATTACCGTATTTGCTCGAATATAAGACAAGGTTTTTTTCAGAGCAAATGTTCTGAAAAATCCCCCTCGTCTTACATTCGAGCTCTTCTTATAATCTGACCTCAAATTGAGGTCAGATTATAAAACATGGATCCAGGTCCCCAGCAGAGCTGCAGGGGACCTGGATCCCCCTCTCTAACAGCAGGGGATGTCTGCGCAATGAGCGCAGACTCCCCTGCTTCCGCCCGGCACGACCGCCGGGGCTTCTATGAAGAAGCCGGGTACTTCCGGCTACGTCACAGAAGTCCCGGCGAGCGTGCCGGGCCACAGCAGGGGAGGTCTGCGCTCATCGCGCAGACATCCTCTGCTGCCCCACTAGCCACCAGGGAAAAGCGGGCAGCTGGGGGATGTCTGCACTATACGTGCAGACATCCTCCATGCAGCCCGACACCTCCGTCTATTATGACGGACCATCTGTCATAATAGACGGAGGTGTCGGGCAGCATGGAGGATGTCTGCACGTATCGTGCAGACATCACCCAGCTACCCCCACTAGCCACCAGGGAAAGGGGGGAGATAGAGAAAGAGGATGGAGAGAGAGAGGGGGGGGAGATAGATAGAGAGAGAGGGGGGGGGGAGATGGAGATAGAGAGAGAGAGATAGAGAGGGGGGAGAGAGAGAGGGGGGGAGATGGAGCTAGAGAGAGGGGGGAGATAGAGAGGGGGGGAGAGAGAGAGGGAGAGAGAGAGGGGGGAGATAGAGAGAGAGAGAGAGAGAGAGACTAGGGGAGGGAGCCCGGTAAGGACAATAAAATTATGGAACTCACTGCCAAGAGAGGTAGTGCTATCAACCACAATAGATGCATTTAAAAATGGTCTGGATGATTTTTTAGAAAAGCAGAACATACAGGGTTATTAATAATAGAATGAGCATTAATAATAGAGCTTTTTGATCCAAGGAGAAATCTGATTGCCCTTTTGGAGTCAAGAAGGAATTTTTTTCCCCCTAGGAGGCAACATTCGAAAAAGCTTCCTTAGGGGTTTTTTTGCCTTCTTTTGGATCAAAACGCAGAAATGATAGGTAGAAGGGTTGAACTTGATGGACTTATGTCTTTTTTCAACCTAAATTACTATGAGGGGGGAGATAGAGAGAGAGACTACGCTGGGGGGGGGGGGGGGGGGAGAGAGGCCGCAAGGAAATAAAAACAAGAAATGCATTTGTTTAATATCAATTTTTTATTACATATTAAAAAGCAATTTACATATATACAAGTTAAACTTTTTTTTGTCTATAGGGTAGTCTTATATTCAGGCTTTTAGTTTTTTTCCTAAAGGAATATACAAAGTTTGGGGGGTCATCTTATAATCAGGGTCGTCTTATAATCGAGCAAATACGGTATATCAATTAAAAGCACTCCATTTGTTTTATATAATTAATGTGTATTTTTCTTTCATTGGCAACATAAGACTAAAGATGTCTTACAATCTCTCTCTGTAGGGTTCACAATAATAATTTTTCCAATTTACTGTTATACTGTGCTATCAGAAATAAATTGTATAAACCATGTAAATTAATTCCCAAGGGTTTATTATGACATAAAACTGTGCTGCAGTGTTCCATAATATATTATACCATGGAGCTGTAGCATTACATTCAGGGTGATAGCCCTAAACTGTTTTTGTGGGAATACATCATCTATGAAACAAATTTTGGCTCAGTAGGGCCAGGCTCTTCCCAGATTGACTTTCTTTCATTCAGTCTAATTGTATGATGTCATTGAACAGAAACTCTTACTGGCATCAAAAGGCATTTAACGTTTAGATGAAAAGTTTTGCTTTAACACCCTTTTTATGATACATTTTGACTCTTTTCCAGCAATGTCCATTATACACTTTCAACCTATTTTAATGAGTAACTTTAATTTGAAAATGGAATTAGATAATGTTCTTACCAACTGTGATGTGTTATAATTTGGTGAATAGAGGTAAAATAGTAAGATTGTATAATAAGTATTGCTGTTGAAAGGCAAAGGTTTGTTCTTTTTTTAATTCCTGTTGTGTGTGTTATACAGTGTATCAAAATGCAGAGATCAGTACAATGCTGTACAACTCTATCCCTGTTGGTTATTATCCTGCCAGAAGCTTAGAATTGCTTTAATTAACATGCTATCATCCAATTAACTTTATCTCTAAGCTGAATGTTAAATATTATACTAAAACCCTATTGAGCTTGCAGCATTCAAGGACCATTCCCAACTTAAAAGAAATTAACACTAATGCATATTAAAGCCAACATCATACCTTTTTCTCCAGGCAATATTTGCCTGGTAAACTTACCTGTTTACAGGATTTTTTTTTTTTTACAAGGAACAACCAACCAGTGTTTTGAAATAGGGTCCCTTGCCAAAAGGAGTGGATCCATAAAAATGTGTTGTGATGCCTAATACATATCTGTACAATGTCAGCTACAAATGAAGATGCATTAGTAATCCCCATGATTTGCTGTGCAAAAGCATGAGGATGCACTAAGCATGTGCCTGGAACTTCATGCACATGTGCAGTTCTCACATCACACATGGTCATAATCTCATTGTGATGTCATAGCTGTGAATTCTCATTTCTTGCTCTATGATTTTCAATTGGAGAAGCACTGGGCATGTGCAGCTGCACTGTAGGCAGTAGATAGCATACAGTTGTTTCCAGGTGAAATTTTGCCCTCAAACTGTTTCCTGAAACTTGTTGTAAGACAGCTGTCCATGCCAATATAAGTTGTCTAAAAATGTTACATGCATTGTGACATTTCACTTGCATAGTATTTTCATGTGAGCCTCAAGCATATCGCCCACCTTTTAAAGCTGGTGGCACACGACTGCAGGGAGCAAGGCCTCGGACAGCAATATTGCTGATAGACAGTGTGTACAGTTGATGGAAAACAAGTGTACACACAGTTGCAAGCTGCATCCTAGATGCACTTAATGGGGATTTCTTATTCAGCACATTCACATAGACTATAGCGAAACACTGGGGGCATTACAAGGGCGTCATGCCACTGCATGGGTTAACTTGTGCTTGGCATAGTGTGAGTTAATGTATATGACTGCATGGCTTGGTTAATTAAAATGTGTTCCCACCTTTCCCTGTGGAGCCGTAGCCCCATATAAAACTCAATTACCCATGCTATGGATGGTTAACTTTCAAAGGAAGATGTTACCAGTGGAAAGCTGAAGGACCAGACATCTGGGTTACATCTCCTTGGGGGGTGGGGAGGTTAAATAATGGACACATCAGAGTAAAATTCTGTAAAGCAAAATGTCCAAAATATGATGGGTGCATAACTGTGATTCTAGCATACATTTCATCATTATCCCTTCAGTGTGCTTGTTTTAGGGAGACCAAACACACTATGCAGGGTTTAACCAAAACAGGTGTTATGTGAAAGTGTCCTTTTGCCAACCTAAAGAAGTGGGAGTCCATTTGAACATCAAGAGGTCATTATAACTCATGATACTTCCACAGAACTATCCATTGTTCTAATATATGTATATTCTATTATACCTGTTTATTTTGTAAACTGTTTTTGTATGTACTTTATTTTATATTTCTCCTTTTTATATGTGTTGTATAAAAGCATTGTGACCTTTTTTATTTAGATTAAATATTAAATTAATCAGAGCTGTCGTAGAAACATAGAAACATAGAATGTGTCGGCAGATATTTATATACCGGTACATTTTCTACTGTAGGAGGCTAGAGGGTTATGCATTGTTAAATAAGACTTATGCATTTGTATTGACATGTTCATCTTTTTCATTATATTGCTAGTCGCACGGACTCTTTCTCTCGGCAGGAAGTATTAGAGGTTATTATGAGTCACACTGTAAACGCTCTAGCCAGTTTGCTGCTCTCCATTATATCACTGATCTACAGTGACATTATATATCCTCTAATAAATACAATTTATTAATCTTGTGTCTGGTTGTGTAATCCCAATCTGCCTGCTCCATACTACTCTCTGTTCTACAATCTAGAACAGGGGTCCTCAAACTTTTTAAACAGGGGGCCAGTTCACTGTCCCTCAGACCGTTGGAGGGCCGGACTATAGTAAAAACAAAAACTATGAACAAATTCCTATGCACACTGCATATATCTTATTTTGAAGTGAAGAAACAAAACGGGAACAAATACAATATTTAAAATGAAGTAAAGTTAAATCAACAAACTTACCAGTATTTCAATGGGAATAGTGTGCCAGTCAGATGCCCAGGGATATTATGCCAGTCAGAGTCCAGTAATATTATGCCATTCAGAGCCCAGTAATATTATGCCAGTCAGAGCCCAGTAATATTGTGCCAGTCAGATGCCCAGGAATATTATGCCAGTCTGAGCCCAGGAATATTATGCCAGTTAGATTCCCAGGAATATTATGCCATTCAGATGCCCAGGAATATTATGCCATTCAGATGCCCAGGAATAGTGTGCCAGTCAGATGCCCAGGAATAGTGTGCCTGTCAGATGCCCAGGAATAGTGTGCCTGTCAGATGCCCAGGAATATTATGCCAGTCAGATGCCCAGGAATATTATGCCATTCAGATGCCCAGGAATAGAGTGCCAGTAAGAGCCCAGGAATATTATGCCAGTCAGATGCCCAGGAATAGTGTGCCTGTCAGATGCCCAGGAATATTATGCCATTCAGATGCCCAGGAATAGTGTGCCATTCAGATGCCCAGGAATAGTGTGCCAGTCAGATGCCAAGGAATATTATGCCATTCAGATGCCCAGGAATAGTGTGCCAGTCAGAGCCCAGGAATAGTGTGCCAGTCAGATGCCCAGGAATATTATGCCAGTCAGATGCCCAGGAATAGTGTGCCAGTCAGATGCCCAGGAATAGTGTGCCTGTCAGATGCCCAGGAATATTATGCCATTCAGATGCCCAGGAATATTATGCCATTCAGATGCCCAGGAATAGTGTGCCAGTCAGATGCCCAGGAATATTATGCCAGTCAGATGCCCAGGAATAGTGTGCCAGTCAGATGCCCAGGAATAGTGTGCCTGTCAGATGCCCAGGAATATTATGCCATTCAGATGCCCAGGAATATTATGCCATTCAGATGCCCAGGAATAGTGTGCCAGTCAGATGCCCAGGAATATTATGCCAGTCAGATGCCCAGGAATAGTGTGCCAGTCAGATGCCCAGGAATAGTGTGCCTGTCAGATGCCCAGAAATATTATGCCATTCAGATGCCCAGGAATATTATGCCATTCAGATGCCCAGGAATAGTGTGCCAGTCAGATGCCCAGGAATATTATGCCATTCAGATGCCCAGGAATAGAGTGCCAGTAAGAGCCCAGGAATATTATGCCAGTCAGATGCCCAGGAATAGTGTGCCAGTCAGATGCCCAGGAATAGTGTGCCTGTCAGATGCCCAGGAATAGTGTGCCTGTCAGATGCCCAGGAATATTATGCCATTCAGATGCCCAGGAATAGTGTGCCAGTCAGATGCCCAGTAATAGTATGCCAGTCAGATGCCCAGGAATATTATGCCAGTAAGAGCCCAGGAATATTATGCCAGTCAGATGCCCAGGAATAAGATACAACCTGAAGGGTAGAATTTAATCACAACAAGTTCATATCGTCTTAGATAGATGTCTGGTATCATGACTATTAAATACATTAATACTGAATGCATCATTCACAATGCAGTGAGAGATTTCTTCATGCATTTTATTTGCCTATACAATTACATTTCTGATGAAGTTACAAAATCAAGTATCCTAGACCATACATGTTGAAAGCGGATAAGAGAGAACTATATATGTAATCACATTACACACCTTGCAAGGAGTAGTGCAAAATAGTGCATCTCTTCTATTATGCTATAAATCCAAATATTCTATACTGCCCATGTCCATAAATGTCCACAACCATGATTATAGTCACTATATAAAATGCCTCATAAAATAATCAACACAGTGTCTGAGCCAATAAACAGTAAACACAATTGTATTTGCAGTGAGAACACATTTAGCTACAATCAGTGTATAAACAAGTTTTAAAAGTTTGTATTGTTTCAAAATTCATGGCAGTCGGATAGTTGCTATCAAGTGACAATGTTTTGTTGCAATTTAAAATTTATTTTTAGAACTATTTTGTATTTATGTGGAATATTACCACATCCTTAGAATTAATCTTTCTCACAGAAGCAAAGCTTACATAGATTATGTAGAGTGTTAGCAATATTGTTTTAATGACAAGTTCTAGTTAAAGAATAAATGTGTAAACGCAATCACCCCAACTTTCAGTAATCAGGTAACATAAGACATAGCATGAACTGTTATTTGTGGTGGTACTTTGGGGTGGGTGTGTTTGCTAGACAGGTAGGAGTCTTGGAGGGTGTACTAACTGAATGAATTGTCTATCTTTTGATCAAGAGGAGGGTGAGCTAGTTTCCAGAGCAGCTTGGGATAAGTCTTGGGAGGCGCAAGTGGGCAGAGGTGATGATGGAACAGAAAAGCTGTGTAAAACAGTAATACATGTAAATGTTACGCTTCAGTGAATTGTGAACTGCTTTGTATACTATAGTAAATATTTTAAATTTCATCCTTGAGTGCTGATCTGCTAAGGAGCTTCTAAGGAGCAGCACTATTTTGGATAGAGTGAAGTGGAGAGAGGTATGTTGGAGAACACTCTTACAGAAGTCAAAGTGGGAGGCAAAACCTATTCCTGGATCTTTAAAAAGCTACAACAGTCACAGACAATCTATGTGGTCAAGTGCACCCCACATCATATTAGTAATGGAATCAAAGTGTTTTGTGCATAAATAGCAATTCTGTGGCAAAGTCTGAAGTGTAGCAATTACCTGAATACCCATGTTATTACTATTTCCTCCACTTTATTATTAAACCTATTCCCCCCATTTGTTTTCAAATATAACCCACAATACCTCACAATAAAAACATTAGATGTATACATATGCATGGGTAAACTAATTAGAATCGTTCCTAGGCTTAAGTTGGCTATTTGCCCCATTGTTATACCTGCTGCAGCATATTAGGATTGTGAGGTTGGTGTATTAGATTAGACAGCTGAAATCAATATATTGGAATACCAAGTCTAATGTATTAAAATGCTGAGGTCAGTTTATCTACATGCTGAAGTTGAATTATTTGAACATGGCTGCATGACCATACAGTATTATTATTATTATTATAATAATTAACATATTGCTTACCAGTGTAAACAGTATTATGTTAACTACTTAAAGTCCACAGAAATGTACTGAGCTGGTAAGTTCCATTTGTCATGAATACATAAAGCGAATCATAATTTTAACCTCTAAGTACAGACTTTCTTAATCAAAATTATTATAAGCAAGTACAGGGAGTGCAGAATTATTAGGCAAGTTGTATTTTTGAGGATTAATTTTATTATTGAACAACAACCATGTTCTCAATGAACCCAAAAAACTCATTAATATCAAAGCTGAATATTTTTGGAAGTAGTTTTTAGTTTTAGCTATTTTAGGGGGATATCTGTGTGTGCAGGTGACTATTACTGTGCATAATTATTAGGCAACTTAACAAAAAACAAATATATACCCATTTTAATTATTTATTTTTACCAGTGAAACCAATATAACATCTCAACATTCACAAATATACATTTCTGACATTCAAAAACAAAACAAAAACAAATCAGTGACCAATATAGCCACCTTTCTTTGCAAGGACACTCAAAAGCCTGCCATCCATGGATTCTGTCAGTGTTTTGATCTGTTCACCATCAACATTGCGTGCAGCAGCAACCACAGCCTCCCAGACACTGTTCAGAGAGGTGTACTGTTTTCCCTCCTTGTAAATCTCACATTTGATGATGGACCACAGGTTCTCAATGGGGTTCAGATCAGGTGAACAAGGAGGCCATGCATTAGATTTTCTTCTTTTATACCCTTTCTTGCCAGCCACGCTGTGGAGTACTTGGACGTGTGTGATGGAGCATTGTCCTGCATGAAAATCATGTTTTTCTTGAAGGATGCAGACTTCTTCCTGTACCACTGCTTGAAGAAGGTGTCTTCCAGGAACTGGCAGGAGGACTAGGAGTTGAGCTTGACTCCATCCTCAACCCGAAAAGGCCCCACAAGCTCATCTTTGATGATACCAGCCCAAACCAGTACTCCACCTCCACCTTGCTGGCGTCTGAGTCGGACTGGAGCTCTCTGCCCTTTACCAATCCAGCCACGGGCCCATCCATCTGGCCCATCAAGACTCACTCTCATTTCATCAGTCCATAAAACCTTAGAAAAATCAGTCTTGAGATATTTCTTGGCCCAGTCTTGACGTTTCAGCTTGTGTGTCTTGTTCAGTGGTGGTCGTCTTTCAGCCTTTCTTACCTTGGCCATGCGCAACGAGCGCAGACTCCCCTGCTTCCGCCCGGCACGACCGCCGGGGCTTCTGTGAAGAAGCCGGGTACTTCCGCTTTCGTCACAGAAGTCCCGGCGAGCGTGCCGGGCGGCAGCAGGGGAGGTCTGCGCTCATCGCGCAGACTTCCTCTGCTGCCCCACTAGGCACCAGGGACAATCGGGCAGCTGGGGGATGTCTGCACTATACGTGCAGATATCCTCCATGCTGCCCGTCACGGCAGACTATTATGACGGACCAGCTGTCCGTCATAATAGACTGCCGTGTCGGGCAGCATGGAGGATCTCTGCACGTATAGTGCAGACATCCCCCGGCTGCCCCCACTAGCCACCAGGGATTGAAGTACAGGTAAGGGGGGGGGACAGAGAGACAGGGGGAGGGAGGGAGGGAGGGAGGGAGGGAGGGTGGGGGGCAGAGAGACAGCGGGAGGGTGGGGGGCAGAGAGACAGGGGGGACAGAGCAGGAAGGGGGGGAGAGACAGAGGAAGGGGGGCAGAGAGAAACATGTGGGGGGAAGAGACAGGTGAGGGGGGAGTGGGGAGTGAGACAAAGCTGGGGGCAAGGGAAAGAGAGAGGCAGCATTGGCACATAAAAAGAAATAAACACAAGAAATGCATTTTTTTTATGTAATATTTTATTAAAAAAGCAATTTACATGTGAATATATACAAGTTTAACTTTTTTCCTATAGGGTAGTCTTATATTCAGGCTTTTAGTATTTTTCCTAAAGGAATATCCAAAGTTTCGGGGGTCGTCTTATAATCAGGGTCGTCTTATAATCGAGCAAATACGGTATATACTGGATATTCAGCCTATCTTGGTAATACCATACATTCTATGGTATTACCTCATGAAATTACTTATTACCGACCTCCCAGTCCAATCGTATACATGGTATGAGGCCCTCCACATTAAAAATCTGGACAACACTGATTTGTTGTAATAGGGGACGTAACAAAGGCAAGATAAGCAGTGAATCACCACTTAACCTATTTGGTGGTGAGAACAGTACATTGTAATTACTTTGTAATTAGCCTATTTGTTAGTGTCTCTGTTTTGAACTTTGGATGTTTTTTTCATCTGTCCTACTGCAGCACTTAATTTTAGGTGTAATACAGTGGGGATATTTGTATCAGAGATTTGTTGTATACACTGTATAGCTAAGAAGACATTGTCTAAGCAGAGTCTTCCTTAACAGCATTTACAGAAATAAAAATATATATTTGCAGGATCTGCAGAACTTCACTGAAGGTGGCTCACCAGGTACCCAGATCTACAGGATGGTCGGTTATTCTCCTCATTTAATAGGGACAGGGAGATTGAGATGAAACATTCCCAGCCTTAACCCTACATTTTGGCTGAACACATTCCCTGACGGAACACTTAAATGCAGGGGCATTAAACTGGCTACATGAACAGGGGGGAATCCATCCCAATGTATGATTGATTTGGATAAGTGATTGATTAGATAATTGCATTGACTTCTGTGTCATCATGTGAGCTGCATATCTTATTACACAACTACTCAGAAAGGTATTGAAGAAACAGAGATTAACAGCTCATAGTTTAAACTCCACATGTGGGTCAATTATTTAGTCAATCATGACTGTTGATAATGTTGCTGCTCTCTGAATGGGAAAAATTGGTCCATTATGAAGCCTGTTGTTAAATAATATGCAGTTTTACTTATTCAAGAATAGACTTTTAATATCCTTTCTTAATATCATTTCAATACTTGCATTTTTCTATATGAGGCTAAACAGAATCGACAAGTTATACTTAAAGTGTGATTTGTTTATTTTGTACATACATAATACATTTATTTTCTATATTTCTACACAGTATAAAGGACCGATCTCACTGTAATGCATTATTTTGGATGCACAGCTCAAACAGAAACTAATCAGGCAGGTTGGCACTAGAGAAGGGCAAAACATAAATTTTCGTTGTGTTTCCAACCATTCAGACGAAAACGTTATTCTTTTAGTCGTAAACTAATTTCGTCCATTGTTGCATTCATTTCAGATGAAATTCGTTCGTTATTTACGTTTCGTCATATTCATTCGTACAAATGGAAAATAATTCACTTATGTTCAATAGTAGAAGAATTTGGATAAAAGAACCGAATTACATCCGAAATCAAACAGAAATTTTGCCTATGCTTAATAGTAGGGGATGAAATTCGGATGGAATTCGACTCTTTCATCCAAATTCCCCAACCATTTACTAGTAGCATTGTGTTTGTTTAGCATGTAATAGTATTAAACATAGGTGAAATTTCCATTCATACAAATGGAATAACGAAATGAATCCAGCAATATCCGAAATGGCCTAAGTTCAATAGTGAGTGGTTGGGGAATTCAGATATAGAAGCCTATGGACATCATTCTGTTGAAACCAAACACAGAAACATAGAAAGTCAAATTTTAGTGGTGTAGATGTAAACATAAAAGTGTGATTAAAATAATATTAATAAAAGTGACCCCTTAAGATATATGGTTCATGCATGCTTTGACAGTGATGCTGTCACACAACCAAGCAGCAGTCTCAGATGTTCCAGACACCGGAGAACAGATGAAGAACATGGTGTTGCAGTTTTTATTTATATAATTGCAAAAAAAATTACGAAAATAAAAAACAAAATGAGGGCCATAAACTAGGAAGGAGTTCGACCTTCAAATTCAAACTTTAGCAAAATAAACCCACATTAGTTACATATACAACTGATTTCGAAATGTAGATGAAAATGTGTTGAAATTAAGCCAAATTTTTGAATGGACGAATTCCACAGATCAGGTCCGAGTCATAGGATCAGTTTTCTTCTGCATAGCATAATGTAATGCAGAATAAAAACCAATCTGATATGAATACTGAATGTCTGATTACTCATTCGACAGTTAGTTCAATTCGGCTGAATTCGACATATTTTAATTCTATTTCGGCTTATGTAATGCTATTAGCATTACATACAATAACTTAGGCCGAAATTGAGCTGTCGGCATCTAAATGATTGAATGAATGGATGAATGAATTTCGTGCATTTAGCATTCATTCATTTGGCTTTCCTTAGTTTTTCATTTTTGTTATCCGTACGAATGGACGAAAATGCTATTTTCATCCAAAAATGCATTAGTCCGAAAACAAATGCACATGTCTAGTTGGTACGGCTCTACTAAATCTCTACAGTAAACCTGAAATTCAAGAGTAAAATATGTTTCATATGTCATGGGACATTATGTACTGGTGCACAACATTTCTTACACATTTGTTGAGGCACACCTGTAGAGGATGAGTCCGTTGATGGTGCAGGAGCACTTTTAGTAAATAATATATGTATTTTTGGTCTTGCCTCCCTCACGTTTATTTACAGTTAACTTTGGGAATCCCAGTATATCCTCTGAAATAAACTATGACCGTTATGTGTCTTCTTTAAAAAAACAAAACCGCACTGCTTAGCTGAGCAGATGTTTCATGATTCATCCCATTAGATTAGTAGTAATAAATAGTGCTTGCCATGGCAATGTTTGGCTATAAATAATAACCACATAAAGTTGTTACAAGAGACCTTTTAGAATTGTCAATATTTTTGGCACACATCCCCATTGCTAAACTGCAAAGAGCAAATTAGGGTTGATATACAGCTTCATTGCATCCAATTTACAATCACACATGCCAATGGAAAAATATAAATCATTTTACTCTTTTACTCCTTGGTGTAGTAGGATCTTGGCAGGCACTTCAATTAGATGGCTTGTTGTTTTCAGCAACAAAGCTTTACTTAATAATTAAGTGTTGCAGAAAATCATATGGCTCGTCAAATATAAGTATAAATAACATGCAGACAATGGAATCTTGAACATATGTACATTTCATTTTTTTGTAAAAATCTCCTTATCGTTCTCTCCCTGTTTATTGCTTGAGAGTTACTGTGCAGCTAGCCCAAATATGTCATTCTTCTCAAATGGGACCAAACTTGTAGATAGATTAATTACCCTCCAGTTTCCAGATGGTGCCAACCACAGCAAGTGACCAATAAACTGTCATTACCAATGGGATCAGTCAAACAGCTGGTCACACTGGGCTATTCTTAAATGAGTTGTATAGTCACTACGTTGTAAGCAAGATTGTATTTTCTTAATTATCAGTTTGCATTGCAATGAAGGACAGCTGTGTATGTTGTTGTATGATTGCCTATGAATCTGTTAGAATTTTTAAAATTAGAGATGAACAGGACTCAGTAAGATAATCTTATTTACTTAGAGCAATTAATTTGTTGTACTGGTATTGTGAAGTGTACATTCCAGGGAATCATCTCAAGAAGCCTAATTTGCAAGAAGTGTACACTGTTTTGAATTTAAAGATTTCCATCTATGCACAGGAATAGCAGAAGCCAGTTTATCATGGTAGTATGTTCTCTTTAAAGTATTTAATATTCTAATGGAAACTATCTTATATATTCTTATATATAAGATTATTAATCTACTGTCTGTTTGTGCAGCAGAATAGATCACATAATGATTTGTTTTAGTACTTGCTTTTTAAAGATCAGTTTGTTGTGGATCAGCACTCTCCTGTTAAATATTGTGTAGACCCTTAACAATACAGCACCATCTGCCAATGCATTGTTAAGTTACTGTACTGTGATTCACATTCACTTGGATGGGAGATAGTATGTTATCAACATTGCCTTCCCTACAGCTCACTCTCCTTCATATTGTCAAGGGGACATTCACAAACCTATTTCATTTACAACTAGCATGAAGGACGGGTAATGAAAACTGTCAGCAAAATAAAGGAGCAGGCTGGTGCGCAAATCCTCATGTGGGGACTCTGAAGAATAATTGGTAGATCTGTTAATATGACATCCACCATTTAACACCAAGATATAAATGCTTATGCGTTATATGGATTATTGAAGAATTCACAAGACAACAGTAAGCACTGGCATTTTTCTTATAGAAAAATAGAAACATAGAATGTGTCGGCAGATAAGAACCATTCGGTCCATCTAGTCTGCCCAATTTTTTTTTGAGTACTTTTATTAGTCCCCCGTTCCCGGTCTTATAGCTAGGATAGCCTTGTGTCTATCCCACGCATGCTTCAAATCCTTGACTGTGTTTAACTCTACCACTTCTGCAGGAAGGCTATTCCATACATCCACTACCCTCTCAGTAAAGTAATACTTCTTCACGTGAGATTATTTTTCTTAGTTTAGTCATTTACAGCAAAATAAATATAATTTCATATTTCTAAAGTAATCCAGATTTACAACACTGTAGGAAGACTGGCCACACTACAAGCTTGGAAACAAGCAAGCACTGAATGAACTGTTAAAATAGGGCGCCACGACCTCATCCCCACTAACCATCCTGCAGGACGCCGGCCTCCTCTGGCTTTAGCCAGTTAGACCCTGCTCCTACCCCCTTTAGGGGTCTTTACTATATATATATAGTTAAAAAGGTAGTACCATCTTAGCCTTTGGAATCAGAGTTAAAATGATACCATCTCAGCTAATAAATGGTATCATTTTAACACATTTTACTTGTTTCATATGATAGAAACCATGCCCTGTTGTAATGTAAAATAATACTATGTAATTTATTGATAATTATGGACTGCACTGTTTTATTTATTTATTTTAATAATAGATAAGAATTGTTTCCTTATAATTACTCTACTACTAATCATCGTCACTTATTCAGGTTTCACATTATATTATGAACCAAATCTTCATACACAGTGGCGATTTGTGTTTTTTTTTTTTTTATATTTTATCTGAATGTGATACACCTTAGCTATGTGTCAGATGTTTGAGTGCAGTTACTTGTACATAATCTCTTTAGACAAGATCAACATACTTGCCAAACATTCCTCATAAAACATCTTCCTTGATGTTTACCTGACATCTTGTCTGCAACTTCAGTAAGTGCATTCTATAGTTTATGGTAATCCTAAATTCCTGAATTCTAAAAAATCTATATTTTTTAGTATAGTTTAGATACAGTAAAAAGAAAAAAAGATATTTTTTTTGCCTTACACATGGATAACATGTTTACAAACAATTTACCATTAGAAGCGAATGCCCACCATGAAAATTTCAGTGAATGATTTTTGTATACTTTTGGCTATTTCTCTAAACACACTCTTGTTGTTTATATTTTGCTTGACTTTCATATAAACAGTGATGTAAGTAGGGAGAAACTAAAAAAGAGTCACTGTGCCTGCACATTTTACTGAGATATAATTGTCATTATGTGACTTAATTTGACAAGATACTTGGATAGTATAGATTTATTTTGTTCAATTTTAGTAAAACTGTTTCTCTTCTTTTGACAAGTTTTGTTTGGGAAATGTCAAATGATATTCAGTTAATGGACTAGTTTAGCAACGGTACCCTTGGGATGACTTTTTATATTTGCAGGGAGTGTTACAATCACCTTGACATAGGATAACATTTAGTTGTTTTTGTGCAGACAAAGGATGTGAGTGTGGATCACTGTACGCTAAGTTGGTCTAAGTCAACGAATGTCTGTAAAAGCCATATGGTCCACGGATGTAATCTGAGTTTGTTTGCCATTGCCATAAAAATAGATGTTATGGCTTATGATATTATGCATTAGGATTGTGGCTGTTTTACCTCACTATCTGTATTTGCAGATATTTAATTAAAAATGTGTTGTTTTTTTAAGCACACCAGTGAGGTGGGCAGGGTTACAAAGTTCATCTTATCGTTTCCATGCTGGAAAAAGCAACCTTTAAAATCTGACATTAATGTTCCTAAATATTTGGCTTTGGAGTTAAACGTTGAGATCAATATAAATTTCAAATCAATATGAACTTTCTAAATGGCATTAAAGGTTAAAATTATTGAGAACTCAGCATAATTGCACGATTAATTAACCTTTTATAGGTTTGTCTCCCTCCGTCTCTTGCTTCATACATACAGAGAAACTCATATAATGAGCTCTTGGTAACTAGAATGAGTAAGGTATGAGGTTTTTTTTGTTTGTTTTTTACTTTACATTAGAATATTCCCAGTAGGTAGAGAGGTGAGCGAATTCAAGTGAACAGTAAATCACTTTTTATTGGTAATTAGGATTCATTTATTTGATAAAATACGGTTTTGAATGGTAAATACAGTGCATCATTCGGAATTCTCTTAAATCAAAAGTAACTTTCAGTAAGGCTGAGTTAAATTGCCTTGTTTTTTTGTGCTTCAAATTCTAGGCATACAATTGAAATTAAACAATGTGTGTTCAGAAATGCAAATGCTATGTCAAAGTAACTAAGACAAATTATCAGAATATGTGGGCAACTCAAATCTGGAACAAAATAAAACAGGAAACAAAAGAAGATATAAATGAATATAATATGTAGGTAAAATGTTAGTTGGTAGAAAAGATAATGTAAACAAATAGTAAACACAAATAATTGATAATAAAAAGTCATAGTCAAAACATAAAATAAATGTCTGTAAAGCAAATGACATTATGTCAGTGGTAATTATGTTACACAAAAAGATTTCAGTCTTTGTATGTTTACCAGATGTGGCCATCTTAATGGTGTGAGATGCTGGTAATTTCCAAGTAGGATCCAAAAACCACAAACAAAAGGAAATGAAGCCTAATCTCACAAAACCTGCTCAGGAGTTATCCAATACCAAATCCTGCTGATAGAGATCTCTGCAGGCTTCTGTGTACACACACACCCCAAGTAAAATACAAAAACTCTGCAATTTTGTACTGCTTTTGCAACACAGTTATTAAATTGTCAGTTTACCATGGTGCACGGTTTAGTCAATAGACAACATTTGGGTCTATTCGCTAAAATTCAAGAATAGCTTGAGGAGGTCGACTTTGGAGGTAGGGTTGCCACCTTTTCTTCAAAAAAAATACCGGCCTTGGTACTGTCTCCATAGACTTAACATTGGCCTGATGCCAATTTTTTACCGGCCTGCGGGTAAAATACCAGCCAGGTGGTAACCCTATTTGGAGGTTGACTTTCATTTTGAGACAGAGTCGAATTAAGCACTCGAATTTGACTTAGAAAAAACCCCAGGTTCGAATGTTTGGCAACATAGATACTAAACACTTAATATATTTAAATCAACTTAGATACACATTTATTGCTACAAAAAAAATATTTTATGTTCCATAATCTAGTTATAGTAAATATATGATTAATTCAAAAAGTATATGAACAATACAAATCCTCTCTTACTAAAACTAGAATGCCCTAGCATTTTGCATTTGTTCACAGTCATGTAGTAAAAGGAATAAATAACCCCCCACCGAAAGTAATTAGTACATTAAAGGAATAAATGACCACCTAGAGAAAGTCATTAAGAGATTGCAAGTCACCTTAAAATTATGTGATTTGTACAAAGTCATTAGTACACTCCTTGGAGACTTTTAATATGCTCATTATGTTCACTGGGGGTGCTTATTCCTATATATTGTACTTCATGAAATACTCGGGTTTGCCATAATTTGCCGAAAATCTTTAATTCTTTGTGAATTTATAGATTAACAGAGCACAGTACAATGTATCATAATTAGTGCTGAGCGAACCCGAACCGCACTGTTCGGGTTCGTACCGAACTTTACGGTTTTTGGACCCCGAACACGGACATTAACTGTATGTCCTTGTTGGAGTTCGGGGTTCGGCGATCTAATGGCGCATTTTGAAAGGCTGCAGGTCAGCCAATCAACAAGCGTTTGATTAGTTTGCCCTTAGAAGCCATCACAGCCATGCCTTCTAATGGCATGGCTGTGATTGGCCAGTGCAGTATGTGACCCAGCGTCTATATATAAGCTGGAATCACGTACACGCCCATCATATGAGCTCTTCTTAGTGTAGGGAGAGGATGCTGCAGCTGTGAGGGACAGATAAAAAAAAATTCTGGTGTTGAATTTGCAAACTACGGCGATTATTCAAACTACAGCGATTATTCAAATTACAGTGATTATTTTAGTGGGTGCTATACTACATATTTGTACCCTGCCCTGAGCCCAGTGTCACAGAGAGTGCAGTGCACTTGCAACTGCACGTGTGCCAGGCACATGACTTTAATCCTGTTCTGTTAGCTCAGTGGGCAACATCTAGGCATTTTTAAATACTGCAATTTGTTGGTGTTAAATATTACATTTGCGTCCTGCACTTCATATCTGAGAGTCAAATAGAACCGTCAAATACAGTGCTTACAGCGCACTTTGAAAAATTTTAATAGTTTTGGGTGGTAAATAGTAAATTTGCGTCTTGCGCAAATCTGAGAGTCATATCTGAAAGTCAAATAGAACCGTCAAATACTGTGCTTACAGCGCACTTTGAAGAATTCGAATTGTTTTGGGTGCTAAATAGTACATTTGCGTCTTGCGGTGCACTTCATATCTGAGAGTCAAATAGAACAGTGAAATACTGTGGTTACAGTGCACTTTGAAAAATTCTAATAGTTTTGGGTGGTAAATAGTACATTTGCGTCTTGCGGTGCACTTCATATCTGAGAGTCAAATAGAACAGTGAAATACTGTGGTTACAGTGCACTTTGAAAAATTCTAAATGTTTTGGGTGCTAAATAGTACATTTGCGTCTTGCGGTGCACTTCATATCTGAGAGTCAAATAGAACAGTGAAATACTGTGGTTACAGTGCACTTTGAAAAATTCTAATAGTTTTGGGTGGTAAATAGTACATTTGCGTCTTGCGGTGCACTTCATATCTGAGAGTCAAATAGAACAGTGAAATACTGTGGTTACAGTGCACTTTGAAAAATTCTAAATGTTTTGGGTGCTAAATAGTATATTTGCGTCTTGCGGTGCACTTCATATCTGAGAGTCAAATAGAACAGTGAAATACTGTGGTTACAGTGCACTTTGAAAAATTCTAATTGTTTTGGGTGCTAAATAGTACATTTGCGTCTTGCGGTGCACTTCATACCTGAGAGTCAAATAGAACAGTGAAATACTGTGGTTACAGTGCACTTTGAAAAATTCTAATTGTTTTGGGTGCTAAATAGTACATTTACGTCTTGCGGTGCATTTCTTGCAGTCCAATAAGCAAAAAAACAAAACTATTGGCGGTTACATTGTCGCCTGACATAAACCATCTGTTACTTTGGTGGGTGACCGAAAAGAATGAGAAGAGCGTCAAATAAGGGACGTGGCCCTGGTCGTGGTGCTGCTGGTGTTGGTGGTCAATCTGTGCCAGCTACACGCACAAGTGAAACACCTTCCTCAGGTGCTATTATGCGACAGAACCTTCAGCGTTATTTGGTAGGCCCGAATGCCGCTCTTAGAATGGTGAGGCCAGAACAAGTACAGGCGATAGTAGATTGGGTGGCTGACAGTGCCTCCAGTTCCTTGACATTGTCTCCTACCCGGTCCCCTGCTGAAAGCTCAGAGTTGACACCTGCAGCCCATGGCCATCTGTCTTTCACTTCACCCCCTTGCAAATCAGCCAAGCAGTCTGAGCCACAAGTCATTCCGCAGTCTCTTTTGCTTTTTGATGACTCTGCTCGCGGCATCATCAAACCTAGCCTTGCCCCAGAAGTGGAAGAGATTGAGTGCACTGATGCACAGCCACTTATGTGTCAGGATGTGGACATGCGAGGACCACCGCAGCATGTCTCTGATGATGACGAAACACAGGTGCCAACTGCTGTGGCTTTCGGCAGTGTGCAGACCGGCAAGGAGGGCAGGGTTGAGGAGTGGGTGGAAGATGATGTGGAGGATGATGAGGTCCTAGACCCCACATGGAATCAAGGTCATGCGAGTTACGTGTCCAGTTTGGAGGAAGAGGCGGTGGTCGCAAAGAGGCACCAGCGCAGCATAAGAGGGAGCAGGGTGCAAAACCGTAGCGGCCGTCCCCTAGACTACTACTGACTGCTACTGCCCACCGCACCCAGGGGCCGAGAACACCAAAGCCAGCTCCAAGGAGTTCCCTGGCGTGGCAGTTCTTTAGACAATGTGCTGACGACAAGACACGAGTGATTTGCAAGCTGTGCAATCAGAACCTGAAGCGAGGCATAAACGTGCTAAACCTGAGCACAACCTGTATGACCAGGCATCTACATGCAAAGCACGTTCTGCAGTGGAGTAAGCATCTCAAAACCCAAGAAAGGTCTCAGGCTCCTCTTGCTTTCTCTTCTGCTGCTGTCTTGGCCTCTTCCTCCAGCTCTGGAGTCACAGTGGCACCTGCCACCGAGCAAATAGAGGAAGTGGCAGCAACGCTACAACGTCCGCCACCGTCCCCAAGCATCTCCACACTGTTCCATGGAAGCGTTCAGCTGTCCATCTCCCACTGTGAGAGAAATAGGAAGTATGGCCCTACGCACCCGCGAACACTGGCCCTGAATGCCAGCATTTCCAAATTCCTGGCCTTTGAAATGCTGTCATTCCGTCTGTTGGAGACGGACAGTTTTAAAAACCTGATGGCGTTGGCTGTCCCACAGTATGTGGTTCCCAGCCGCCACTACTTTTCCCGGCGAGCCATCCCTTCCCTGCACAATCAATTGGCGGACAAAATCAGGTGTGCACTGGGCTACACCATCTGTGGCAAGGTCCACATAACCACAGATACGTGGACCAGTAAGCACGGGCAGGGACGCTATATCTTTACTGCACACTGGGCAAATGTAGTGTCGGCTGGGCCGGAGGCAGATAGCAGTTTGGCGCATGTCCTTCCGCCACAGAGGATTGCAGGGCATTTCTCTTTGCCTCCTGTTGCCTCCTACTCAGCTTCTTCCTGCTCCTCTACCACCTCCTCATCTGGTCAGCGTAACACTTTCACCACCAACTTCAGCACAGCCAGGGGGAAACGACAGCAGGCTCTTTTAAAACTCATATGTTTGGGGGGAAAATCCCAGAGCGCGCAGGTGCTGTGGACGGGCATGGAACCACAGATCAATGAGTGGTTATTGCAACTGAGCCTCAAGCCCGGCCTGGTGGTGTGCGATAATGGGCGAAATCTCGTAGTAGCTCTGGGCCTAGCCGGTTTGACGCACATTCCTTGCCTGGCGCATGTGCTGAATTTGGTGGTGCAGAAATTCCTGAAAAACTACCCAGATATATCAGAGCTGCTGCAGAAAGTGCGGGCCGTCTGTGCGCACTTTAGGCGTTCTCACCCTGCTGCTGCTCTCCTGTCTGCGCTGCAGCGTAACTTAGGCTTTTCCGCTCACCGCCTCATATGCGACGTGCCCACAAGGTGGAACTCCACCTTGCACATGCTGGAGAGATTGTGCGAGCAGCAGCAATCGATAGTGGAGTATTAGCTGCAGCACGCACGGGTCAGTCGCTCTGCGGAACAGCACCACTTCACCACCAATGAGTGGGCCTCCATGCGAGACCTGTGTGCCATTTTGCACTGTTTCGAGTACTCCACCAACATGACCAGTGCCAATGACGCCGTTCTTACTATCCCGCTTGTATGTCTCCTTGAAAAAACGCTTAGGGCGATGATGGAAGAGGATGTGGCACAGGAGGAAGAGGAGGAGGAAGAACAGCTTGTCCTTGCCTCTGGGCAGCTTGGCACACATAAGCGACTAATAAGTCAATTGACCTATTCTTATGAATGGGGACTCTATTTCAGTTTATAGAATAGTAATAGTATTATATGTATTCCATAAACCGAAAGTCTATAAACCGAAAAGGCATTCGGTTTATAGACTTTAGTTTTGTAGAATACATGTAATGCTATTGCTATTCTATAAAAAGAAAGTCTATAAACAGAATGTCTTTCGGTTTATAGACTTTCGGCTTATGGAATACATGTAATACTATTGGCTTTCTATAAACTAAACTAGAGTCCCCATTCATAAGAAATTCTTGTGCGGTTCGGGTTCGCTCAACACTAATTAACTAGTTGAGCGGAAACCTGGATGTTCGGGTTCGCGGGTTCGGCCAAACTTTGAAAAAATGTCCGGGTCCGTGCTCGAACTTGACCCCGAACTTGACAGTCAATGGGGACACGAACTTTTGGCCACTAAAATGCCTCTAAAAAAGTCATGGAAAGGGCTAGAGGGCTGCAAAAGGAAGTAAAATGTGGGTAAGTGACAGTGTAGGACAAGTGCCCTGCAAGCAAATGTGGATAGGGAAATAACTTAAAATAACATAAAATACATACAAATTAAAAATACAGCTGAGCCATAAAATAGCATTAGATGGCTATTGGCTTTTTACAAACCAAAATAGAGTCCCCATTCATACGAATAGGTCAATTGACCTATTCGTATGAATGGGGACACTCACCCACATTTTACTTCATTTTGCAGCCCTCTAGCCCAGGGGTCCTCAAACTACGGCCCGCGGGCCACATGCGGCCCGCCGAGCACATTTGTCCGGCCCGCGGGGGGTGCTGCCGGCACCCCCCGCTCCCCGCTGTTTACCTTTTTTTTTTTTTTTTTCTTGCAGCCGCAGAAGATGCGGCTGCAGGAAAACGAAAAAAAAAATAAAAAAATCACCGCGACCGGATGTGACGTTTCGTCACATCCGGACCCGGTAACTGTTTCCCTCCTCCGTGCAGGGAGGAGGGAACACTGCGCGAGACGTCCGGCCGGGGACACAGCAGCTGGAGGTAAGTGATGGGGAAGGAGGGGGAGGAGGGAGGTATAACGAGCACTGTACTATTCCTGGGCATCTGACTGGCATAATTTTCTTGGGCTCTGACTGGCATTATATTCCTGGGCATCTGACTGGCATTATATTCCTGGGCATCTGACTGGCATAATATTCCTGGGCTCTTACTGGCACTCTATTCCTGGGCATCTGAATGGCATAATATTCCTGGGCATCTGACTGGCATAATATTCCTGGGCATCTGACTGGCACACTATTCCTGGGCATCTGACTGGCATAATATTCCTGGGCATCTGACTGGCACACTATTCCTGGGCATCTGAATGGCATAATATTCCTGGGCATCTGAATGGCATAATATTCCTGGGCATCTGACAGGCACACTATTACTGGGCATTTGACTGGCACACTATTCCCGGGCATCTGACTGGCATAATATTCCTGGGCATCTGACTGGCACACTATTCCTGGGCTCTGACTGGCACACTATTCCTGGGCTTCTGAATGGCATAATATTCCTTGGCATCTGACTGGCACACTATTCCTGGGCATCTGAATGGCACACTATTCCTGGGCACCTGAATGGCATAATATTCCTGGGCATCTGACAGGCACACTATTCCTGGGCATCTGACTGGCATAATATTCCTGGGCTCTTACTGGCACTCTATTCCTGGGCATCTGAATGGCATAATATTCCTGGGCATCTGACTGGCATAATATTCCTGGGCATCTGACAGGCACACTATTCCTGGGCATCTGACTGGCACACTATTCCTGGGCATCTGAATGGCATAATATTTCTGGGCATCTGAATGGCATAATATTCCTGGGCATCTGACAGGCACACTATTCCTGGGCTCTGACTGGCATAATCTTCCTGGGCATCTGACTGGCATAATATTCCTGGGCATCTGACTGGCATAATATTCCTGGGAATGTAACTGGCATAATATTCCTGGGCTCTGACTGGCATAATATTCCTGGGCATCTGACTGGCAAAATATTACTGGGCTCTGACTGGCATAATATTACTGGGCTCTGAATGGCATAATATTACTGGACTCTGACTGGCATAATATCCCTGGGCATCTGACTGGCACACTATTCCCATTGAAATACTGGTAAGTTTGTTGATTTAACTTTACTTCATTTTAAATATTGTATTTGTTCCCGTTTTGTTTATTCACTTCAAAATAAGATGTATGCAGTGTGCATAGGAATTTGTTCATAGTTTTTGTTTTTACTATAGTCCGGCCCCCCAACGGTCTGAGGGACAGTGAAGTGGCCCCCTGTTTAAAAAGTTTGAGGACCCCTGCTCTAGTCCTTTCCAGGACTTTTTTCCGAAGTTCGGCCGAACCCACCGAACCCGAACATCCAGGTGTCCGCTCAACTCTAATCATAATACAATGTATTTTGTGTTGCGGTCAGTGGTACAGTTATCAGGGATATGATTTGATTTCCTTACAATATTCTGTTTTGTTAGCTGTTGAATATTTTTACAAAATGTACTGAATATGTTTGACAAACAGGAGAGAGAAATTAGGATAACTTTTTATTTCTCAGTTATCCTGTTTCTTGATGTGATGCACCATGTGTTTTGCCTGGAAATTTCACAATTAGCTACATTTTTGAGGGGTGGGGGGTCCATTTACCCAGCGTCAAAGCAATTTATAAAGACACGGAGGCTCACATTATGCATATCTCTTTATTTATTTTCCTTAGCAGAAAAGAAAAAGAAAAACTTAAACTTGAACCAATCAGTACACATTATTAACTCCCTCCCCTCCTCTATATATAACAGTAATCCAATAAACACACCCTCTTTCTTTGCTGCTTCCTCACAGCTAAGTACCATTGGATTATGTGCTATTGTTATGTGCATTGTGTTATTTATATTAATAAGTGATTACTTTTACTCTGCTGAGTTTATCACTTACTACTTCTTCTTTTATTCCTTCCTCACTTTTCTTTCCCTGGGGTCGGTTGTGTCCCCACCCCACCCCCACCCCCTCCTCCCGTTTGCTCTGTTTTTGGGCTTTTCCAGAGGCTTTCCCGCCTCTTTAGTACTTCTACTGCTCAGATTTAGTTTCTCCAACTATTTTGGGTTGTGGCGGCCATTTTGTTGGATCCTGTTTTTTCCATATGGAGGCATTTTTACACTTGTGGTGGGCATTTTGTTTGAGCCTCAAGTGCTATTTCTCCTGTTAAAGCGTGGTGACCATTTTGGTGAAGCCCTTTTCACATTTTAACATGTTTTCAGACGTGTTTATGCTCATTTGACTTCGCAACTGTAATGAGAGTGTTCCCTATTGGCTGTCTACACCCTTTTCACAACATTTTACCTCTCACTTATCACTGAGTCCTACATTACTTGCCTGTTATTGCCGCTGCTAATCTGCTAAATAGGTATTGTCAATCATGCCAAAATCTTAACCCCCTAATATTGAGAACTCCTGACATTCCTGCTACTATGGAGGACAGTGGTTTCCTCAGAGGTGATGACACCACACCAGATTTTATGAACTCTGAGGATTTCCATTCACTACTGGATGCTACAATTTCCAAATCTGTGACACATGCTATGCCATGGGCATGATGTCCACTACAGACCATTTCATCTGCTATCCTGGCGTCACAGAACCCAGGTACTCAAGCTGGGGTATCCCCCCACGATAATGCGGCAGCCTCTATCTCTGTAGGCTGAAAAGCGTCACAAAAGACGCATCACATACATGCCTCCAAAACCCCTAAATCAGGCACGTTTTTTCCGGCCACACGGTTTGTACTCCCAATCAAGAGAGCACAGAGTCGGGCAAAATCAACTCGCAATTGGAAAAAGGCAAAAGCTTTACATGATTCATCAGACTCTGATTCTGATCCAGAGGAGGCTTCTGATTTGTCAGATAAATCTGACCATGATACCTCGGATGAGGATTGCACCGGGTTTGCGGTCCTAATGAATCCCAGCTCTGGCCCCATGATTGCGCATATGGATAAATCAGACCTACTGGGGATCCTATGTTTGACCCTAACAATCTCCAGAAACCTTTGTCCTCCGGGTGGTTCCCATCAGAGCATATTGGAAAATATCTTGCACTCAGGGTCTGAAAACCCCTAGAATAAACCACTAGGAATAAACTATGGGCAGACTGCCCTAGACCCACGGTGGCAGTTCTGGTGTGTACCACCCCTGAAGTTGACCCTAATATAGCCCAGTTCCTGGATAAGTCCAGCTGAAAAGCTAAGAAGGGCCTTGACTTTTTATTAAAGAATTGTCAGGATAAAATCCCTGACACGCTTGGCCCTTGTACTAAGTCATTCGAGATGATCGAATCTGCCATTGATGACGAATCCCAATTAGATTTACTCACCATGAGGGGATGGATCCAGAGGGCTTTATGCCTTATTGGCAATGCACATGCGACCATTGCCACTGAACGGCGTAAGGACATTTTACTGAAAATAGAGCCCAAGCTGGTAAACATGGTGGTGTCTGAGCCGGGCCCTCAGGCCAAAGTTCTCCTGTTCGGAGATAGTTTTGTTAAAGAGTTGGTGTCTTTTGTTTCAGCCTTCACTGCTTTGGACAAAGCCCAAACCAATATGAAATAGGTTTTTAACCCAAGAATTTTTGGCGGCCCGGAAGATCCAGACGATCCTGATAAACTGGGAAAAATCCACCTTGGTTCCCTTTCAGATGATGGAGTTTGTGGGTTTTACCATCAACTCAGTCCAAGGGTCCCTCCTTCTACCCAAGGCAAAATTAAATCTATCAAGAAGGAGATCAGGACGATCTTGAGCCATTCTTTCACCATAATTCGCCACCTCGCTTGGATCATTTGGTCTGCTTTCCGCTTCAATTCAAGCTATCTTTCCCGGCCCTCTCCATTACTGCGCTATCTAGAGGCTGCGGAACATATCCTTGCTTGAAGGGCTGACCTACGATCATCTGATACCAATCGATTGCGAAGCAAGGGAAGAATTGCAGTGGTGGCTATTCCATGTAGACGCATGGAATGGTAGGGTGATCTTTGGATCAGTCCCAGATCTGGTGGTAGCCTTCTCGGTTGGGGCGCGCAATGTGGTTCTACTTCTGCAGGCAGAAAGTGGTCCCACTCCGAGACGCTACTTCACATCAATTGCCTGGAACTGTTTGCAAGGGACTTTGCAATCTGGAGCTTCGCAGAGGAGTCCCACAACTGTTCCATTCTCCTATGGATGGACAATGTCTCCGCTGTCAGGTATATCAACCACCTGGGAGGCACGAGGTCTCAAGCTCTGTCTCACCGGGTGACAGATTTATGGAATTTCTGTCTGGCTCACAACATCTCCGTTCGAGCCGAACATATTCAAGGACTAACCAACACAGATGCAGATTCTTGTTACTTATGCGATTCCAGCGACTGGCGTCTTCACCACAATGTATTCCATCGGATTTTGGAAGTCTGGGGCCCACTTGAGATAGACCTATTTACCTCTCGACCTCAACACACAGCTTCCTCTATTTTTATGTCAGTGGATTTACCCAGGTTACTACCACCCCTTCCAGATTTCCTGGCGGATTTCCACTGCCATCCACACCCTCTGGCATTGAACAGTAAGTTGCACTAGCTTCATGCCTCTCCGGAGACCCTGGTTTGTGTCAGATGTTTCATCTATGACTCTGGCACTCCAGGCAGGAGCTTGGGCCCCGGGCACTAGACAATCCTACACTCATGCATGGAATACATGGTCTACTTGGTGCTTTGGACGACATTTGGATCCCGTATCAGCTCCTGTAACTTCCATACTTCCTTTTCTCACTTTTCTGTTCGAATTGGATCGTGCTTGTCGGACTATCAATGTCCATAGACCTGCTGGGTACCCCTCTCAAAGGGGTATCAGACTGGCTAGGCCTCCAAGGCCACGTTATTCGACCCTGTGGGATGTGAACTTAGTTCTTCGTCTATTCAAATCTTGGCCAGTTAATGAAGAACTATCTCTACAACAATTATCAGCTAAATTGACCACACTCTGCTGTCTCATATCTTGTAAATGAGTGTCTGACGTGATATTTCTTCCCGTTCCCTTACCCTGGTAGGTGTGGTTTTTGATATCACCAGAAGAACTAAGACAGCTATCACTTCTGTCTTCTATCCATGTTTTCCACGCAATCCTCAATTGTGCCGTATCTCTTGCCTTAAACACTATGAACATAAGACACTTTCATTTAGGGATGCTTCACTCCCTGAGCTGTTCTTGGCTACTATGAGACCACACTCCCCGGTGTCTACCACATCCTTGGCCATATGGGTCAAATGGGTGCTTCAAGAAGCGGGGATAGACATTTCTATATTCGGTGCTCATTCTTTTAGGGGTGCTATGGCATCCAAAGCTGTCTCTTTGGGTTGCAGACTGGAAGATTTGCTTAAAGTTGCTGATTGGTCACGAGAATCTTAATTTCGTGAATTTTACTTTAGACCTAGTACACACTTTACTTCTAATGTGATTGCATTACTTTGAACTTGTATAATGTGAACCTAAATGTCTTTATAAATTCCTAGATTTTACTAAATTATGACGTAAAGTTATGATTTATAAAGACACAGAGGCATTATTCCCACCTTTATGTGTTTTCATTGTGTATTTCATTATGAATTGTTTTATTACATTACCCACCCATGCTCTAGTTTTGATGTATTGGATGATTGATAAATTATTTATCATGTTTCCTGCTGATATAGGATTTCCTGCATATTTCATGAACTGTTATTATACATACTTAATTGTTTGTCTGTTTTCTCTGTCTCCTTACAGCTTGACAAGGCAATTTGAATGACACTTAACTTCTTGGCGATTTATGGACTGTTTTGGACTGTTTACTATTTTACCATTTGATGGTGGATGATGTTACACCGAAGAATTTTGTGTTTTAACAAAGAAAAAGGATGTGTTTATTGGATTACGGTTATATATAGAGGAGGGGAGGGAGTTAATAATGTGGTTCAAGTTTATGTTTTTCTTTTCTTTGCTGCAGAGGAAAATAAAGAGATATGCATAATGTGAGGCTCAGTGTCTTTATAAATCACGCCCTTACGACACAATTTAGTAAAATCTAGGAATTTGGTCATGCAAACCTGTTTGTACTCTAAATATTTAATCTGGAACATCAAACTACAGGCCCTTTTTGATCTACTCGAACTGGTGGTTTTTATGTATTACACTGAACAGTATGTGGCCAACACTAACAAGATTACAAGTCTTTTTACAGCATGTGAACTTTTCATTTGATTTGTTCCCTCTTGCTGTTGGATGTTCTATTAGCTTTCTTTCATACATAAAAGTTTAAATTTACCTCCAAAAATACAAATAAAACATATGCAAGTTCCTAAGTAATGCTGTTTGACACTGGTTTTATTCCTACACACAAAATTGTCTGGATATATAAAAAAAGAGCAATCATCATCCTACATGACAAATGGCAATTGCACCTTCATCACCATTGTATTTAATTGTTGAATACCTACAAAATGCACTTAATGCACAAAAACGCCATTAACGGGTGTGGTTAATCATAAATGCAGCCAAGATTGTTGTTACCCTAGGCAACGATGGACTTTGCCATCCCCTCCATGTAGAGTTACTATTTCAGTAGTGGTATAATGAAGCTTTGTCTATCGTTAGAAAATCAATATATGCTTAGTCAGACTGATAATTATCCTTTAAGTGATACAGCATCGTTCCCATTAGTTTTTATTTAGGCAGACGTTGACAAAGTATATCATAGCTCCCATCAGAATATAGTTAGGCAAATCCTGTCTGAAGAAACCTTTATTGTCCCAATGAAATATAAAAAATTATATATATGCCACATACAGGAACCTGTTAAAAGCATACAACAAATCTGCCACTCTGCCCTTCAGACCTGCCACTCACTCCACCCTTTAGACTTGCCAACAGGACTTAACCCAAAATGCTGATTTGCACTAACAGTACTTATACCAAAATGCTGATTGAACTGACACAGCTTGCCCCAGCACGCTGATTGGGTGCTCCATTCAAAAACTTGGGAGGCGGAGTCATGTGATTGCATCCTACACATGACCCACTCCCCCTGCGTTTACGCCGGTGTCAAAGATCTCTAGTCCTCCAGACCTCCTCTTTCCTTGTATGGAGGAACTGGATGACAGCATTGCATGTCCGGACGGCAGGAGGAGAACTGGGGGATTGTAGTGGGGATTGTAGTCCTAAAAATGCCTGCAATACTAGAGCCAGGCTCTACGAAATGTGAATGGTAGTCCTGAGGGGCAAATACTTACTGTTTTTTGAATGTACAATGCTACAAATTGTATTTTCTGTTTTTATCTCTTTATATGTATGTGAGCCTCACAGTTCCTCTCGGCTAAGTATAAGTATTTACTTAATCTTTTTTTCTTTATCACTTTTTCCACTATATATATTTTACAATATAACTTTTTATTGTTTATTGTTTACACATTTAATATAAACCATTTGTTATGCAACACTCCTTTTCTTTATAAAAGGGGAATATATCTAAGAGATCAGAACATAATTTTGCCTCTTTATAAATCATTAATAAGACCTTATCTAGAATATGCAGTGCAGTTTTGGGCACCAGTACCAAAATAGGACATACTGGGAAGAGGAAGTGCTACAAAAATGGATTATTAAAGGAATGGAAATGTTTTGTTCCAAGCAGGGCCGGCCCTTTTATGGGGCAAATTAAGCAGCTGCCCCAGGTGGCACCATGGCAGAGGCAGCACTTTGCTGCTTCAAGCAGCAGTCTTTTTCTTTTTTTTCTGTGTCCAGGGGAGCTTGATAGAAAGAGGTCTCAGCCAATCAGGTGACACCACTCAACTCTCCTCATTGGCTGAGAGTTCAGAAGCCGTGATTGGCTCAGTCCCTCCTTCACACATGGAGCTCAAAGCAAAGAGATGCCTGGACCAGGTCAGTTAAAAACTGACAGTGTGTATATGTCAGTATGAGTGAGTGTGTGTATGTCAGTGTATGTGAGAGTGTGTGTGTTTGTCAGTGAGAGTGTGTGTGTATGTCAGTGAGAGTGTGTGTCCACCTAAGGGGTTAACTCCTCTGACACTGCCTATATCTGTCTAGCCACCCAAGGGGTTAACTCTTCTGACACTGCCTATATCTGTCTTGCTATCCAGGGGTTAACTCATCTGACACTGCCTACATATGTTAAGCAATCCAGGGGTTAACTCCTCTGACACTGACTATATCTATCTGGATTTTGCTAGGTCATTGGTCACATTGTGTTTTAGGAAATTGCACAACCTATTATCATAATAATGTTTTGCCATTACTCTCTTCTCACCTTATGGATGAGCTCTTTGAAAAAAAATATATATTATTATGTATATAAGAAGTGCTTTAGTGGGCATATAAAAAAAACATTTTGTTCTAAGAGTTCACCCATGAGGTGAAATGAAAGAAATGGTAAAACAAACATTTTTATAAAAAAAAAAAGTTGTGCAGTTCCCCAAAACATATGTGACCACTGACCTATAACATGACTCAAATTAAGTTTAAATGCTCAAACATTTAGGGTAATCGCCCCATATAATTTTGCATATAGAAAGGTGCTCTTGCATGAAATTATGCAAGAGCACCTTTCTATATGGGACAGGGGGAGGGGGGGGCAGCATTTTGTTTTTTGCCCCAGGCAGCACAATGCCCTGGGTCCAAATTGGGATAGTTTTCTCTGGAGAAAAGACGTTGTTGTGTCGATATGATAAACCTTTTACATATTTACTTGTGAAATACCTTATATATTTGCTTATCAAACGTAGTACTTTCTCAGACAGTATTATTGGCAAATATTTAATGTTTTTACCAACCGTTTAAGCTTTTAATTCATTTTATGCTTTTAATGGTGAATAGTAATGATTTGGTATTAATGACATTTGGAAAGTCCACCCTATTTGCTTACTATATAATGAATATATTATAAGACCACCATGCTAGTTTTTACTTTAGATAATGTTGCAGGCACAAACATGTTAAACAGTTATGCAGAATTTTAATTAAAATATATTAATTTAACATATAAAGTATAATGTTAAATGTGCCAACAAAGTTAGAATATTTCCAATCTGGTGGATACCTGTTTGCGTTTAGATAAAAATATTTAATTTACAGAAATTGGTAGGAACGGACATCATGTCAAATGATAGGTAATAAAGATACAATATCTGTTAAGTGGAAAAACCTTAACCAGAAAGGTTCATCTATTAATAAATGACACATTATTGCTGTGCTTGCTTTAATAATCTCCCTACACTGAAGAACGTGAGATCTATTTTTCTCTGAGCTGAAAGGTCTTTTGCTGAGAAAATAGGTTGTTGTATTGAAATAGATTCTGTTAATTATATCTCCCCACAGGCTCATCACCAAGAAAGATGTGCCCACCAAATAGCTCCAGATCTCTGAGGGTCCAACAATGTACAGTACGAGGAGAGTAGGCTGGTGTGCACAGAGTTGTCACAGTTTCTCTCCTGTGCATCTAAATAGCTCTTTTGACACTGATCATTCATTACCAGTGAGTAGCACCCAAACTGCCCCAACTATACAACAGATATACACTTCATAAAACTCTTCAAAATTACAATGCAAGCATTTGTATATAGTACATAAACTACTGGCAAACTCAACATTAACATAAACAATCGGTCCAGAGCATGCATGTAAATGTACTTAAAGGGACAGTCCAAAAGTGCCCAAAATGAATTTTTCAAATATTAATGCATACTAATGTGCTTTCAACATACTTTAAAATGCATGTTTTACATTTTGCATTGCTTAAAATATAAAATACTTATAGTTAGAGGAAATTATGAAATTACAGCAGTTTGCGAGAAGCCAGAACTGCCCAGACTAGCTGAGTAAAAGTCAGTTTCCATGTTTTTCTTAGCTGCAGGAACCAATGAGAATATTTTAGTTCAAATTAATGGAATTTCCTGTCTCTAGTGAGGTCATCGGACAATGTGTTGACCTGTTAAGAGATCCTACTGTGTACAAGAGCATGTTTATCCCAGTCCACACAATGTAATATTTTCCAGTAGCACATAAAGTGACTAAATTAAACAAAACGATATATATCATCAGTGTCTATATAATCAGTGCTGCTGCACCTGCAGTAAACCTGCAATCACTGGGGGAGTGCTTGAGTCAAATATTAAAAATGTGATTTATGCAGAATGCCCTCATCAAATCACACTGTAAAAAAGGCTTTGCACTATACAAGCAGTAATCATAATCCTGCACCAAAGTGAGTTTGAGGACTAGATTGTCCATTTTAATTGAAAAAAATGGGGGGGGGGGGGGGGGGGGGAATCATTTCTAAACCAGGACTTACCATGCAGGCTACAGAAGTTATTTTTTCTTTTATGTTCAGTTTCCGGTAAAAGCACAGTGTTTGCAATAATAGAAAACATTTTACAGATTATACAGCTACAGCTTACAATAAATGGCAATTGAAATGTGTCCTAGGTGATATGTAATGCTATAGAAATAATGTGGTGGGATGCTAGCATGAGGTCTATTGATAACCATGAAGCCCAGAGCATCTAACATAATTGTAGCATATAAATTGCTTTCCATGGTTTAAATTGATTGTATTGTCCGCGGGTCATGTATGAAATATATGCGTAATACTGTGCATTATATTTTAGGCTCCATTAACACTGGGATATGACATACATACAGAATATAGCAGCATACAATTTAATATGCAATATAGTGAACACAACTGAAAATATACAGTGCAAATAACATCAATGAATTGCTGTACTGTTATACCTTGATTTTATTATTGCTCTGTGGATTAACTGTAACAGGGTGATTTAGATATAATAAACTGCAGAATGTTCATTGAAGTATTAACCCCTTAGTGACATGACTTTTTTGGCTTGTCCGACGCTTGGTGACATGGGCTGTTTTAACATTTCTGAGGTGTTTGTGTTTTGCTGTAATTTATTTCTGTCTCATTTAGTGTACCCGCACAAACTATATATCGTTTTTATCGTTATAAGAAGGGCTTTCATTTGATACCATTATTTTGATAATAGCATATAATTTGATGTAAAAAAAATAATAAAATATGGCAAAAAAATTGAAAAAATAATTTTTTTATGACTTTTATTTGAAAAATCGTATACTCATGTACAAGAGACAACAAAAAAACACTGCTAAAAAGTTTCTAATATATGTCCTGAGTTCAGAAATAGCCCATGTTTTTATGTTTTTGTGCTTTTTTATTCATGTTACAGGGCCAGAACTATAAGTGGTGCAAAGCTATTTTAAAATCCTTTCTTTCAAAATTAGCGATAGTGACATTGTAACACTGATTTCTGTACTAAATCCATGAATGACCCCAACATGTACATATTTTTGAAAACTAGACAACTCAGGGCATTTAACTTGTGGTATTTTGACACATTTCATGTAGCCATTTTACCACCAATCTATGCCAAAGTTTGCAGCAAAAAATAATTTTTTTTAATTTTTCACATATATTGCAATTTAGGTAAACATTACCTTAAAATGTGAAGGGGTATTTCCAAATAACACCTCAATATGTGTTCAGCAACATCTCCTGAGTACAGGGATACCACCCATGCATAGGTTTGAATGAAAAAAATGTGTCCAGCGCTCTGATCTAGGTTTTAGCAGCACTGAGGCAGTGTGTCCCTAAACCACACACAATAACATAAGCATAAAGTGACAAAATTTGCTAAAGTGCGCTTAAACAAACTGTAAGGTGAAAAAATTAGCAAGGTGAAAAAACAATGTGAATATATATATATACACCTTATTAGGTGAAGAAAAAATGATTGCAGTGAAAAATCCTGTGCAAAAGGAGATGCAGTGGAATAATATATTGTGTGATCGAGGGGGATTTTTATCTCCCCTCTTTAATCTCACTCACAGACTTCCAGAAAATATGTTGCACTTTGAAAGCCTGTATTCATCAGTAGGGGCGTGGTATCGACCTCCTCTGCAGGTTGCAGCTCAGGAAAAGTACAACGAAAAGGCAGTGGATCAGTATGTGATTGTACAAATATTTAATAAAGAGATAAATAGTAGCTTACACTTGGAGTTATCTTTATCCTGTATGATGGGCGCCTCAAACAAAATTGGATATGATGTCCTCTGAAAGTGTAGCTGGATACAAGATATACATAGACAGTGTACACAAGGTGTACAAAGAGCTTTTTTTAAAAAAATAATAAAATGGGTCCAATAGATAAAAGGGTACAAATGAGGCAGGTGAGTCCAGTCCGCTACGCGTTTCGCCTGTGACGCCAAGTTGAAGCCCACAGGCGAAACGCGTAGCGGACTGGACTCACCTGCCTCATTTGTACCCTTTTATCTATTGGACCCATTTTATTATTTTTTTAAAAAAAGCTCTTTGTACACCTTGTGTACACTGTCTATGTATATCTTGTATCCAGCTACACTTTCAGAGGACATCATATCCAATTTTGTTTGAGGCGCCCATCATACAGGATAAAGATAACTCCAAGTGTAAGCTACTATTTATCTCTTTATTAAATATTTGTACAATCACATACTGATCCACTGCCTTTTCGTTGTACTTTTCCTGAGCTGCAACCTGCAGAGGAGGTCGATACCACGCCCCCTACTGATGAATACAGGCTTTCAAAGTGCAACATATTTTCTGGAAGTCTGTGAGTGAGATTAAAGAGGGGAGATAAAAATCCCCCTCGATCACACAATATATTATTCCACTGCATCTCCTTTTGCACAGGATTTTTCACTGCAATCATTTTTTCTTCACCTAATAAGGTGTATATATATATATTCACATTGTTTTTTCACCTTGCTAATTTTTTCACCTTACAGTTTGTTTAAGCGCACTTTAGCAAATTTTGTCACTTTATGCCCATGCATAGGTTTGTTGGTTTGTTTTGGGGCTAAAAGGCCACATTTAGGGGGTGCGCATTTTGGTTTTCCAACTTGGAATTCTGACATGCAGAAAACTTGTGCCCATGTCCCATTTGGGACATTTTTGAAGCCAGAAAGTGTATTCTACCCCACAAAACCATATATTTTTTTAAACAAGACACCCTAGGGTATTTCAAATGGTAGTATTTTAACACTTTCCATGCACTAATTATACTACCAGCCTATGTCAATGTTTTGGGTAGTAATTTTTTTTCACATACATTGTACTTTGGGCATGAATTCACAGATCCTGTTATATGTCAGTGCCAAACAACACCTCAATATGTGTTCAGCAACATCTCCTGAGTACAGGGATACCACCCATGTATAGGTTGGTTAGGTTATTTGGGGGTTAAAAGGCCACATTTGAGAGGTGCGCTTTTTGGTTTTCCAACTTGGAATTCTGACGTTCAGAAAACCTGCGCCCATGTCCCATTTGGGACATTTTTGAAGCCAAAAAGTGTATTCTACCCCACAAAACCATATATTTTTAAAAACTAGACACCCTAGGGTATTTCAAATGGTAGTATTTTAACACTTTTCATGCACTAATTCTACCACCAGCCTATGTCAATGTTATGGATAGTAATTTGTTTTTCACATTCATTGTACATCGGGCATGAATTCATAGATCCTATTATGTGTCAGTGCCAAACAACACCTTAATATGTGTTCAGCAACATCTCCTGAGTACAGGGATACCACCCATGTGTAGGTTAGTTAGATTATTTGGGGGCTAAAAGGCCACGTTTAGGGGGGGTGCATTTCCAACTTGGAATTTTGACATGTAGTCAGCCTGCGCCCATGTTCCATTTGGGACACTTTTGAAGCCTGTCAAAGTATTTTACCCCATAAAACCATATATTTTGGAAAACTAGACATCCTAGGGTATTTAAAATTGTGGTATTTTAACACTTTCCAAGTGCTAATTCTACCACCAACCTATGTCAAAGGGTTGGGATGTCATTTTTTCCCCACACACATTGTAGTTCAGGCAGGAATTTTCAGATTCTGGTATTTGCCACTGCCAACCAACACCTCAATATGTGCTCAGCAACATCTCCTGAGTACAGGGATACCCCCCATGCATAGGTTTGTTGGTTTGTATTGGGTCTAAAATTCCACATTTAGGGGGTGCGCAATTCCAACCTGGAATTTTGACATGTAGTCAGCCTGCGCCCATGTTCCATTTGGAACATTTTTGAAGCCGTCCAATGAATTTTACCCCATCAAACTATATATTTTTGGAAAATAGACATCCTAAGGTATTTCAAATGGTGGTATTTTAATACTGTATAGGTACTAATTCTACCACCAGCCTTTGTAAAAGTTTGTGGTAGTACTTTTTTGGGAGTTTTTTTTCCACATGCATTGTACTTCAGGCATGAATTCACAGATTCTGGTATATGTCACTGCCAAACAACAACCCAATATGTGTTCAGCAACATCTCCCGAGTACAGGGATAGCACCCATGCATAGGTTTGTTGGTTTGTTTTTGGCTAGAAGGCAACATTTGTGAGATGTGCATCTCAAAATTCCAACTTGGAATTTTGACATGTAGTCAACCTGCGTCCGTGTCCTTTATGGGATATATCTTTGAAGCCAGCCAATGTAATTTACCCCCACCAAACCATATATTTTTTTATCGGTAGACCCCCATCACTACTTGTGGCAAGGGCTCAGCAGCCACCGATACATCGCTAGATGATGTATCAGAAAGCTGAATAGGGTCAAAATCGAACCCTGAGTCCGCGGCCTCAGAATCAGTGCGTAAGCAGTGATCTCGAGCAAAGAAGGGGTTAATAGCTCTTAGAAGAGCCTATCTAGTACTGTAATACATTACAGTACAAAGAAATTAATCCATAAAACAGTGCAGACAGCAAAACATACTGTTGCTGTGCAAGATTACTGCTTACACAGTGATGAATGGCAGGGAAAGGGTTAATACACAGTGAAAGACTTTCATAAAACCTGACAATTTTATAAAATGTTATTTTATATCACTAATACTGACCTGTCTCTTTCCGTCACAAAAATGTAAGTGAGGAGAGGGAGGCAGATCAATATTTCTGAATATTGATCCGACCAATTTTGATCTGACCAGGGCGAATGGTGAGCTTAATTGAGAAATCACCAAACCGCCTTTGCCACTAATTCGCTGTTGCTGATCGCTATGCGCTCAGGCAGCTTAAAAAAAAAATCTCAAATATTTTTACTTTACATGTAATCCCCTAGCGGGTATGTGTAAAAAATAAATAAATAAATAAAAATATGCAGACAGATAAAAATTGCTTTGGCGTCAATATCATTGCGTAAGCAGTGATCGACGGCAAAGAAGGGGTTAATAACTCTTAGAAGAGCCTTTTTAGTACTGTAATAAATTACAGTACAAAAAAAAATTAACCCCTAAAAAATGCACAAACAGCAAAAATAAATGCGCTGATGTGCACGATCACTGCTTATGCAAGATCAGTGGCAGGGAAGGGGTTAAACGCAGGGAATTGCTTTAATAATTTTTTTTTTATTGTTTTATTATTTGTGTGTTGTGTATTTATTGTTTTTTTTTAACTTTTACTTACTTTTAGAACTTTGATCTGTCTCTCTCCCTCACTAAAAAAAATGTGAGGAGAGGGAGGCAGATCATAACTGGTCAGATCAATATAAGGTTAATATTGATCTGACCAGTCAGTGGGGATGTTCAGCAGAACATCCCCACTGCCTGTCAGTGTGCCTGGCAGTCACTGATTGCCTCTGTGAAGAGGCAATCGTGTGACAGCCAGAGAGCACAGGAAGCAGGTACTTCCTGCCTCCTGTGCTCTTGCCCTTAGAAGGGCAGCGCCATCTTGGTCACTCAGTGACCAAGATCGTGCATTTTTTTTTTTGTGTTCCTGATTGCCTCGACTTGCGAGGCAATCAGGAACACTTTCTGAGCATAGGAAGCGAAAAATTCGCTTCCTATGCTCGTTTTTTAATGACCGTCGTTTTAAAGGCGCTGTGCCTTTAAAACCGGCATTTCGATCGCTCTCCGGAGTGATCGAAATGCCGACGGGCATTTTTTTTAGAATTGTACGATGCTTCCATACGGAAGCATCGTTACAATGCGGCTTGAGCACTGAAAGCGGAAAAACTCAGCTTTCAGTGCTCGTTTTGACACAGGACGGACTAGGTCCGTCCTGTGTCACTAACGCCTCGGCACACAGGAGGCACCTGTGTCGCCAAGGGGTTAAAGGACAACTGTCATAAAAAATGAAGTTATTTGTAATTGAAATCAGTAACTTGTAGGCATTTAAAATAGACAAATAACTCATTAATAAAACAACATAATGGAAACACAAGTGACGTTGCATGGTCTCACAATTTTTCAGCAAAGATCCACAGGTTCTGTTAAGACACTGATCGTGTCTGTGAGTGCGAGTATGTGTGTGTACAGCTACTGGAGAAATCAGCACTCAATAGACTAGACTTGTAAATAAATAAGATCAGTAGTTTGATCCAAAGATCGACGTTTCAGTCCCTCACAAGCGACTTTTCTTTGTGTATATAGTTAATAGTTAAGTTTATTGCATGGATGTCAGAAAACAAACTCCACATCACATCATTCTGTTAGCATTGTAAATGGCCTGTGGCCGGTACCTTCACTACTTGCAGGCCTGAGAATAAGGCATTGTTTACAATGTATATTTGCATAAAGGAACACACAGATTTCCATCCATTAATACTACCATCATGTGGATATGTATATTCTTGTTTTATTTACCTTTTAATATCCTAAATGCGAAGTACATGTTCAGACTTTTTGAAAACATTTGGTGTGCTGGGCAATGATTTTAACATTTCTGTGGTGTTTGTGTTTAGCTGTAATTCTCCTTTTTCACATTTAATATAACCACAGAAATTATATATTTGTTTTCAGGATCAGAAGGGCTTTCTCTTGATACCATGATTTGGATCATATCATATAATTAACTATAAGAAAATAAAAAAAATATGGAAAATGTATAGGGGAAAAAAACACCTTTTCTATCTTTTACTTGAAACATCTTTTACACCAGGGGCGTTGCTAGGTCTTCGGATGATCTGGGGCTAGGGCCCAGATGAGCTCGGTCACACACACTGCGAGATGAGCGTCTCTTTTTCACACACGCCGTCTCTCTCTGTCTCTCTTTCTCACAAACGCCGTCTCTCTCTCGTTCTCACACACGCCGTCTCTCTCTCTCTTTCTCACACACGCTGTCTCTCTTTTTTTCACACACGCCATCTCTTTCTCTTTCTCACACACACCATCTCTCCCTCACACAGTGAGACACCCACTCACACTGAGACACCCACATACATTCACACACATTGAGACACCCACACACATTCACACACATTGAGACACTGACACCCAGACATACACATTGAGACACCCACTCACACACATTGAGACACCCACTCACACACATTGAGACACCCAGACGCACCCAAACATACACATTGAGACACACACTCAAACACATTGAGACACACACACTCACACACATTTAGACACCCACACACACACTTACACACATTGAGACACCCAGACACACACATTGAGACACCCAGACACACACACATATTGAGACACCCTAACACACACACATATTGAGACACCCTAACACACACACCTAGACACACACACACATTTCTTCTATTTTTTTTTTTACTTACCCTACAGTTGGCCGTCATCCAGGATCTTCTGCCGGATGTCACCTGACATCCAGCGAGCAGCTCTCACATGACTGGGGCGGAGCTTGCACCCGTCGCGCTGTGCTCTGTATAGCCAGGAAGTGCGGTCACCGCAGGCACTTGCCTGTGGGCTGCACCTCGAGAAGGAGAGGCTAGGGAGAGAGCTCCCTATAGCAGCCTCTCCTCCCGATCGGCCCTCACCCCCATGTGAGGTTAATCCTCCGATTCTCGGACCATGTCCCAGGCAGAGGAAAGCTCAGCGTGGGATTTTTTTTTTTAAACAATTATAGCCCTGGAGTCTCATGGCTAAATAATACTTTAGCCCCAGAGTCTCCATCCGGGGCTATGAAGGGGGGACTCGGGGCGATAGCCCAAGTAGCCCACCCCTAGCGACCCTCTGTTTTACACATTTACAAAAGTGAACAAAAACCTGCTAAATAGATTCTTATATTGAGATATAATATCTTGAGTTAGGGAGTATCCCATGTTTTTAATTTTTTTTTTAGATTTTTTTACTTTTAGTTATTTCGTTTTAATGGTACACTAATTGTTCCCTAATCTTGGCAAGAACAAAGACAAGGAAGCTTTCATTTCACAGAGCGTCGCTTGCCAAACAACTAGTCAGTGTTGCATTTAATAATAATATTTCTATATGTTATAAAAATACCTTTTTGATATGAATGTTTAAACTTAAAACATATATGTTCTTGTTTATGTTCTTCAGATATCCACTGGAGATTTACAACAAGTTTTCTCTGAAACTAACTGTTGTCTCAATGAAGAAAGCCAATGTATCAGGAAATGGCATTACTTGCAGGGAAAGCAGAATCCGACTTCACTTCCTTTAGATTCAAAAACGTAGATAACTTGTGTGAAGTGCGGACCAGGAAAGGAGTGTTCTACAAAACAGCCAAGCTCCTTCACCCAGGTGAAGAGAGACGCTATAGAGGGTCAGTGGAGGATAGAACACTGCACGTTATTATCAATGTTGGAGGTATCAAATACAGGATCCCTTGGACCACCTTGGAAGATTGTCCACTGACACGGCTTGGGAAGCTAAAAGCTTGCAATAATTATGATGAAATAATGGACGTCTGTGATGACTATGATATCAACTGCAATGAGTTCTTCTTTGACCGCAACCCGTGTGCCTTCAGGACTATTATGACTTTTTTGGCAGCTGGAAAATTAAGGATTCTGCGTGAGATGTGTGCTCTGTCCTTCCAGGAAGAGCTTATATATTGGGGCATAGAAGAGGAACAGCTAGAATGGTGCTGCTTGAGGAAACTGCAGCAAAAAGAAGAAGAACTTGCCGAAGCCAAAATGTATGAAGGTGAATTTGACATTTCAAAGGAGAATTCTCAAAGTGCCTTACAGGACAGTGGGCGTTTGGCCCAGTGTATGAAACATCTCAGGGACATGGTGGAGAACCCTCACTCAGGGATTCCCGGAAAAATTTTTGCTTGTCTTTCAGTCTCCTTTGTGGCTATCACAGCTGTCAGCCTCTGTATCAGCACTATGCCTGATTTTAGAGAAGAGGAGGACCGGGTAAGTGTTATTCATATGGAGCTTTTATCGCATGTACTTTTCACACATCATTTACATTGTATATCTGCATATACAAACACATAGTAATATAAATGGATGGAAATCTATTTACACATGGCTATCTATTGTGATGTTCTATTTACCTTTAACAGCCTAAACCAGTGTAAAAAAAAATCATTTTTAAATGGGCATATATGTTAGACATCATAAAATATAGTTTCAGGAATGTTGTTTTCATTGTAAAATACTTGTGTTTAGATGATTTTTGTTTCCTTTAAACCAACATTTAAAGATGGAGCAACCCCAGTTTGTTAATGGCCACATTAAAATTGGAATGTGAATGGTGCACTGGTTGTGCGCTATTCATTTGATATTCTCGCTTAGTCTTGGCAAGTGTAAAGACTAGGGGGTTTCACAGAACATAGCTGCATTGTGTGTGTGTGTGTGTGTGTGTGTTTGTCCGTGGCGGTGCAATTAAATGCACAAAACATCTACAAACATCTTTACCTGATTAAAAAACAGAAGATAGCAATCATACAAGGGAAATACTTAATTTTTGGGGTAAAAGTTAGTTGCAGTAATATGCTGTGCAATGTTAAACAGAGTGATCATCTCCTGCTAGAAGAGCTAAGATGGCCATGGATAACACATAGGCAGGCTGTTTGGTGCCAATGATGACACAGGCAGGCTGTATTGAGGCAAAGACAGCTCATTGGCATGAAATACAAAGTTTATGTATTTTTACTTATCATTGGCATCATATACAAAGTTTATGCATTTACATTTCCTTGGCATCATATGTAAAGTTTATGCATTTAATGCATGCATTTACTGCTTGCTGGCATCATATACATCATTTAGATATTTCTATTATAAAGTCTTGCATATAAAGTTCCTGATCACTTGCATCATATAAATAATTTATATGCATGTATTGCTCATTGCTTATGTTCTGTGTGTGTGTGTGTGTGTGTGTGTGTATATATGTGTGTGTGTGTACATATATATATGTGTGTGTGTATTTCAATGCTCTGAATCTTCACTATGCACAAGGAGCGTGAGTTTAACACACAGAGCCAATGCTGCCTGCGTCTCCCTGCCGTGTAACTCTACAGGGTGGGGGCGGACCTTCACCTTGCACCCAGCGCGGTCCAAATGCCCTGATGCCCCCCACCCCTCCTGGATCTGCCACTTTCCATTCTATATGCACCGTGCACCAGTTAGATCAGTTAGATAGGATGAAATATCCTTGTCAATACATTCCGTCATTGGGGAGACCGACTGTAAACCAAGTTCCTTTGTGTCTCTTTCATGGTCACCAAACAACATACACCATCCAAATATTTAGAATCAACATGGCTGTTTTCAGGCAGCAATATTACAGGGAGAAGTAAATAGGTGTATACATACTTGTAGAAAACAGAGCATATAGTTCTATTGTCATGTAGATAAGAAAGCATCTGCAATGAGTGACTGAATAATACCAGGTTATCCATTACTGCACAGTGCTTTATTGTTTGTAAACTTCATTACAAACCATTAGTTAATTGTTTAAATATTCGTGAATTGTGAAAGACGGTATAAGTAGAGGAATGTGTTTGATTTTGCATGTATGTGTTACTTTAAACCACTAAATGTGGAAAGTTTCATTGGAATCAGGTGATCATGCATCTGAATTTTCTGCAATGAATGGATGAATGACAAGGTCATTTATTTTTGCCTCTGGCTCCCATTCAACTTTTAGTGAAACTGCTTAGACAAGTCATTTTATCCCCTCACTCTTGGAGATTAGATTGTGTGCACGATATTTAAGTTTATTGCTGGATAACAGTATATTATTGCACATTTAAAGATTTGATATAAAATCATTATACGTTCATTATACGTAAGGTAAATATTTTTATTCTATAATCTCTGGTCTTATTCTTGTTCTTTAGTATGCTCAAAATTTTGGTTCAAACTGGACAGTAGGGGAATTGTGACAGAGCACAAACATAACATTGTTTCATTGCTATATTTGGTGCATTATTTAACATCTCCATCGTATATACTGTGATTCTTAAACAGGGTGTGCTGTCTAGATGCTCTTTCTTATTACTGAACTTCTCTGGCTTTTACAATCCCAAATTGTCACAACAGCCAATAAACCCTAAACCTAAATCATCTCTAGATACCGGCAGGCCGATAAAAAATTGGCTTAATGCCAATGTTAAGTCTGCGGGGACACCAGCAAGGCTGTATTTTTTTTTTTTGTAGAAAAGGTGGCAACCCTATCTCTAGAGGATTGACTGCTGCTGTCAGTGTGGTGGGTTAAGAGCGAGATGTTCTTAGTTGCAGTATTCATATTGGATCATTTACATGCACATGTTTTTAAAAGTCTGTCAATATTAAGACTATGGAGGCAACAGCATGACCAGTTTTTTTTTAAAGTTAGCAGTTATATTTTCAAGGGCAGTGAATCTTTATTAAAGTCATAAAGGGGGGTAGAGCCATTTGTATGTATTGAGTAGCGCAGAAATACAAGTTGCAATATGTCCAATAAATATGGTGTCCGTCTGTCTCTCACTCTCCCTGCCACTTGTGTCTGTCTGTCTGTGTCTCTCTTTCTCTCTCTCTGCCAATTGTGTCTGTCACGAAATGGATTTGAAGATCCACTGTGACGGGGGTTCTTGGAGGGGCCTGGTAGTCAGAAGACTCCCTGTGGACTATGGACCCTGTCTGTCAATATATTAGTTTGAGGGTACACACTTTGAGGGCACCATTGGACCCCTGTTTTTAACAGGACTTCAAATATAGGCTCATTCAGGATGTGAGCCAAGATGTGTACTCCAGGATTCAAGCCTTTGTCCCATTCACTGTGTTTTCCCCAAGTTAAGATTGTATCCTATCCTGTAAACCTCTGTAATTATGTCACCTTACCCATTGTCTTCATGTAAGTAATTCAGTGTCCTGTTGTACAGTGATGTCCTTCAATTAGCAAGTTACTTTAATTGAGTGCACTCTGTATGTGTCTGTACTTGACACCTTTGTATCCTGAAAGGTGTGAGGCAGGATTTCCCCATTGTATGTCCTTCTGTTAAACTGATTATATTGTGTTCATCATGTGTCTTACTGTGTGTATTTTAATTAGGTTTACTCATGGTAATTCCTATCTGGTTTGCTGCCTGGAAGTATAATGTATTACTAGCCCCAGTTAGTTAGAGAACTATGCATAGTTCCATCTCCCCAGTGTATACTAATGTCTGTGATGTCATGTTTATGTGTATATAAGTCTGTGCTGTTGCACAAATAAAGAGAGTTTTTCATTCTTCCGGTACCTAACTGCTAGTAGTCTCCTGTCTGCTATTTAGGTACAAAGAGCAAGGGGACAGGAAAGACTTGCTGGGTGAATGCTGAGATTTAATCAGGGGCTAAGGAGGTTATTTCACACAACGGATAGAGGGGCTAATGCGTCCGGTAGACAGTCCGTTACAGTGTCTGTCTATATATATCTCCTCTGCACCTTTGTCTGTCTATATCTCTCTCCCCTGCACTTGTGTCTGTCTATCTCTCTCTCTTCTCCACCTGTATCTGTCTCTCTCTCCTCTCCACCTGTATCTGTCTCTCTCTCTCTCTCCTCCACTTGTGTCTGTCTCTCTCTCCCCTCCACTTGTGTCTGTCTCTCTCTCCTCTCCACCTGTATCTGTCTCTCTCTCTCCCTCCTCCACTTGTGTCTGTCTCTCCCCTCCACTTGTGTGTGTCTGTCTCTCCCCTCCACTTGTGTGTGTCTGTCTCTCCCCTCCACTTGTGTGTGTTTGTCTCTCTCTCTCTCTCCCCTACCCCTTTGTGTCTGTCTCTCTTCGTCCTCTTTCCCCTCCCCTCCCTTCTTGTGTATGTCTCTCTTCTCCCTCCATGGTTGAAATACCTAAGAGCTGCAGAGAGGTGTAATCAAGGGGGGCAGTCCTCCTTCACCAAGAAAGTTTGCGGAGAGCCTAACCGGCAGCTATAGGTGTGATAATTTATGTGCCTGTCTCGGACCTATCAGCATGCACAGGTGAAGAACTGCACCAGTGTTCATTTTGATGGGAATTTGTATTCTTATAGACTTTTTAAGTCTTTTGAATAAAATGCCATTTTAGTTTAGTCATATTTTAGTCATCTGAATTATTTTAGCCTCGTTATAGTCAACTGAATCTCCAGCAGTGAGGGAGGGAAAATACATTTGTGAAGAATGCACTAGGGACAAAAATACAAAAACAACTTTCTGTGATAATTAAGTTGTAAAGCAAAACAGCGACCTTTGATGCCAGGATATCTCTGTAGCACACATATTCAGCTTAAAAATTCTCCACTCTCTGAGAAAGTCATGATTTGACTTATCTGCCTGTCTGTCTGTCTTTCTCTTAGTCATTCTCTGTCTGTCCATCACTTTAGATTCAGAGCAGTAGCGAGGGGGAGGTGACTGAGGCACTATTATCAGGCACATGCAATTTAGGAAGCACAGTGACGATAGCAGGCAACCCTGAAATACATATATAGCTTTTGTGGGGTTTCTCAGGTGGTTTGACTCTCATTTATATGTCTTGCTAACTATATACTGATGGGAGATATGCTGCATCACTATTAATATCTGATTAACTACATGTCACAAAACCACCATCTATGCCCAGCTAAATATATACTAAAGGGGCTATTCTATACCACCCTGACTAACTTTAAACTAGTAGAAGTTACTGTATCTGGCTCATATGGGAGCTATACATTATCACTTTTTTGACTATCCACCTATTTACTGGAAGGATCTATAATTTAATATTATATTTTATTGTTACTTCTAAAGCTTCTTTTATTTTCTGCAAAATAACAGATATTAAATTATATTGAGGGGGGCACAATTTTCTATTCTTGCCTCAGGTACAGAAGAGCTAGCTACGGCTCTGGATATATTTACTTGTGTATTTCAAGTAAAGCTGAATGAATTGTCTCCTTGGAGATGAGCTTTTTCTAATGAAATGCTTGACCCTTGAGCTACCAGCCTTCCATTAGTTGATCTTCTTCTACCAGAGAAGATAAACACTAAAATGCCAAAATCACATAGAGGGGATTTATGGCATATTAGATCCTTGTGGGATGATGCAAATTATGTATCCCATTCTATAAGTAAAGGCCTCATTGATTATATATTTATTTTTACAAGCAGTTACTAGGATATCAAGAAAGATCAGAGTTCAGGTAGAAATATAAAGGACACAGTAAAATGAAAAAGCTGCTGTTAATTAAACTTGTTTGATAATTGACTGGAAATCACTTCACATCTCATCAATGCGTAGGACGAATGGAAGAAGCAGCTTATTTTATATTATTTCCATCCTTTAATAATCAAAGGCACAATGATTTATGAGGGGTATGACAAAACACAGCACAGTTTACAATATAGATTTGCTTGTTTTAGAGATTGCTCTCCCTTCTCTAAATACCAAGAATCCAGACAAAAAACAAACAAACATAAAAGAATAACAGGCAACCCAGTCAAATAACCAAGTAATAGCAGTATGACACACAATGATAAGGATCACAGAGGTTAAAATCTGACATTATCAGTTCTGGCCTTAAAAATCATAATCTTCTTGGGAGATCAATAAAGGTAAAGATGTTCACTACATCCGTGACATGACAAGTGTACTATTCCTTCCCATAAATTTAACCCCTTACCTTTTTCGCTCACTTGATTCTTGACATCTTTGGAAATAAATGGCCAAAGCGTTTATTAAAAATAAAATATAAATAACAAAATATAGATAACTTTATTAAATGCACCAATTTATACAAACAGTATAAATACCATAGTAAATACCATAACTTAGAACCGTAAACCGATATTTATACCCATAGACCAAGGATCAATACACACAAGACCATTAAAACACTCCATACCGCCAGCCGCAGTTCACCAGCACGGTGGTGCACCAAAACCCCTACAGGAAACATAACCTTGTTATTCCCCACTTCCCAGCCTTATTTGGTATTTTTGCCAACCCCCTGGGACCAGCTTGTGTATATGCTCTCACGATATTAACCACGGGAGGGGATGTTGAACACCTTAACATGATGGACCCCATCCTGAATCCGGGAACACAGAATGTCCAAACCAATATCATTCAGGTGAACACCATCATCCCGCAACAGACAGGCCACGTCTTCTAGTTCAGCATGATGAGCTAGCACTCCCCCATTGACAGCAACAAAATGGAAACATTAAGGGTCGCTGCTGACCTGGCCAAATGTCAGGACTGTCGTGGAAGAATATCCGACCAAACAATGACCAAACAGAGAAAATCACATTTAATATACTTAATATCCCTAATGAGCTGGTAAATTGGAACCGAGCCAAAATCATTACCTCCCACATGTAAAAACAAAATATCAGGGTGATCATCAAACTGCAAAAAATACCCCGAAAACCTAACCACCTGACTGATGCAGCCGCATCGGAAACTCAAAGCTGCCATCCAGCTGTACGAACTGACGCCCAGCGAGCTGCCAAGTAAATGTGAGAATGACCCATTATCCATACTGAGAGTCGTTGCACACCTAAAATCACAAAGAAAACATCATACACTCTTCAACACAGGAGATGAGGGTGAACATAAGAACGAAAGCGCTGGGATTCCCAGCGACCAATTTGCATAATAACCTCACCTGGAAGCTTTCGTAGCTGCCCCAAAACTAAAGGAATGAGACCCCAAAAATAGCGGGTTGAGCCCCAAACCCACCAAGCTGTATATGTTTATTTTATGTCTGTAATTTTACTCTTTCATGTATGGCTGTTATCTTTATTTTGTATGTTGTCCATGTGACCACTTATCTATGTATATCTAGTGGCCTGCGACTACATATATCCTCTTTTTCTTTTATCATTTATACATATAATCTTTATAAATAAACCAATATATTTTTATACTTACTCTGTCTTTGGAGTTTATTGAGTTGGACCTATAGCGCTGTCTCATTCTATAATAAAGAACAAGATATAGAACACCCCATGGGAAGACACATGTCAACAAAAATGTGGATGTCCCATTGACAACTCAACAAATGAAAACAGGATGGGTGAACCAGTAGATGTCTAAAAGCCGATTCAGCCTTTGCCAATAACGCACCTTGACCCACTTCTCGAACCTAATGAACAGCCTTGTCAAAAGACGTATAACACACCTTACACAACTCAATCCCATCATTCACAGAAAAACCTTTGGGAAAAGACAAGTAGTGTATAAGCTTGAATTTACCCAATTCTTTTTTAGGGACATCCCCAAGCAGGGAAATCCTCTAATTGTCCAAGGGGGGGAAGGAAATGGACCAGCCATCCTACCCAACTCAACCTCCTTAGCCAACTTTGAGAATACCAGTGCTGCATGCATATAAGCCGACTTCAAATTCCTAGTCTCCATACCCAAGGGGACTCTGGTCTCACGGGTACTGGATTAGTACTTCTCCAGAAGAACTGGGACAATCATCAGTTCAAAATATGGGCGCAAACATTCGTATTTTTTACAGGTACTTAATCTGTAAAATAGTGCTATCTTACTGGAACAACATCAGTAGTAGCTTATAACTGCTGGTACAATCTTCAGAAATTTATTTCAGCACTGGGGCAGTCCCGGACTGCCAACAACAATCATCACAATTAAATCGAGACTGTGTATTCTTATAGAGTCTTAAATATACATTACTAGATTCAAAGAAACACAGATAGCACTAAGATTATAACAATTAATCATGTACTCAACCGGTTTGTTTGAATCCCACTTCAAAAACCAGCTGAAAGGGACCGACTGCTGGGTAGTCTGCTCAACAACTTCTAAGGCCTTTAACACCTGATTGATGTGAAGTGCCGTGCAGTGCCGGACTGGCAATAAAAACCAGCCCTGGAAATATTTTTAAACCAGCCCCATAGCATAACATTATTTTTTGTTCACAAAAAGGAAAACTACACATTTTTAAAAGCACATCTGAAGAGTGTATTATTTATAGATATGACATATATACCCCTGCATATTGCAATTTGTACCTCCAGTATGTACACAACAAGGTAATATGTCACACCTGATACATGATATATAACTTATGGACAGGGCAATACAGAGGCCCCAGTATGTACCCAAGGTTATATGAATTGTCCTTTTGTAGGGATATATACAAGGGCAGTGTGTGAGACATAACCTTCTGTACATACTTAGGACATATATTGCCCTGTGCAGGGGTATATATCAGGGCAGTGTGTGGGATATAACATTACCCCAGCACCTAGATTGCACTCATGGGGTTTGCCACAGCACCCAGGACATACCCCAGCATGCAGATTGCACTCACAGGACTTGCCCCAGCACCCAGGACAGCACTCACAGGACTTTCCCCAGCACCCAGAACTTACCCCAGAACGCAGAATGCACTCACAGGACTTGCCCCAGCACCCAGGATAGCACTCACAGAACTTTCCCCAGAACCCAGGACTTACCCCAGCGTGCAGATTGCACTTACATGACTTAACCCCAGCATGCAAATTGCACTGACAAGAATTTCCCCCTAGCATGCAGATTGCACTCACAGCACTTATCCCAGCACACAGATTTAATTGACAGGACTTGACCCAGCACCCAGGACTTACCCCCAGAACAGAGACTGTACTCACAGGACTTGCCTCAGCACCCAGCCCACTCCAGATATTGCACCACAGGACTTGCCCGCAGGGGCGGATCCAGAGTATGTTGGCATTGCCCATTTCTGTCTATCTTTTTCTCTCCCCCCATGTCTGTCTCTATCTCCACTCCCTCCTCATGTGTGTAATCTTCCCCCTATCCTTTCTATTTCTGTAGTCTCTATCATCTCTCAATTCTTTAGTCTCACTCCCCCTGTAGTCTATCTAAAATTTCTATCCCCCTGTAGTCTGTTTGCCCCTGTAGTCTGTTTGCCCCCAGTAGTCTGTTTGCCCCCAGTAGTCTGTTTGCCCCTGCAGTCTGTTTGCCCCCTGCAGTCTGTTTGCCCCCAGTAGTCTGTTTGCCCCCAGTAGTCTGTTTGCCCCCTGCAGTCTGTTTGCCCCCAGTAGTCTGTTTGCCCCAGTAGTCTGTTTGCCCCCAGTAGTCTGTTTGCCCCCAGTAGTCTGTTTGCCCCCAGTAGTCTGTTTGCCCCCAGTAGTCTGTTTGCCCCTGTAGTCTGTTTGCCCCCAGTAGTCTGTTTGCCCCTGTAGTCTGTTTGCCCCTGTAGTCTGTTTGCCCCCAGTAGTCTGTTTGCCCTCTGTAGTCTTTTTGCCCCCAGTAGTCTTTTTGCCCCCAGTAGTCTGTTTGCCCCCAGTAGTCTGTTTGCCCCCAGTAGTTTCTTTGCCCCCAGTAGTCTGTTTGCCCCCAGTAGTTTCTTTGCCCCCAGTAGTCTGTTTGCCCCCAGTAGTCTGTTTGCCCCCAGTAGTTTCTTTGCCCCCAGTAGTCTGTTTGCCCCCAGTAGTCTGTTTGCCCCCAGTAGTTTCTTTGCCCCCAGTAGTCTGTTTGCCCCCAGTAGTCTGTTTGCCCCCAGTAGTTTCTTTGCCCCCAGTAGTCTGTTTGCCCCCTGTAGTCTTTTTGCCCCCAGTAGTCTGTTTGCCCCCAGTAGTCTGTTTGCCCCCAGTAGTTTCTTTGCCCCAGTAGTCTGTTTGCCCCCAGTAGTTTCTTTGCCCCCAGTAGTCTGTTTGCCCCCAGTAGTCTGTTTGCCCCCAGTAGTTTCTTTGCCCCCAGTAGTCTGTTTGCCCCCAGTAGTCTGTTTGCCCCCAGTAGTTTCTTTGCCCCCAGTAGTTTCTTTGCCCCCAGTAGTCTGTTTGCCCCCAGTAGTCTGTTTGCCCCCAGTAGTTTCTTTGCCCCCAGTAGTCTGTTTGCCCCCAGTAGTCTGTTTGCCCCCAGTAGTTTCTTTGCCCCCAGTAGTTTCTTTGCCCCCAGTAGTTTCTTTGCCCCCAGTAGTCTGTTTGCCCCCAGTAGTCTGTTTGCCCCCAGTAGTTTCTTTGCCCCCAGTAGTCTGTTTGCCCCCAGTAGTCTGTTTGCCCCCAGTAGTTTCTTTGCCCCCAGTAGTTTCTTTGCCCCCAGTAGTTTCTTTGCCCCCAGTAGTCTGTTTGCCCCCAGTAGTCTGTTTGCCCCCAGTAGTTTCTTTGCCCCCAGTAGTTTCTTTGCCCCAGTAGTTTCTTTCCTCCGTAGTCTGTTTCCCCCATGCTATCCCCCTCTTTCCCGATGCTTTTTCACCTCATGGGTCTGATCTCCCCCTTCCCCTCCTCAACATCCGTGCTGACTTTCACTTCAACTAATTCGGCCGCCGCCGGAAGTCAGCAGTCAGACGAATTTGTTAAAGCGACGACGGCCGCCGAATACAGGTAATTCGGCTGCCTTCACCACTTTAACTAATTAGACGGCCGTCGCCGCTTTAACGATTTCGTCTGACTGCTGACTTCCGGCGGCGGCCGAATTAGTTAAAGTGAAAGTCAGCACGGATGAAGAGTGGCCGCATCTCAAAGCGGCCCCAGGGCAGACGGCCCACCGGGATTTTTCCCGGTATCCCGGTGGGCCAGTCCGGCCCTGGTGCCGTGCTGATAATGAGACAGGACAAGATCTTGGAGAGCCAAGGACGACGAAGGAAAAGACTAGCCAGTGCTTCGTGTTCCTTAACTCTGATTTTTATTGTTTAGAAAAGCTTATATAAAGGAGGATAAAAGCATTAGTTTCTACAATATAATTGGATATTCTCATAGGCAGAACTGCATGTTCAGTTAAACAAAATACACTTAAAAGTAATATGTAGAATTGTGTTACAAAAGTCGTTCTTGTGGAAAATGACAGAACTTTCAGAGACAACTTGATGTTCCAAGAACTTCTGTTCTGGCCTTGGAATAGTGAAATAAGACCATTTTCATAACAATTACGCCTCTAGCTTGATTTGGTTTCCAGAAGCTGTTACAAACAACAGCCTACTATACACACTGTCGGCTTTTAACCCTTACAGATCCAAATTAACCCTTCAGTCCCTAACCTAGAACTAATAAACTGAATCTATAAGATTGACACTACAGAGACACACAGGAATTACCTGTAGCAGGATTGCACTTGGAGCTGAACAAAACTGAAACAGAGCAGGGCACACTCTATAGAAGCAGTGAAACAAAACCTAATACAACACAAAAACGTGTAATGGAACAGATAAATTGACAGACGGCAAAGAAGCACAAAACAGCGGGAATGCCATCTAAAAGGGCGTGGGCAGGGAAGAACTATGACATGGCTCTAAGACTATAACTATAACAAAGGTGAACAATACCAAGGCTATAAGACAGGGTAACCCCTTTTACAAGGCCCTAAGACATGGAATTCTCCATCCAGGGCTCAAACACAGATCATTTCCCATTACAGGCATCAAGGACAGGGCAGGTGCCGGACTATAGCCCTATTGGGAAGATGCCGCTCTGGGGCCAACTGGGGAACAGAAAAATAAAACTTTTTTACATTTAAAAATGGGAGGGGGGGGGGGGTGCCAAACATAGATTACACCCCAGGTGCAAAATTCTCTAGCCCCTGGTTTTCAATCAGCTTGCCAGTGGAATATCAGTCCCCAAACAGCTTGTCAGCATAATATATATATTATATATATCAAAATGTGCCAGCACCATCTGTGTCCCCAACCAGCTTGCCACTGACATTTCTCTCCCCAATTGCCTTGCCAGTGTCCCCAAACTTCTTGCCGTTGGCATCTTGGTCCCCAGACGGCTTGTCAGTGGAACCTCTCTCCCCAAACGGCTTGCCAGTGTCATCTTGTCCCCAGACGGCTTGCCAGTGGAACCTCTATCTCCAAACGGCTTGCCAGTGGCATCTTGGTCCCCAGGTGGCTTGCCAGTGGAACCTCCCTCCCCAAACAACTTGCCAGTGGCATCTTGGTCCCCAAATGGCTTGCCAGTGCCATATGACAGTGTCCACTTTTCAGTGATAAAATTAATCGGACTGTATCTACCGCACACCAAAGATGTATTCTGCATCATAATAACTAGCTGGAGCTAGTAATTGGGCAGTGTGGGCTTTAATTGACAGCTGTGCTGCAAAGTGTCCCTGGAATTGTTTTTAAAATGTGCCAGCTATGCACTGCAGCCAGGCAAGAGTTGCCTGGGTCACCGACAGTGGTGAGCACAGTCACAATAGCAACCCCTGCAATCTCTCTTGTTACACCAGTATTTACAGTCAACCTGCCCCAGCAACAATAATTATTTTATCAGCAGTTCTAGGCATGTTTGTCTCAATGTTTGCAACTAAATATCTGCAAACTTGATAACCCATTTTCTAAGTATAATTTTCTCCATACACTGAATATAGTTGTAAATGTACTGGAATAGAAGAGTTAAGTTACTTTCCAGAAAGACTTTAAAATACCATGTCAGTCCTTGTAGAAATTGTTGTTCAGATTCAGTTTTCAAAGTCAGAAACCATTAGAAAATAAAGTAAAATACAAAAAAACATTGTCTTATATTCGAGAAAATACGGTAATTAAAACCTGTAATTTATATAATGTGTATACATTTGTTGCTCGCTTTATTAGAGTGAGAAGCATTTTTTTTTATAGAGTGTATAGCCAATTACTCTGTACTTGCAGCACACCCATACCTGTGTTGTAGGAATCATATTATTTACACTTATAGTATTTCAGCCTGTAACAAACTGATCTCACCAGCATTTTTTGTGGTGTAGGCCCCTTGGCAATACTATTGTTACATTACATGTTGTCTCTCTTTTTTATGTTCTGCTGCATGTTTTGGATGTGTGATTCATATACTGGCAGGATTCAGCCAAGTGGCATTTAAATATAGTGAGGAAAAATCAATCACCATTACAGAGTTGCAGGTATTTCCAATTATAGCGATATAATTATATTTCCCCTATTCGCAAAACAATACATCTTGTGCAACAGGTACACTCACCTTTACCCTGACCTCTTTGACTTTTATATATCTGCTGACTGTAACAGCTGAATTTCCCAACCAATCTGATCCTCACTGCTTTCCTTAATGTAATGTACTTGTATTCACTGAATACAGTATTTATGCAGTAGTAACATTGTGACATCACCACATTCAAGTGACCTCACAATGCCCTTATTATAGCAACATTTATTACATGCTCATCTCACAACTGTGGTTGCTAAGGAGCTGCAAATATATGATGCAGTTGAAATGTTAGGTTCATGAAATATTTGGGTCTAGTTCACATAGGACTAAATTGCAAAACATTAAAGATGATGTGCACATGCCTACTATGGACTCAATTCATGGTGCTGATTTCATATTGAAAATCCTAGCTCTAAATTCCAGGCTGTTTGATCATTTCAGTGATCTGAATGACATCAAGCTATGCGAATATGTTGTGATGTCAGCCTATACATGTGTGTTTTAATACATTACATTAAAGATGTCAGATTGTCTGACTAGGTAATTGCATCATTTATGCCAGCATACCATTTTTTAAAATATTTCCATTGTCAATTTTTTTTTAATCAAATGTGTTATTACGGCAGATATTATGCAATTTCCGCATCAATTAACCATTTTAGATTATTGAAATATACAAAAACTTGATGTGCAATAAAGTGAAATACGTATCTCACACACTGGTGGACAATATTTAGCCGGCTTGACAGTGCATACATAAAATGAAAAAACAAAAAATATAATGTGTGACACTGTAATAATTTTCAATGGTGATATATGCCCCCAAAGGAGATTCACTCACATTTACTAGAGCCCTTATACTCTCTCTAGTGTAGGGGGGTAGTGGGACTACAATTCTCAATATCCTCAAATGGTGTAATACACTCTCCTCAGATGGTAATGTGCAATGTTAAAAACGAGCAAGATAGGATAAAAAAGATAAAATCACAATCAGAAAAACTTGCATGTAGAAATAGGAAATAAGATCATCGCCAGAAATAAAGTCCCCTTGGAACCAGTATGGAGTTTGGAGATCCTCCAAGCTGCAACACACAGTCTTCCGGATACTCACCGAGAAGAACTCCCATTGGACGAAATGCGTCGTGTGACGTCAGGGTGCATCAGGAATTGTCGTCCCACTACGCCCCTACACTAGAGCCAATATAAGGGCTCTAGTAAATGTGGGTGAATCTCTTTTGGGGGCATATATCACCATTGCAAATTGTTACAGTATCTCACGTTGTATTTTTGTTTTTTCATTTTATGAATGCACTGTCAAGCAGGCTAAATATTGTCCACCAGTGTGTGAGACAAGCATTTCACTTTATTGCGCAACACATTTTTGTATATTTCACTTTTATATGGTGTGTATGGTGGTCCACATCAGTGTCTGCTGCATATTACTTATTTATAGTTTGTCACTTTTATTTTTATTTTATCTGTTCCCAATTAGTAGGTTTATATATATTTTTATTTTTATATATAATTTTTGGCGCCTCCTTTCTCACCTGATTATCACTTTAAATTATTGTTTACTATACTCTTGAGCCCTAAAATGTTAAATTCTCCAAATAATATTTGAAGAACTGAAATCCCAGTAAATCTGAAATAATTACTGAATTCAGATCAATTCGGGGCTATATGAATCCTATTCATTCCCTAAAATAGTCCCAAAACGAAAAGGCCCACAATTTTTGGCTCCAAAATCTGTGAATTCTGCCAGAAATCTGCCTAACAGAAAAGTCAAATTGTGGATTCTGACGTTGTTCAGCTATCCTGGACCTTTTTTCAGGGCTACATTTTACCTAGCGCTACATAAGTTGTTGACACTATATAAATAAATGTTAATTTAATGTAGTCTGGATGGATTTAACTTACTAATAATCAATGAATAAAAGTCCCAACATTTCCACGACACTGAACAAAAGCTATATATTTTTTCGCAGGCATAGTCATTGTAAAGAATGACTGAATGCAAAATAACAGAGGGAAGACAAATTCTTGATTACTGTGCTGTCCTCTAACTCTAGTCTGTCCCATATTCCCTTTTGTATACAAAGTGCTTTTTATCTGATACTAACAGATGTGACTCCTTGAATAAATGGAACAATGCAGCACAATAAGATTATCCTTTTTCATTTTATGCTTCTATAGTATTTCATGTCTGCATTTGCTGCATCAATTTTTCAAGTGTGTCTTCTATACTTTAAAGAGAGTTAACTTTTCACTTCTTTTATAATGCTAGACTTGTGTTCCATTTAGCAAGTTTACGTTAAATGTATTGTTTTATAGTGCTGTGTGGTTATTTTACAGCCTATTTCTATTATAATGTAGTTATAATCTATTTTAATTTTAGGTTACGTTTTCTAAATCTGTCAATTTTTTTTACATTGCTACAATCTTTGCATCATTAGGTAACGTTTCCTATTAACTATACTGCATTTTTTCTCTGGTATAGTTTATTTAATTACTATGTTAGATCTCTTTTCCTTAAAATGTAATAATTTTACAGTTCATTAATCATAAGGGTCGCAATGTCTTTTTACATTACTTAACATATCCATGTCCTCTGCAAACTGGGCATTTAGAGTCTGCTGACTAAGACAGGGGAGTTAACAATGAAAGTGATTTATAGCAGTATAGCTTCACACTTCCTTGAATTACTTTAACAGAAACTTGTCCTCAAACTACAACAAAGGCACTGCTCTCCAGAACATGCAGGAAAATCAAAAAATATCACACATCTTTGGAACTGAGAATAGGTTCTGACCGACATTGAAATGATTAAAGCCAATTTGGTTACATGTGTTTGTTTGAAGATGGAGTCACTGACTATGTGTTTGTTTCAAAATGGAGTCAATGACCATGTCTTTGTTTCAAGATGGCATCAATGACCATGCTTGGGAATTAAATACACAGCCCAATCACGCTTAAAGCACTCACCAGATAGAAACGATTACACCTGAAACTAAAATGCATTAATTAAGTCACAAGAGGCTGTGTGACTTAAAACACATGCAATAACAGATTTATTTTAGTGGGACTGTCTACGAGCTCTGCGCCAAGATGGCACTTGAGCAGTGAATTACAGATGCACACGGTATTTTGGAAGAAATATATTCATTTATTTTTATTTTTTTTTTGACACTCAGACACCTACAGGCGTTTGTACTTGAGTAGTATAACAGTTTAATGGGTCATCCTTGTGTCCATTATTTCCAATGTTTTGTAATTTATAAATATTAATCATGCTTTATTCAAGATTTAAAACAGATAATCTTAAAACACACAAGAGACACGTAACACCAAAACACACCACAGAAAAGAGAGAGAAAAAGGAAAAAGGAAAAAAGAAAAAAAGAAAAGGAGAGAAAAAACTGTTCCGCCAGAGTCCACCATGCCGGCCCCACGTTCCCTGCTGCCGTCACATCCAGCTAGTCCGAGAGAGTCGGCCTCTTGGCCTCCCACAGAGCCCAGATCTTTTGAAATTTAATCTCAAGTCCGCTCGAGAGATAAAAGGCCCTCTCGGCCGAAAGCTGAAAATCAACCTGTTTACTAATGTCCGCCCATTTGGGAAGGTCTTGACTCCTCCAAAGTCGAGCTAGTGAGAGCTTTACTGCCATAAGTAAGTTTATTGCAAAGATCTGTTTTGGTTATCTACTTGCTCCCAAATTGATATGGAATAAAAAGGTTTCAGGCGTTAATAAGACATCTCTTTGAAACACTGCATTTAATATCTGAGAGACTAGGAGTTTGATAGGGGTCAGAAGATGACACGCCCACCAAATATGAAGGTGGGTACCCTCCCCTCTACCACATCTCCAACAGAGATTTGAAGAGTCCGGGAAAAGTTTATTAAGACGGGATGGAACAAAATACCATCGGAAGAGTACCTTATAAAATGATTCCTGTAGATTAATACCATGTAAGGCGCCTCTGGTATTGTGACATAGTTGATTCCAAGTTTCCATAGGGAACGAGACCCCCAGGTCTAGTTTCCAATAATTTATAGGATTAGGTTTATCATTTAGCGATGAATCCTCCAGGAGGGACCGTAATCTGGATATCGCCCCCGACCTCTTACAGAGGTGAAGGGACTCGTCCAAAAGAGATGTCTCCACCAGAGGATTAATCTCCAAATAGGTTTTAATTCTAATGTAGTTAAACAGCTGTGAGCTCAGTAGATTCGAAGCCTCCCGCAGGGTGTGAAAAGGGGCAATTCTCCCGTCTAACATTATATCAGAGATGACCAGCAGACCTGAAAGGGACCACTGAGTAATATTCAAGTTGGGAATAGCGGTCGTGAGGGCCCCCAAAGGAGCCAGGCTGGTAAAACCCTGTACCTCGGCAAACAGCTTCTTAAACTTAAACATGCCTCTAACCACGTCAATAACTATAGGACTGAGGATTTTCAATTTGTTGAAGTTGAGATTTTTTATCCAAAAAAAATAATAAGGGTTTTGGCCCGAACATTCAAAGGTTTCAATCTGACTCCATACCGTGTCTTGGGGCGATTTATGCTTCCAGGCCAAGAAATTTGTAAACAGACTGATTTCTTGGAGTTTATAAAGATCTGGAAATCCAAGTCCCCCCATCCTAAAACTACGTTTTAAATATGAGTTAGCTATTCTAGGTTTTTTGGAGTCCCACACATAGGATGAGAATAATAATGTAAGCTGTTTTAGGCAAGCGGTGGGGGCCCGCATAGGTATTGCCCTCATCAGGAACAAAACCTTTGGGACTACATATGCCTTGAGAATATTAAGTCGTCCCATCCATGAGGGCTCTATACCCCTCCAACGCCGAAAAAGATCTCTTAGGTCCTGAATGAGGGTTTCATAATTCAGGAATAATGTTTGTCTGGGGTCCAGGACAATCTTGTTTCCCAGGTAGTCCAGAGTTTTACTATGCCACTTAATGCCCCCTACCTTTGAAAGTTCATTAAGCTAAAAAAAAGTTGAGAGAGAGCGCATGAGGACCTGGGTCTTGGCTAGGTTGATTTTGTAATTAGAATAGGAACAATATTGATCGATCAAAGAGAGGGTCTGTGGTATAGATCATCCGCATAAAGAGAGATTTTGTGCTCCCGGTTACCTACCTGAATACCCCTAACCTGAGTCGCCCTCCTTATTAGTGTGGCAAGGGGCTCAATACTGAGGGCATACAAAAGAGGCGCAAGAGGGCACCCCTGCCTAGTGCCGTTATTAATATTAAAATAATCCGAGCCCAGAAATGGGCCTGAAATCCTGGCCCTCGGTGCAGAGTAGAGAGCCATGGCGCCATCCTTAAAAGCCCCAGATAGACCGAAGGCCTCCAGGGTCCCTGACAAAAAGCGCCAGTCTACCCTATCGAATGCCTTCTCTGCATCGATGGCGAGGAAAACTACAGGAATATGTTCAGATCTTATCTGATGCAAGAGGTTCAAGGCTCTTCTGGTGCTGTCATCCCCTGAACAATTGTGTATAAACCCCGTCTGATCCGGGTGTACAAGGTCAGGAATAATACCTCTGAGTCTCGCTGCCAGGATCCCGGAGAAGAGCTTGACATCAAGGTTTATCAGGGATATGGGCCTGTAATTAGGGATCAGAGAGGGATCTTTGCCGTTTTTAAGAATTGGAGTAATAGAAGCCTCCAGCATCTCAGGGGGGAATGTACCTAGTAGGGCTGATTCCCTAAATACTCTAAGTAATAGGGGTGTAATGTCTGATTGAAGCGTATGATAAAAAGATGACGAAAGTCCATCAGGGCCCGGGGCCTTACCTTTCTTAATGGTTTTTAAAGCCATTGTCAGTTCAGTTTCCAAAATAGGTTGATTCAATGATGTCAATCTCTCCTCCGAGACCCTGGGAAGACCCAGACTACGCAAAAAAACCCTAATCTGAGATACAGAACGTCCCGTTGGTGGAAGATTATACAGAGACTATTTGGTATTGACCAAATGCAGCACTAATCTGGCGGGGGGAAAGATGTGTCTTCCCATCATAGCAGATCTTATTAATTCTGGATTGATGATTCCAGAACTTGATCTGCCTTGTGAGTATTTTGCCAGGCCTACCGTTATTAAGATACCACTTCGTTTTTAATCTAGATATTGCCTTTTTAAATTGATCTTCTAATTTCAACTGAATTGCCTGCTGGACCTTGGTTATAGAGCTGGCAAGATCTGGAGTAGGGCACTGTTTAATGCGGTTTTCAAGCCTAGCAAGTTCTATATAGAGGTCTGACATTGGTTTACCTCGTGCTTTGTTGGCAATAGAACCCATTTTAATCAAAATCCCACGCATATAACACTTGAACGAGCACCATAATGTCTGGTCTCCAACCTCGGAGTTATCATTAATGTTAAGAAAGTCTTGGGCTGAGGCGCGTAGTTCAAGTTTATTAGCCTCCGATGCTAAAATAAATTCATTCAGGCGCCATTTAGATCTTATTCGATATTCAACATTTTCTCTAATGTCGAGAAAAATGGGGGCGTGATCGGACCAGGAAATACTACCTATGCGGGCCCCCACACAGCCATCCAGATGAGCAGAACGCATAAGAAAAAGATCAATCCTAGAGTAAGAGTGATGTGGATTGGAATAAAATGTAAAATCCCTCTCATTTGGGTGATTGACTCGCTAAGTATCATAGAGATCATTCATTGAGAGGAACTTAGCGAACAAGTCTGCACCTTTCCTAGATCTTGAAACCAGCCTGGCCTCAACGGGTAGTCCCCTGTCAAGAATGGGATCCGCTATAGTATTAAAATCTCCCCCATAGATAGACACCCCCTGCTGGAGATTATCGACCGGTCAATCAGTCTGTTCAGGAAGCTCACCGTACCGTCGGAGGGAGCATAATTATTAACCAAGGTAAAAGAAATATCATTGATTCTGCAGATAATTATACAGAATCTACCATTAGGATCAGACTCTCTATGGATGAGTTCAAATTTAGGAGCTGCCGAAATAATAATTGCCACCCCCTTTTCTTTCTATCGGAGAGGGAGGATTCAAAAACAATAGGGAATCTGCAAAATTTCCAAAGCTTCGAGCTATCCAATTTCCAGTGAGTCTCCTGAACAAAACAGACATCTATCTTATTTTGTCTAAGGAGATCATAAAGATAGGACCGCTTTTGTGGGGAGTTAAGGCCCTGGGCGTTAATAGACAACAGTTTAATAGGCATAGCTAGTATTGCCTACTAGAGTTACCTCGGAGGCGCAAGGGGGGCCGGGGCAGACACGGGGATCCGGGCAGAAGGAGAGAAGAAAAAAGAGAGGAAGAAGAGAGAGAAGAAAAAAAAAAAAGAGGACAGCAAACAGACAAGTATACACATATACTAACAGTCTTATTGGGGGGGTGTTCGACAACATCGAATATCGATGTGTAGGTCGCAGAGCCCGCCAATCTAAATCCCGTAACCACCGCGGGATACAAACAAGTGACTGAGGGGGACCAGGGTGAAGGCAAGGCGATATGTAAGAGCAAGAAAGGGGAGAGGGGAGGGGAAAGGAGAGAAAGAAAAAAAAAGAAGGGGGGGGAGGAAAAATAAAAAAAAGGAGGGAGAGAGAAAGACGAAACTGTATAACTATATAAAAGTTTTCCTTCATTCTCCCCTCCCCCCCCGTACGTGCTATATCCTATATATACCCTAAAGGCGAGATATATCGCTCAAAGTGATTCAAAACAAGTTTATCTTAAATACAAACGCACACATTTTTCTTCTTTGAACAGGTGTAATACCATAAAAAAAAACGTAAAAACATGTGTGGACGTGAAATATCACTCAAAGTGGTTCAAGGCAAATTTGTTTTACAAACAAGTGTCATATCTTTTATGTGAGGGTAAAAAAAAAAAAAGAGGGGGAAGGGGGGAAAAGAACGAAGCTTTATATAAGAAAACATTTTCTTTCTACGAGTGTTATACCATAAAAAGACGTAAAAAATCGTGTGGGGGCGAGAAATATCGCTAAAAGTGGTTCAAAGCAGATTTGTTTTAAAGGCAAGTGTCATATCTTTTATGTGGAAAAAAAAAACCTTCACATAGGGATTTTATGCGAGTGCAATACCATAGAATATGAACCTTAAAAAACATTTGTGGGTTAGATATATCGCTAAAGTGGTTCAAAGCAAATTTGTCTCAGACGCGAGTGCCATGTCTTTTATGTGAGAGAAAAAAAAAAGGGGAGAGGGGAAAATTTATCATAGTACTTAAAATAGAATCATTTGAATTTCATAGCAACATTTAACAAAAAAAAGATCCAGGGCAGATGCTCAGCAGGATACGTGATGTCGTGCCGTCTGCGGCACATAAATACGCCGCCGTCCGCACGACAACGCACCAAGCCGCTACATCAGATATTCAATACCCAAAGTTCAGACATGGGCAGTTACAGTGGTAAGAAGGGAAAGGAGAGAAAGAAAACTAGGGGGGGAAAAAAGGAGGGGGGGAGGGAAAATACCACTCATCCCCATCTCCTCCCCACACCCTATTAAATCAGTTATCTCATCTTGCACTCAGCCCAGAATTATTCATATAGATATTACAATTAGACTGTTAAACTTTGGGGATCAAGCCCCAATTTAGCATATAATCTCTAGCCTCTGCCTGATGCTCGCAGAAGTAGGACTTGCCCTGATAAAGAATTATCAATTTTGTAGGGAACCCCCATTTATATTGGATAGCATTTGTACGAAGAATAGTAGTGAGGGAGCTAAATTCTCTCCTCTTGGTTCTAGTGTCCTGGGATATGTCCGCATATAGGGATATCAAAGAGAATTTAGGATCATGAGTTGGGTTCGATCTGTTTTGCTTTAATAGAAGATCCTTAACTCTGGTGTTATGGAAACAGACAATCACGTCTCTGGGAACATCCTGGGGGAGATTTAACGGTCTGGGTAGTCTGTGAATCCTCTCAAACGGGAGTGTCCCAATTATCTCAGGATTCAAGTGCTGCTTCAAAAAATCAATAAGGAAAGTTTCCAAATCAGCATTTTTAATAGATTCTGTTATTCCACAGAATTTTAGGTTTCATCTCCTTGAGCGATCTTCCAAGTCTGTGACCTTTTGCTTCAGGAACTTAACCTCTTTTTTAAGCTGGAGATTATCCTGCTGGATCTGACTCAGGCCTTCTTGTAGAAGATTGATTTGTGATGACTGAGTTACCAGAGTCAGATGAAGTTGTAAAATCTCCAACTTAATTTTTAGAGATTTTTATCTGAGTCAATTTTAATCCTTTCATATAGGTTTTCAAGTGCAGAGCTAAAAGAGCTATGGGAAATTGAAGGAATTGAAGAACTATCCAGTACACTTTCCTCTGCTGATGAATTTGATACTGATTTGGATACCGACTCTGGGGGATTAGAAAGTATTGATTCCCGTAGTTTTCTTAGGTTTTTCCCTCTCCTTGTCCTTCTTGGGGGCCATTTTAGAGAGAAAAAAGAGGAGAAGATGGGGGAAAAAAAAAAGGGGGAGAGGGAGGGAAAGACTGACTATGTTTTAGGGCTACTCCAGCTTTGCTGTATCAGAGAGACAGCTTATTGTCAGGTCCTTCTAAGAAGGAGCTTTGATGATAAAGTAAGCCCAATACAGTGTATATATTTAATATACTCAACACAGTCCTCTCAGTTATTGAAACATCTACTGAAGTGTGGTGTAATTCCCACAATCATGAGTGCAAACATCAATCAGAACTTAGGAGTCCGTACAGACCCCCAGGGCCCAGGTTTAGGCACACAAAGGCCACAGCCGTCAGGCACACATCACCTGCTATTACTGAACTTGGGAGTGCCTCTAAAGCCCCCTATATAGAGGTTTAGTGGATATAGAGATTTAGTGGACACAGCAGTGTTTAATTAAATAAAGCGAGGTTTGACCACTTCGCTTACATCAGGGGTTTCCCTCTGTTACTGAACTCAAAAATGCAGTATAGCCCTATATAAAGATTCAATAGGTTTTTGCAACAATGACGCAGCGTATAGCAGTCAATTTAAATGTAGCAGGATTTGACCAGTTGACTTGCGTCAGTAGTTTCCTACTATTGCTAATCTGAGAAATGCCTCCAATACACCCCTATATAGAGGCTCGGTAGGTTTACGTGCAGTAACACAGCAGTGCTTAATTAGGTATAGCGAGGTTTGAGCACTTAGCTTGCATCAGAAGCTTCCCAAGTGGTTCAAGAATTTCAGCAACAATGACACAGCAGTGTTTAAATAAGTATAGCAAGGTTTAAACACTTAGCTCGGATCAAAGGATTCCCATTATTACTGAGCCGAAAAGTGCATCCAATATACCCCCTATAGAAGTTAAATAGGTTTCCTCAGGAGTGGCACAGCAGTGTTTAATTAAATATATCAGGATTTGGCCGCTTGGGATGCATTAGTAGTTTCCCACTGATACTGGGCTGGAAAGTGTCTCCAATATACGGGTCAATATGCTTTTTGACACAAGTTTAACATAGGTTTCTTTCCTACAGAATGAAATAGTTCCAGCACTAAGCCTCTAGCAAACATATATTAGCAGTGGGTACACATGCAGGCAATGCAGGTTGTTAACACAACAGTGTATAACTAAGTATAGCAGAATTCAACCACTTAGCTTGTGTCGAGTTCCAAGATGCTTGTCCCCACTTTAATGCCTTCAATGTGGTATATGGAGTAACAAACACTAGCGACCCTCTCAGCAATTTAGAGGCAGATCAGCAGTTTAGAGGCAGAGAGCAGAGTAGGGCTTATACTTCAGCCGTTTCCTAGATGCTGGGGAAGGTTAACATATGGGTTGTTCAGGCAAGAAAAGGTACACCGCGTGGACGCAATGAAAGGCAGTACACCTCCATCAAGACGCAGTGTACCACGCTGAGCTGCCGATAGACGCCCGCCGGACCCAAGCCACACCCCCTACGTCACACATCACACATCACGCAGCACATCACGCAGCATCACCGCCTCCGTCGTCAGGACGGAAGAAATATATTCTAATGACCCAGACACAAACTGAAATTTATTCATGTCAGTTACACAGGGAAATTGTTTTAGTTTACTGTACTAGACACGCGTCTTATTTATGATAGTTTGATTTTATTATTCACAGATATCACTTAAATAGCAATATGTGTCTGTGTGTGTGTATATTATATATATATATATATATATACAAAACCAAACAAAGATGACACGCACTGAAATATTATACAGTATTTATCATATAAATCAACTTTTCGGAGCCGAAACGTCTGACCAGTGTTAATATGGAAAAGCTGTACCAACAAAGGCCTGCATCTAAAGAGATACACAGGAAAGAGATTTCAGAACTCTCCTGAAGCTTCAACAATGGACACCACATGAGAATCTGGTACTGAAGCCAGTCTTTCCAGCTGAGTTCCACCTGAGTTCCACCTGAGTTCCACCTGAGTTCCACCTGAGTTCCCGGCTTCATCATAGAAGTCCCGATGGATGTGCCGGACAGCAGCAGAGGATGTCTGCGCGTATCGCTCAGACATCCACCGACTGTTAGCGAGGGGGTTCAAGGTCCCCTGCAACTCTGCGGGGGACCTGGATCCCAGTCTTATAGTCTGACCTCGACTATAAGACGAGGGGTCTTTTTCAGAGCATTTGCTCTGAAAAAAAACCTTGTCTTATATTCGAGCAAATATGGTAATATCACCTGCCCTGCTGACAGTTTTAGGCTTGCCACTTTGACCATTTTATAACAATCACATACAACGTTTACATGCTGCCTTGCTGTGTGTAGCAGCTGTGGGCTTCACTTCTTTATTAGTTAATTGATTTCCTTCTGGTCACATATGACTTTGACACATGTGGCCACTAAAAACAAACTACTGTTTATCCCATATTATGTTTGATCAGCTACAAGTAGACATCTTGCCACCCTCCTTTAGATTTAGTTAATTCTCTTTTTTTAAATTTAAGGTTAGTAATTAGAACTCCCAAGAGTGTGCTGTGCCATGATGCTGTGCACCTGAAGAATGACATCAGGTGTCATTAAACCCAACACAATTACCATCATTGCAGTCTTATTGCTAGCTCTGTACCTTTATTTATGAATTTGTGTCTTGAAATCCTGCAGGATCCTCTTTACTTCACCCGATTATTAAAGGGTTATTCAAGTAAACTGCAAACTGTGGTGGACTGCTGAATTAGCAAAAATTCAGTCATGAATAGCTGAATTGGAATGCTAGCCATGTTGGAGAATGTTTCCATCTCAGCCATTAAAGCCTGATTTTGCTTTTCCCTGTCAATTCATAATTGTTTCAACTATAAAAAAATAAGGTGCCTCCAAGTAGAGAGTTAGACTTCAAAACCCAGCCAATGGGAGAGCTGAGGCCAGTAAGGCCTCTGATTGGCAAACATGAGTGAGCCAATTAGAAGTCATTCTGTGGCATTTGAAATCCCAGCTTTAATAGGCTTACATTTTAATACGCATCCATCCTCAGCAGAGGATGTTTTTGTTTTGTTTTTAATTTTTCTAAATTTTTTAGTGGATTTGTGGACGGTGCCTTTTCCTTGGGCCAAATAAAATGATTCCAGAGCATTGTGAATCAGTGATTGACTTTTAGTCAGGTAAGGGACACATTTTTCCACCGTTGTGCACCCTTTCAGTGCCTGCAGAATGGGCAGTGATTTATACTTTTTCCTACATTATGCTTTTCACTCCCTACTCCCCTAGTACCCACAGGCTATTTTTTTTGTTGGTTTCCGTAACCCGCCATACCTGGGCTATTTTACTTAGAGGTGGTGGAGGTAGATGGGTTATTTTTATATGTGGAGTCATGATTTGAGCAACACTAGCCCCAGTCTTTGTTTCTCATATTCAGTATTATTCTGGAGGACTAGGGGCCCTTGGGGCAGTCCCTAGTCACCACGGACATTTAGTGGGGCTTTATGGACACCCCTGATGTGGCATATATAAAGGGTGCCAGGGAGCTTAAGAAAAGCCAAAAGCCCTGTAATACAAGAATGGTCTGGGGTTTTATGGGCAGCCTTTGGATATTTAAAGATTTTTATTGGGGGAGGGAGGCTGTAACATAGTTCCAGTTTGCACGTTAAGCAATGATTACCTTGCAAACTGGAGTTGTATATTGCCATGAATGGTACCAGCACATCGCAGCACAATGCTGTTAGCACTACCGTTATGCTTTGTTACAGTTTTCATTGAACACTTGGGAGGCATGTATAAACATGGAACATGCAGATTGCGCCAAATACTGCAGCAATTGGAGTATACACCAATGTATCAAGCAGACTCCTGGTGTTATGTACAGCGAATGCATAGATTTATGTGTCTGTGCTCGTTGCTGAAAACCGCCTATACATAACAAAACAATGCTTGCACCTTTTTATAAAACTCCCGACACGTTGCAGTGTGGGAGTTTTTCTACATGGCACCCTAAGTCTTTTCTTGGAGTACACATACTCAGTTGAATAGACTCCTGTATATGTTATTTCAATAAAGGATTGGTACTTGTGTCTTTGGATAGTTGTGGCATTACTCCGTCTGTTGTAACAATTGTTTCTATTTTACAGGTGGTCAAATTCCTTTTTCCACCATCAGGTTATAAAATTGACTTGACAATGTGTATGTATTTGCTGTATTGTGTTTCCTTTACCTATCAATAATACCACAATGTTTACTTTCCTTTTGATTTCTGATGTAAGGTCTGGAAGAGACTTTAACATTCTCACACCATTGCAACGGAGCATCACCTGTGTTATGACATCACTGCTGGCAGAGTGTGACATCACCACACCTTTAAGTATTATGATGCCTGTATCTTGATTTTCTCACATTGGTATGTAAGACCATATGTTGGTGAGATTACTATTTGCTTTTTTCAGTATGAATGATTTATTTGCCTGCAAATACACAGTTTGTTGATTGCTGTTTTTCTGGAAATAACTGATGTGTTCCTACAACAGCTACATTTTTGTTAAAAAATGGTCTACAATTCAGCACCTTTTGTAGACTATATTTTACTCAACCAAAATACAGTGTCTGGCAGAGATTTAAGTTAAAGTAACAGCTGTTTACCCAGTATACAGAATGCAACATATTATAAGTCATAAAACCAACAAAGACTTAGATGCCTACTAAAGATATTTGCAGCTCAAAGGTAGATTTGTACCGTAACGATTATATAATTTAAAAAAAAAAACAGTCCCAGGGCAACAACAGAGTGTGATTACTGTTCTGATAGAACAATGCACAAGTTTACATTTTAATTTTACTTTGTCTTAATTAACAGTTAATTTTACAAAACAAACAGCTCATTCATATGGCACTTTCTTTAGATACCGTTATTTTGATTAGTATCATTACATAAATTAACATTTTAAAAAAACCAATAAAATGTGAGGGTCTACTCATATTCAATAATGAGAGAATTAAAGGGAGTTGAAAGGGGAATGTCAGATTTTAGTCCAAAGTAGTTGAGAATTTGTGGAAGATTCAAAGAAACAATAACACTTTTTTTCCCAACATTTATTAGAAAATCATTTACTCACAAAAGCCAACAAAAATACATGATAAATAGGTTCATGTATTTAAGATTTTTTTTTTTTTGACTAGCTATTCTCCATCCAATGTCTTCCCAAAGAATGAGCACAACAAATAATATACAAAAATAATAAATATGAAATTAACTACAAATGTTATGATCATCAACTTACACCCCAAAATAATTAATAATTAATGCAGGACTTTATTTCCTGCTAATTGCTACTAATTTAAAATGTTGACTCCTGCTTTACTGTGATATACTTGACTCATATGTCTACCCTCCATCATAAAAGTTTGTGTTCTTGTGATGCCGCTGAGCCACACCCTAAGATATTTATAGGAACTTATTGGGGGTATATAGCTTTTCTTACAGACTTCAGATACTAGACCCAGTATTACCTTCTGACTCCGACTGTGTTTTCCATGCTGGTATAAACACATGCCATAGGTTTTCATCAAACAAATTGTTTACTTGGTCAAGGTGTATGGAAATGTCTTTATTTTGTCATACACTGAACACAATTATAAACGCTCCCTCAAAACTTGCACCATCTGTGGCATTGTGCTGTGTGGCCTTTTATTGTGGCCAGCCTAAGGCACACCTTTGCAATAATCATGGTGTCTAATCAGCATCTTGATATGCCACACCTATGAGGTGGATGGATTATCTCAGCAAAGGAGAAGTGTTCACTAACACAGATTTAGACAGAGTTGTGAACAATATTTGAGAGAAATAAGCCTTTTGTGTACATAGACAAAGTCTTAGATCTTTGAGTTCAGCGCAGGAAAAATGGGGGCAAAAACAAAAGAGTTTATAATTTTGTTCAGTGTATGATAGGATCATTGAAATTGTGAAAAATGTAGATGTAGTTGAATCTGGGTGAACATTAGTCACAATTTAATGACACATGGACAACAACCAGATGCAGTTTCTACTCCAGTTTTAAGCAGACATACCTGGTTGTGGAGTATATAGTGTGCAAATTGCAAAGCAAAAAGAACAGCAAACTCCTCCACTATAAGTTATATTAAGAATTAAGAATGCATTTCAAGCATAGCCTAGCACTGTGCAGCTGTTTCATCCTTAATGAGATTTTTATTTTGTTTTTTGGCAATCTGCTTGCGACAGTACATAAAATCATGAACACACAACAGAAGTGGTGACGGGGTAAAGGCAATGAGTAAATACTGTGTAAATTGCAAGGCACATAACAAGAAATTTGTATTCTGTAACATACAAGAAATCAGGAGAACACTATTTCACATATATGCAAATTTTCAGCGTTCTAAACAGCATATGGGATTCTGGGTAAGGATATGCAAATAGGGTCAACAATTATTTTTGCTTCAGTATGCCATAAATGTTCAAGTCGGCCTTTGAAGCATAACCCAGACCAGAGATGTAAAGTATATATGTGTAAAGAGGATACTAAGGCAAAATAGCCATTAATACTGCATGATTCTACCAATAATCTCATGTGGTGGAAGTAGCACTGTAAATTGGGAATTTATTTAAGAAAATAGGTCTGCTTTGTAGCATGTGCAGACATACTAAATTTAAAAGGTACATACTCGTTTCAGAAGAAAGCACTTCTTAAAAATAATAATTGCATCTATAACAACAGCTTAACATGTTTTATACAGTTCAGTGTATAAAACAGGATGCAGTCTATTACGTACCATTTTTCTCTCGTGGTGCACCGTATACTTTATTTTTTTCAAAACGACATTATTAGTGAACTATAGAGATATGGGAATTATACAATGTTTTATGAGCCGAAATACTATATAGTTTCAATATGTAAATTAGTAATTATATTAAAATAGACTTAAGTTTAACAAAATATTGTGGACACCTCAGAAACATAATTGCAATCCAACTAATTTGAAATCCTTTGGGTTGGAAAATGTCTGCAGACCCCCTCAGAGGCAATTATTTGTACAGGCTGCTAGGAACCGAATAATATTTGATTACTTATTTCTCGCCTTAATTCCCTTTGGGATTTTATGAGGCATGTGCCATTATAGCTTACGGTTAACGCATATGTTTAGATTATATTATGTGTTCAAAATGTTTACAACTTGATGATTTTACTAGTGGACTTTTTTATTATGCATAGCAAGATTGTATTGTGAGTAATGTAATATTTATATGTAATATCAGGCATAACATTATGACCACCTGCCTAATATGTGTAGGTCCCATTTTGAGGCAAAACCAGCCCTGACCCATGGAGGCATGGCATCTACTGGATCTCTGAAGGTGTGCTGTGGTATCTGGCACCAAGAAGTTATTAGCATATCCTTTACATCCTTGCTCAGTGGGGCCTCCATGGATTGGACTTTTTTGTCCAGCACATACCTCAGATGCTCGACTGGATTAAGATTTGGGGAATTTGGAGGCCAAGTCAGCACCTTGACCTTGTTGTTGTGTTCTTCAAACCATTCCTGAACCATTTTTGCTTTGTGGCAGGGCACATTATCCTGCTAAAAGAGGCCAGTGTCATCAGGGAATACCGTTTCCATGAAAGGGTGTAAATGGTCTGCAACAATGCTTAGGTAGGTGATACGTGTCACAGTAACATCCACATAAAAGGCTTCCCAGCAGAACATTGTCCATCAGTTTATCTCCTTATCCAATTGCATTTTAAAAGGACAATACCATTATATTTTGTATTATACTATGCAATTTGAAAGCACCACTAAACTTTTTTTTGTCACTTGTGCCTCTAATATAGAAGTGAAAAGTCCATTTTATCCTATGATCCTATATCGTCGATTAGTCTCTCACTGCTGGGCCCCTCTGTTGGTGGCATTTTAAAACAAGGACCGCACCCTGCCCTAGCAGAGTGAGGACACTAGAACCAACAGACCCTGATAAGATGCTTAGCATGCCAAAAATAGAGACGAGTTCGGCCTCAGCTGACTAGCATAGCTCAGAGTAAACCCAAATGTAACCATGGTTTACTCTAGACCACTGGAGGGGGGGCTCTAGTTGCAGACTTATCACCATAAAAAACCTGAAGAGCTCTGAAACCCATGGTGTGTGAGACAAATATCAGCTATCATTGAGATTCCCCTTCAGCCTTATTGCTAGAAGGGACAACCAGAAAAGTGCCATTAAGCACACAATCAATATCCCCATGTTCCTTCAATGCTTTGGCCTGTCTGAAATTGCTGTCCCAGTTTGGATCTCATCAATATAAACACAACAAAAAAGAAAAAAAGACAAGAATAAATCTTTGGCAAGAGATTGGCACAACGTCTCACACAGAGGGTCTTTTTTTACTCCAATGAATAAAAATAACAATTTCATGGCTGAAGACACCATAGTAGTCCCTTAATTCAATACTTTGAGCAAGATTCACTCAGCTCTGTTTAGACTGCAAAAGAATAGTTGAACCAACTTGTCAAAACAGATTTGCTCAGTATAAATAGATGCAATATAGATCAAAAGTTACACTAAAGTGACTGCTTATACATTAATTAAAACAATATAAAGTTTGTAATATTTACCTAAAACGAAATATATATGGCCGTTTTTATTCACAGTTTGCTTATATTTATTATTTGGGACTAAATGTTTAGTACATTGCAAAAGTAATAAAGAACAAAAATAGTTTTGCAACTACAATATATCCACTTTTTCTTGCCCACAAAAATAAGCTAAATTCTAAAAAAATAATAATATGTACGTCCTATCTATAATGGGCCAATTACAAAATTATGGCAATTTAACAGTAATCAACATGAGTACAGATGGAGTAAAACATAAAAGTCATTTATGCACTCAGCAAATCAAACAAACACATTCTGTCTGTTAAGTCTTTAGTTTTACGCTCATCTGCAGTCAGTGTTCCGAAAGTACTGTAAAATCCACAGTAAACATAAAACTAAGGCAAATGACAAATAGATAATGGGTTTGCACAAAACCTTTTTCCGTTCTTGAGGCTTTTGTTGTCTGAGTAGCCTGAGAGCTTCAGTATCTTGATAGCTTGGCACTATATTTAGAGAAAACATCATGCCAATAATCATTTAACTTTATGAATTAGTTTATAAATGTTTTAATAGATTTTATACTACTGCATACTGTGGCTACTAGACTACATAACCATACTTTTTATATTCCTCTCACATCACAAACCCAGATACTGTATGCCAAGCAACACCATTAGATAAAATATAATTGAAAACAATATAAATTAATCAGCTTATACCTGTGAGTTTTCCACACTGCATACAATAAATAAGTTTGCATCTTTCCAAGGTAAGCTCTGATACGAGCCAGACACACATTTAGGAAAAGCAGGACAAATATTTTTGTTCCATTACATTGCTCAAGTGACTTTTTTAAACCCCAATTATAAGTGGTGCATAATTGCCTATATTATAGTTTGTTGCATTTTTTTAATGTGTGTAAAAATAAAATGTAAAACGTGTCATGGCACCCATTTTTGTTTTCTCATGGAAAATTCTAAAACATGTTTGTTCATCTTGCTGACACCAATATGAATTCAAGTATTATTCTCCCATGCATTTATAGGCGTTGCTACATGGGAGCAATGGGGCAATTGCCCTACTGTAGGTTATTCCTTGCCCCTCCTATTGGCCCCCAACAAATTTGGAACAGGCCAGAATGACCTACCGGGATATTAGGAAAAATCTTAGTAGGCTGCCTACCTGGGGGCCACTGGATGCAGCCTTTAAGTTTTCAACTGCCAGACTTTAAGAGTTTGGCCTTGGGGCCACATGAGAACTCTTTTACAGCCAATGTGATGTTGCTGTCTTTTCTCTCATGCATGGCTGCTGCCAAGTCCTGTGAGTGTGATGTAATACCTGGGGCAAGTCCTGCGAGTGCTATCTAATAGCTAGGGTAAGTCCTGGAGGCAAGTCCTTTGACTGCAATCTAAGACCAGTAGGCAAGTCCTGTGAGTACAACTAAGACCTGGGGTAAGTCCTGGAGGCAAGTCCTGTGAGTTTATTCTAATAGCTGGGGTAAGTCCTGTGACGGCAATCTAATACCTGGGGGCAACTCCTATGAGTGCAATCTAATATCTAGGGTAAGTTCTGAGGGCAAGTTCTGTGATTGCAATCTAATGGCTGGAGTAGGTCCTGGGTGCTGGGGCATGTCATATGAGTACAATCTGCGTGCTGGAGTAAATCCTTGGTGCTGGGGCAAGTCTTGTGAGTGCAAACTGATTATGCATATGCTACTGCTCCAGATTGCCTTCATATACAAAGATTATACCTATGCTGCTGCTCAACTAACTGGTATGATTTAGTGGTGAAAATGATTAGTGCACACCAGTTTTGTCTGTGGTATCTTATGTGATCCCCCCCCCATATATGCATGCATTACATTGCAGTTTACATTTGGAAATGTGCTGACAAATTAAATTGAACGGGTCAACTCAATATAGTCCAATAAGGCAACTTAGCTGAATTTCAGAAGTCTCTGAATTCAAGCTACTCAATATCCCTGTATTCGGGTCTGAATCAGCTGTTTGAGCCGTTCAGAAACGAAAGCATCGGAAGAATTCAGATCGGGACAGTTGTCCTCTAAACACATACAATTTCGGCTACCAAATATGTGGTGATCACTCCTCAACACACTGCAAATCTGTGAAACATAGGCAAAATTTGCCCATTTAATTTCTCCAGATTTTAGTTGGAGACTTGAATAGAAAAGTGTAGAAGCATTAAAGTAAACATATTTTAAACACAAAAATATATATATATATATATATACAATTATAATATATTAATGTTATATATTATAACAGTATATTTGCATTCATATAAGCATTTCTCAGTTTGGAAAAAAAAACATATTTTATGTTCATTTACTTTATTTTTATGTATTTAAAGTATTTTTCTTTCTTTCTTTTTAATGATCTCTATTGTATTACGATTTGGCCATTCCTAGATTTCTATAGTTGAAATAGCCAAAGTCGTCCCATTGAGTTTTATTGGAGGACTACGGCTATATTCAGAAATAGGTCCTCCCAAATGGGCCCCTAAATAAGCCAAATAATGGGGAGGGCCGAGACTGCCACTTAGTTGTGGTGCATTTTGGCTGATTTCGTGGTCGGGAGATAACATTGTGGAATATGCTATGATTTCCGAATTGCAGATGTATTCTGAGGCACATCGGAGCTACCCGAATAACTTATGTGATCCGAATACAACCACAATTCGGAGGCACCGAAAATTGGAGTTACTTGGGTCATTAAATAATTGTTTTGTTATTTTCATATTTGTTTCAAATTCTGTTCTTTGATAAAAAAAAATTGTAAGGGGTTGAAACAATTGCCCCTTTTTTGTCAAATGATCTGTTTTTCTGTCTGTTCTAAATAACTTAGAACAAGCTGGCATCAAAAATATATAAAAATCTTTATTGTATTTTGCAATAAAAAGAGATGTAAATATAGCACTCCTCTAAAATTTGCCTTGTGCTGTATGTATATTTAGGCAAGAGTTAAACCATAATGGGGCTCTATTTCAAGATAAGCCCCATAAAAACCAGTAACAAAAAACTGAGGTACAGTTCTTGTTTGGTACAGCATAGAGAATAATTACATTCATGTTTTATACCTCTATATATATGCAATGTATTTAATTTTATTTATTTATTTAGAAAGTGTATTACCAGGAAGAATTCATTGAGATTTCTCTCGTTTTCAAGTATGTCCTGGGGACGCAGTCCAGAATGGAGTTACACAGAGTTACACATTTGTATAGTGGTATACACCAATAAAAAAAGCCATTTAAGAAAGAAACATATTAATACTTATACAGTGTTTAGAAACTGAGTCATGCTGTCCATGGGTTCATTTGTTATAGATCTTCCAAAGTGCACACTGGAAGATATTAAGTATTGTGGGTAAATACCCCTTCCTGCCACCTAGCTGAACGGTTCATAAGTCCACATCTACTTCAGGCAAGTAATTAGTACTGCATTTTTAAAAGTTTCTGTGAACCCCAAATGCAATCTGTAAAACAAAACACGCTTATGCTTCATCAATTGTATCACAAATGATTATTTTGAAACTTGAAATCCAGAGTGTTTTTGCAGCATACTGATTGTATTGTGAATACATTACAATAGAATAAAACCTTTGGGATAGGAAGAGAAGAGAATGCATTTGAAGTATTATAAATGAGATGACTTCACTGTGCACTCATAATACGTCTTTCATGTAAAGACATTTAATACATCTTCCTTAGTTTTCTGTTTTCCCTTGTTGTAGTGGTGCTTTGCAGTTAATCTTTGGATGGATTCCAGGGATACATTGCTAATTCAGCACTTTGATGCACATAAAAATGTAGTGTAGCATAGTTTATATTACAGATGACTTGCCTCCGACTTCCTAGTAAACATGTCAACAACAAGATCACAGTCTTTGTTTTCTGTGTTTTAATTAGGTATTAAACTTTGGTGACAAGACGTAAGACTCATTGTATAAAGTTTTTACAGCTGATTTAGCAAATCTGTCTATAACCACTGTATACAAAGGCTTCTAGTTAAGCCACAAGCCCAACAAACACTGAGTACCTCAATTACTAAACTGTAAGAAACAGAGTCCTCACAAAAACTCTGAAAAACTATGTTTATGGAGACATATAGTTTGTTTTATAGGAATTCTTTATACTCATGGCAAATTGGCAGGGATAGGAACTAGAGTCCTGCTGTTTAGTACCACAAACAATATCACCCACAATGAAAAAGTGCAATTATTTGGAATTTCATGGCTGAATTACCAATAGAAAATGGGTTTGTGTCAATTGTTTCCATTACAGTGTATATATATATATATATATATATATATATATATATATATACACAAAATCCAAAGGTCAGTGCACTCACCTCAAAGCAGGTAGGAGAAAAACTCTTAAAGCTATAGGTTTAATTAAAGGTACTTAACCCCTTGGCGACACAGGACAGACTAGGTCCGTCCTGTGTGCCGAGGCGTTAGTCCATCCTGTGTCAAAACGAGCACTGAAAGCTGAGTTTTTCCGCTTTCAGTGCTCCAATGGTATTGTAACGATGCTTCCGTACGGAAGCATCGTACAATACTGAAAAAAATGCCCGTCGGCATTTCGATCGCTCCGGAGAGCGATTGAAATGCCGGTTTTAAAGGCACAGTGCCTTTAAAACGACAGGCATTAAAAAACGAGCATAGGAAGCAAATTTTTCGCTTCCTATGCTCAGTAAGTGTTTCTGATTGCCTCGCAAGTCGAGGCAATCAGGAACACTAAAAAAAAATGCACGATCTTGGTTACTATGTGACCAAGATGGCGCTGCCCTTCTAAGGGCAAGAGCACAGGAGGCAGGAAGTACCTGCTTCCTGTGCTCTTCCTGCAGTCACACGATTGCCTCTTCACAGTGACTGCAGGCACACTGACAAGCAGTGGGGATGCTCTGATGAGCACCCCCACTGCCTGGTCAGATCAATATTAACCTTAACAGTTAGGATCTGCCTCCCTCTCTTCACATTTTTTTTAGTGAGGGAGAGAGACAGATCAAAGTTATAAAAGTAACACGAAAAAAACACACGAATAATAAAACAATAAAAATGTTTTTATTAAAGCAATTCCCTGCGTTAAACCCCTTCCCTGCCACTTATTTTTGCTGTTTGTGCATTTTTTAGGGGTTAATTTTTTTGTACTGTAATTTATTAGAGTTATTATCCCTTCTTTGCCGTCGATCACTGCTTATGCAATGATATTGACGCCAAAGCAATTTTTATCTGTCTGCATATTTTTTTTTTACACATACCCGCTAGGGGATTACGTGTAAAGTAAAAATATTTGAGATATTTTTTTTTAAGCTGTCTGAGCGCATAGCGATCAGTAACAGCGAATTAGTGGCAAAGGCGGTTTGGTGATTGCTCAATTAAGCTCACCATTCGCCCTGGTCAGATCAAAATTGGTCAGATCAATATTCACAAATATTGATCTGCCTCTCTCTCCTCACTTACATTTTTGTGACGGAAAGAGACAGATCAGTATTAGTGATATAAAATAAAATTTTATAAAATTGTCAAGGAAGCAAGGGTTAAACAACGTTTAATGTTCCTGTAGTTATTCAGTGAGAGCTCATGTAGTCATAAGTGACCTTGAGTCCAAAAGACACTGTTTGATGTATCCTATGATCATATTCTTGACCTGCAGTCTCGGGATCAAAAAGGCAAACTTCAATAGTAAGGCTAGAGAGACATTTTGAGAGGATGAACTTCAAACACATTACTAATAACATTGTAGCAAAAGCCAGCAAACAACCCAAGCGTACATACATTATCTTGCCACCAAACAGCTCCAGTGCCTGCAAAACATCCTACCTGTGACATCTTTTCCACCAAACACCTGCCTGGTTGTGCCATCTTTGCCACAGATCAGAATATTCATGCAGTATGTTCTTGCTGCACTGAATCTACACACATGCACAGGGCAGTGGAAGAGCACTATGGCGATCTCATACCATGCATAATAGTAAATGACAGTTACTTCTGGTGGTTATGTGAGTGCCCCTCCCAACAAAAAAGCCAAGGTGTTGTTGTGTAACAATGTCTGTGCTCACATATTTTTCTTGTGTACAACTCAATATACTGTATATAATGGAGATTGTTCAGACTAGTGTGTGTCCATGAGCTTGTTCAGCTGTTAGTTGGGTGTCCAAATTTACAAGCCAAGATGTAGAAAAAGGACACAGCAGTAGCCACATCAGCTGTTATTGGGTGATACCTGCAGGTATCCTTGCCTACTAACTAGAGTAGCAGCTTTCCCCATAAGATCTGGAGAACCGGATTCACCTGCTTAGTAACAGCCTCTGAAGTCTGTGTCATCTCTCAACTGTTCAAACTGTTAAACAATCTTGCAATAGCTATAGAAGAAGGCTACACTTAGAGAATATCACTTCTGTACATCCATCCATCAAATCAAGGTTACACCCATAAGCATTCCATGCATCCATTTATTATTAAAGGTCATCTATAAACCTCTGTTAGTGCGGTCTTCTAAAGTGTTTTTTTTAACAAACATGCTAGGAATTCACATTGTACTGGGTGTGTTACACTTTTTGACATATTAATACATGAGAAATTAAATTGTGATTGAAAGTGAGCATATTATAAGTAACTGTATTATAAGCTATTGACAAAATAAATCACAAGACAAGACATTGGATGTCCCATTACAACATATGTGATGTTTAAATAATCAGTGGTTGTTTTAGACTTTGCTGCAATGAGATTTAGGAATTGTTTTAACCTTTTTTTTTAAACTGGATTGTATTCAAATTAACACTAGTCATTTTATAAATGATCAAAAAGACATAATAACTTAGTCTACAGTATGTTTGTTTCTAATACAGAGATTTTTATTTGGACAATTAATTTGCCGGGATTTTTTTAGTATATTGGGGAGCATTCCAAACACAGATCTCATGACAAGAATATACTGCCGATGTGCAGGCAGATAGATGTATGTATAATTTTATCAGTGATGAAAAGAGAAAGTGACTACGGATTTATTCCCCGGCAAAATTAACAAATATGAACATGTAAAGTGACTGCAGATCACATAGCAACATTTATCTAAATATTTGATATATGGATTATCTAAATGAACACATTAATGTGCTGCATGAGACAGTCAAGATTCGAGGAGGCAATGAGCATTCGTCTGAATCTGGAACTGTCCATCTGTATGGCTAAGGTAGTAGAACCATAAAATGTGGTATCTCCTACATCATCCTGTCCATACCGGCCATGATATTATCTCTATAGACATGACATACACCCAATTTTTTGCCAGCCTGCAAGTAAAATACTAGCTGGGTGTGAACTCTACATACTCTGTTAATTAAACAATCGTATTCACAGTGATGTTGGTTTATCAGTCTGCGGATGTAGAAGGAAGGCATTGTGACAACCAAAACCATAAATTGCCATTTATGTGCACTTCATTTGTTAATGGTACATGCTCATTTCAGGACCATTACCCACTGTGTCAATACTAGACAAGGTAATGGCAATCTATGAAAGGAAAGGCATATTTAGTTCTCTAAAAAGTACAGATATAAATTTCAATTCATCCCCAGCTATAATGTTATCATACTGTGACTCTGCATTTATGGAGATGTTTGATGCTAAATCCAAATGTATGAACAAATATTTTGCATAATATAGCACAATTTGACCATAAAGTCATTTGCCCAGAGGAATCATTTGCCCTTAAAGTTGTAATATACCATATGTTTTGTTTCTAATTAGCGTCACATTGTCTCTCAAAGCTTCATTGTATCTCCACTGCATGCTGTGACCATAAATTGCTTATAAATTAGAATTTATAGTAAGTTGGACTTTTTGGCATAAACAGAAGAAAGAAGCAACCTCTGGCTGCTGTGAATACAACTCCCATCATGCTCAGCCAAACAACTGGATTACTCAACCTTTTTTTTTAAACCCATAGTCCATACCAACCAGGATAACAGACCCTGGATTCTATTATCTAGAATATGTTTTATCATTGTATTTATATTGTAGTCTACATGAAAATGGGTACTCAGACAGAAGAATCCAGCACTAGATTGAAATTCCTTGGTATAAAATTTATAGTCAGTGAGGCATTTAAAAATATAAATATAGGATTATATAACAACATTTATAACTGGTAATTAATATTTTGTAATATTGCAAGTGCCCAGTAACTTTCAAAGGTAATTGAATAAAATGTCTAATGATTACCATACCTTATGTGCTTCTCCGCATCCTGTCTAAACATAGAGCTATCTAACTACTAAATAATAATAAGCTCTCCATCACTGATAATAACATTGCTTCCTAGTATGCCCAGAAACAACCAGACCAATGTTCCATACACTTGAAACAGAACCATACGCTGAATAAATTTATGTAAAAAAAGATTTAATAAAATAAATTGAGTAATATCTTGCAATTATTCAATTTAAATTGGAAGAAATGCTTATTGTTATTTCTTTACCTACAATAATTTTATCACATAAAAGACATGAAGATATTTTGTTTACAAAACAGTAATTTCTGTTATGTATCCCAGAGCAATATTCATCATATCTGTTTAGGGAAAATGTGTTCCAGCCTGGACAATAAGAGAGCATTATTCTATTACGGGTGTCTAGCAATATTATTAAGCTACACATGTATAGATCATTTGGGTAATATACAATTTAGTTAAAATATAGTAGCTGATCAAGAAAATTCCTGCTAACAACCTTTTTAGAAACATTTTAAGAAAAATGTAGTTGTCAGGGGTGTCCAGAGACTGGATTTTCTATTTTTGGCAACCAAGCTCCAAGGAAACTGATGGGGGAGAGCCATCTGATGGGCATCTTCAAAGTACAAAGTGAGCATTTTGTTATAAAATGCCATCCATTTTGTGAGTGTTTTATTTAAGAAATTAATTACGTTAATTGAGTGTCCACACTATGATTTTTTTTCCTATAAATGTCCTATGAGTGTCACGAACGCGGGCTATTGGAACGGCTGAGCCAGTGGAGAGAGTGTGGGAGTGAAAGGGTTAATGACACTAGATCCCTGGTTACCTGTTGCTAGTCCCAGCAACCACTAAATTAACCCATGCAATACCTCCTACACTATTACCCTAGTACACAATTTGCTGCCACCACCAAGACTTTATATACGGGCGTCTTCGGTTACCCTAAACAAGGTACAGTATAGTATCCAGGGCCGGACTAGAAACAAAAACCAGCCCTGGAAATATTTGTATACCAGCCCCATACCATTGTGGCAATAGATTATTGTTTAGAAAAGGGAAAAACATGCATTTTTAAGCACATTTGAAGGGTGTATTAGTTATAGATAAGACTGATATATACACCTGCACAGGGCAATACATAGCCCCCAGTATGCACACAAGGTTACATGTATTGCCCTGTGCATGGGGTATATACCAGGGCAGTGTGTGAGATATAACTTTGTGTACATACTGCAGAATATATTACCCTGTGAAGGAGTATATATCAGTGCATGAGATATAACCTTGCGTACATGCTGGCTGTAAATATTGACTTATCTCAGCATCCAAATTGCACTGACATGGCGTGCCCCAGCACACAGAATGAACTCATAGCACTTTCCCCAGCATTCAGAATTTGACCCAGCACTGATATTGCACTCACAGGACTTGCCACAGCACCCAGGAGGAAATACCCTAGCACGCAGATGGACACCCAATCAATGGTGCATGCAGGAAAGATAAAGGTGCCAGATATGACATATTGTGCCCTGCATATTTTGCCGCCATTGGCTGATCCTGTCCTCAGCGACAAATACAGTGTCTCACAGGTACAGTCAAACATATACACAGTCACATACACACACCGACACATACACACATTGACATTTGTCATAACAGAGCAACAAATCAATAGAGCTGTTAAGAGCCAGTCCCCTGCTCTTTTTATAGCCGGGAAGCACTGTGATATACCCATTTATTACACTCTGCCCCTCTCTCACACACCTACACACACGTACATGAACTGTCACTCACACAGATACACTGCCACACACGTACATGCACTGCCACTCACTCTCAGTCCCACGTTTACACTCTGATATTAACTCACGTATGTATTTTCTCCCCCCACCCCTGTCATTTCTTTCCCTTTGTATTTTCTTTTCCACCCCCCACCCGTCATCTCTTCCTTCCCCTGTATGTATATTTTTCTCCCCCCACCCCTGTAATCTCTTACCCCCTGTATGTTTATTTTTCGCCCCCTCCCACCCCTGTCATCTCTTACCCCCTGTATGTTTATTTCCCCCCCCACCCCTGTCATCTCTTCCTTCCCCTGTATATATATTTTTCTCCCACCACCCGTCATCTCTTACCCCCTGTATGTATTTTTTTCTCCCCCAGCCCTGTCTTCTCTTACCCCCTGTATATATATTTTTCTCCCCCCCCCGCCCTGTCATCTCTTACCCCCTGTACATATTTTTTTTCTCCCCCCACCCGTCATCTCTTACCCCCTGTATATATATTTTTCTCCCCCCAGCCCTGTCATCTCTTACCCCCTGTATATATTTTTTTCTCCCCCAGCCCTGTCATCTCTTACCCCTGTATATATTTTTTTCTCCCCCAGCCCTGTCATCTCTTACCCCTGTATATATTTTTTTCTCCCCCCAGCCCTGTCATCTCTTACCCCCTGTATATATTTTTTTCTCCCCCAGCCCTGTCATCTCTTACCCCCTGTATATATTTTTTTTCTCCCCCCAGCCCTGTCATCTCTTACCCCTGTATATATTTTGTTCTCCCCCAGCCCTGTCATCTCTTACCCCTGTATATATTTTGTTCTCCCCCAGCCCTGTCATCTCTTACCCCCTGTATATATTTTTTTCTCCCCCAGCCCTGTCATCTCTTACCCCCTGTATATATTTTTTTCTCCCCCCAGCCCTGTCATCTCTTACCCCTGTATATATTTTTTACTCCCCCAGCCCTGTCATCTCTTACCCCTGTATATATTTTTTTCTTCCCCCGGCCCTGTCATCTCTTACCCCCTGTATATATTTTTTTCTTCCCCCAGCCCTGTCATCTCTTACCCCCTGTATATATTTTTTTCTTCCCCCAGCCCTGTCATCTCTTACCCCCTGTATATATTTTTTTCTCCCCCCAGCCCTGTCATCTCTTACCCCCTGTATATATTTTTTTCTCCCCCCAGCCCTGTCATCTCTTACCCCTGTATATATTTTGTTCTCCCCCAGCCCTGTCATCTCTTACCCCCTGTATATATTTTTTTCTCCCACAGCCCTGTCATCTCTTACCCCCTGTATATATTTTTTTTCTCCCCCCAGCCCTGTCATCTCTTACCCCTGTATATATTTTGTTCTCCCCCAGCCCTGTCATCTCTTACCCCTGTATATATTTTTTACTCCCCCAGCCCTGTCATCTCTTACCCCTGTATATATTTTTTTCTTCCCCCAGCACTGTCATCTCTTACCCCCTGTATATATTTTTTTCTTCCCCCAGCCCTGTCATCTCTTACCCCCTGTATATATTTTTTTCTTCCCCCAGCCCTGTCATCTCTTACCCCCTGTATATATTTTTTTCTTCCCCCAGCCCTGTCATCTCTTACCCCTGTATATATTTTTTTCTCCCCCCAGCCCTGTCATCTCTTACCCCCTGTATATATTTTTTTCTTCCCCCAGCCCTGTCATCTCTTACCCCCTGTATATATTTTTTTCTTCCCCCAGCCCTGTCATCTCTTACCCCCTGTATATATTTTTTTCTTCCCCCAGCCCTGTCATCTCTTACCCCTGTATATATTTTTTTCTCCCCCCAGCCCTGTCATCTCTTACCCCCTGTATATATTTTTTTCTCCCCCCAGCCCTGTCATCTCTTACCCCCTGTATATATTTTTTTCTCCCCCCAGCCCTGTCATCTCTTACCCTCTGTATATATTTTTTTCTCCCCCCAGCCCTGTCATCTCTTACCCCCTGTATATATTTTTTTCTCCCCCCAGCCCTGTCATCTATGTATTTTTTACCCATTATATTTTATCCCCCTTCCCCTTCTCCCCAAACTCCCAACCACCGGTTATATCTTCTTACCTTCTATTTCAGGCATCATAGGCTGTGGACGCACGTGGTGTTGTGCTCTGGCCGCAGCGTCATAGAGCAGCCGCAGCCGCACGTCTTAAAGCGGCCGCACGTCTTAAAGCGGCGACGGCCAAATCACTTTAAGCGGCCGCAAGCCTTAAAAGCGGCTGCATAAAGCGGCCCCAGGGCCGGCGGCCTACCGGGAACTTTCCCGGTATCCCGGTAGACCAGTCCGGCCATGATAGTATCACAACCTTACTTTACTAATCAGACACATATATAATTAACCCTCTGGTAACATGTTGTACCTGAGCTATCCTCAGAAGTGTGAGTTCATATTAGAGAACAAAGACAAGAGCTGATTAAGTAAACATTTAATCTGAAAAAAGACTTCACAGTGCTTGTACAAAAAAACAGAAATAGATGACATACAGAAATACAAAGTACAAGTGCAAAACAGTCCATAAAATAAAATAGGAGAAAAATCAAGAAATCCTTACATATAATTACCGATATATATAATCCTTGTGGGAGATTCAGATGGTAAAGTTCTCCATACAGTTGTTAAAAAGAAATCTCTCTTGGATAATCCAACTTGCTGATTATATGGATCCCTGGTGATTTTCTAAGAGACCAGCCCCCCTGGGTGGATCAGAGGGGCTTGGCCTGACAGTTTATTGCCCACTCCATCATACCTGTCTAGGGCACTAGTGTGGATAGTTACCTAAAAACACAGTAAGCTTACCAAAACATGTCATGTACTGTATAACGCCATAATTTCATTAGGATCACATTCCTTATATTTTTAGGAGTATTTAGACACCAAACATGGATGTTTTAACAGTTTGGAAAGTACTCATTCTTGGTTCTCGTGACAGTAACACATTCCACTGGCCATGTTTGGTACCAAACAAAAGACTACAACCTGGACAATCTGAATATATATATATATATATATATATATATATATATATATATATACATACACACTGGACCCTCACACAATACATACACGTGTTCCCCATATTTCATATTTTCTGGTTGTCCTCTGATTCACCCAATGTCAGAGTGCATGGTCCATTACCTTTTATGACCCCAGCTCACGAAGTCCAGCTCTGGTGATGGCTATCTACTAGTTACACTTTATGGCTTAGGCCTGGTGGTGGATCAAAGCCTACAATAAATGCTATTATAACATAAACATAACAAATTATATGAATGCCAACTCATGCTTTGGCATGACAGTGAGGTCATCAACAATAGTCCAAAAATGATATAAGATATCCTACATCCTCAATTATTATCAGTGTTTTCTAATAAATTAGATTGTTCGTTTCCTTCCATTTGTGACTATTGTGGGTACTGTAATTATGAATATAGTCTAGCAAACATATTTATTAACCACTATTCCACAAGAAATGAAAATGTCATAGTCCTCTCCGGTTTCATGGATTTGAATAATAGGATTTGATGTTTGCAGTAAATACAGTGCTATCTTTTTGCCCTCATCCTATGACTGCTATGTTGCTAGATAAGATGCATCTTTGTACATGATTAACTAGTTTGCTATGAATTGTACTTATACTGCTGATTTCTAAATTATAAAGAAAGAGAAAAATTATAATTACTGCAAGAAACAGATGCTGTGAGAGCATTAGTGTCAGGATAAAGCAAGACCTGATTTAAATCCCCTCAGTCGTATTCAAAAGCTAGAAATCTACCTCTTGTAAACCTGATGAGGAGGGTAATGTTGCTCCAAAACAAAATATAAACCCATAAAAAATAAATGTATGTTTTGTTTGCTATATTGTGAGGAAAACCTTTAATAGTGCGGTTATAACAATGCACCAGAGAAAACTTACTATAATCAGTAGACAGTTAAACAGAAAGAAAACAATGTGTTTTACAGTTTGGATAAAAAAAAGCCTTGTATTGTGGTAAATGTTGACAGTAATCACTCACTAAATCATCACTAGTCACATATTATGGAGACAACACAGTACAAGGGAGAGAAAAACACAAGCAAAGGTGAAAATAAGAGGCACATTAAGAAAACGGTGATGCAAGCAGATTATTAACACGGATGCCACATGGAATCATATGTTATGTTAATAGATTCCGTGTGCACTCTTTTATCTTGCAATTTATCATCTGAGAGGTGTAGTATTTCATCTACGCAATAAAGAGAGAATTTCGCCGCTTTAAGAAATTCGCCTGCTGCCGCCGGATGCTGCAGCAGCAGTTCCGGCGGCGGGATGGGGAGCAGAGAACGCAAGGTGAGTGAGACATAAAGGACAGGGGGTGAAAGACACTACAGGGGGGGAAGGGGGGTGAAAGACACTACAGGGGGAGGTGAAAGACACTACAGGGGGAGGTGGAAGGGGGGGTGAAAGACACTACAGGGGGGGTGAAAGACACTACAGGGGGGGAAGGGGGGGTGAAAGACACTACAGGGGGGGAAGGGGGGGTAAAAGACACTACAGGGGGAGGGGAAAGGGTGGGGTGAAAGACACTACAGGGGGGGTGAAAGACACTACAGGGGGGAGGTGGAAGGGGGGGGTGAAAGACACTACAGGGGGGAGGTGGAAGGGGGGGGTGAAAGACACTACAGGGGGGAAGGGGGGGTGAAAGACACTACAGGGGGAGGGGAAAGGGTGGGGTGAAAGACACTGAAGGGGGGGGTGAAAGACACTACAGGGGGAGGTGGAAGGGGGGGTGAAAGACACTACAGGGGGAGGTGGAAGGGGGGGTGAAAGACACTACAGGGGAAGAGGAGGGTGTGAAAGACTACAGGGGGAAAGGGGTGAAAGACACTAAGGGGAAAGGTGGGAAGAGAGATGCCACAGAAAGGACACACAGAGAGCGAGACGCCACAGAGAGCGAGACGCCACAGAGAGCGAGATACCCAACAGAGAGAGAGATGCCACAGAGAGAGAGAGAGAGATGCCACAGAGAGAGAGAGAGAGATGCCACAGAGAGAGAGAGAGAGATGCCACAGAGAGAGAGAGAGAAAGAGACGCCACAGAGAGAGAGAGAGACACCACAGAGAGGGAGAGAGACGCCACAGAAAGGACAGAGAGAGAGAGAAAGGACACAGAGAGAGAGAGACGCCACAGAAAGACAGAGAGAGAGACGCCACAGAAAAGACAGAGAGAGAGACGCCACACAAAAAAAATACAGAGAGAGAGACGCCACAGAAAAAGACAGAGAGAGAGACGCCACAGAAAAGACAGAGAGAGAGACGCCACAGAAAGGACAGAGAGACGCCACAGAAAGGACAGAGAGAGAGACGCCACAGAAAGGACAGAGAGAGACAGGCTACAGATATGCGAGAGACAGGCTACAAGATATGTCTCACACACTGCCCTGATATATACCTCTGCACAGGGCAATTCATATAACTCTGTGTACATACTGGAGGTATATATATTGCCCTAGACAGGCTTATATATCAGTCTTATCTATAAATAATACACTGTTCAGATGTGCTTTTTAAAATGCATGATTTTCCCTTCTATGAATAAAAAAAATTATATTATGCTATGGGCTGGTTTAAAAATTTTATGCGATGGGGCTGGTATATAAATTTTTTCCAGGGCTGGTTTTTGTTCCCAGTCCGGCCCTGCGGGTAGCCACTCGTTTTTTTAATTATTATTATTATTAATGCGTGCAGGCACATAAAGATTAGAATGCTGAGAAGTGCAGAGCAGAGTTTACAAGATGGCCCCCCTCTTTACCCTGCTGAGGACAAGGGGTGTTCCAATCTTTCCCGTCTGGAGCTGGCATTTTGTAGCACATAGTATGAGAGTCTTTGCTCTACTCCCTTGCACAGCACTGTGTAGAGAGAATTATATGACCTTCTGCGCACTCTGACTTACAATGCACAGCGCCACATGGTGACTGTCTGTGCCATGGCAGCAGGTACAGACTGCACTGGAGAACTGAGCGGGAGGGGGCTGTGTGTAGGCACTGGACCACCAAGCAGAGAGGAGGATGGACTATGCTAACTACCAGTGATGAAGCTTATAACAGAAGAGGTAAGGCAGAGTGGAGAGGATTAAACATTGATTAATGTGACACTATTTGTGTAAATGACACTGAATATGTATATGTTGCATGTAGGTATATGCATGACTGTATGTATGACAGCCTCTGTATGTGAGGCTAAGTGTGTGTGAGCAACTGTGTATGTTTGGTATTGTAGCTCTGTTACTACAACTGACTGTGTGTATGTTTGCATGTTTTTGTATATGTGTCTGTGTTTGTGTATGTGACTGTATATGTGTTACTGTGAGCGTGTATGTGTGCATGTGACATTGGATGTGTGACTGTGTGTGTACATGTGCATGCATGTATATGTGACATTGAATGTGTTACTGTGTGTTTATGTGACAGACGGCAGCAAAATACACATTCACCTAGGATAGCAAAAAGTCTTACCGTACCAGCCCTGAATGTATCCAAACATATTATTACCATACCAACATATTCTTAACATACCATTTTTTTCATCATATCATATAATGTTCTATAAAATAACACTGATTGAAGAATGATTGAAAAAAAATTCTAATCTACTATATGTTTCTGTTGGGGACTCTATCTCCTACAATACTCACAGATGAGAGTTCCAACCCTCAAAGCCCACTCAAGTTTAATGCCTGTTTAGATCTGAGCACCTGTCTAACCATTGTACAGCACAATATTCAAGGCACTGTACCTTGGCACAACCTTAGAACATTTTCACTCTTTTGCTAAGATGTTATAGTTGATGTTTTAATAGTTATTATATGGTTTAATCTGCTATGCCGTACACTACTGTCTCAGAGAAGCCGCCCCCCCCAAGGGCCTTACCTCTGGTCCATGGCTTGGGTCGGAGGCCTCTTTATTTTGTTATAAAAATTTTGGCCGACCCATCTCCCATCTTTTGGGCATCAGTAGTACCTTTCTTGGTCTACCTTGCTTTGTCTTTCTGTACTTTTATCTATTCTCCATTTTTCTTTCTTAGTACTACCTAATCTCTTTACTTTTCTGCTTCCACACTTCTCCTTTTCTCTCCTCATCCCTACCATCGTATACCTGCTCGTCTCTAACAATACTTTTTATTTTTTGACGTACTGGTCCAAACACATCAATACAGTATTTACATCTATCACAGCAGACCTATTACAATGTTATATTTTAAATGTGTGCCGATTGTATGTGATGCGTGTGCCGATTGTATGTGATGCGTTTTCTCGATGGGGGGTGCTATCACCGGCTAATGTTGGTTTAGTTTTCTTTAATTAAAGATTAAGATGTGCTAATCACTTCTCATGTTCATTATTAGCGTTTTAAGATACCTCCTTCTGAATCCAGCTGAAACTCAGCTACTCACCTTAAATACATGATTATGGAGGGACATCTGTTTATGAGATTGAATATTTGACTAATTTTATATTAGTCAAATATATGGTGGTATAACTACCCCCAACTGCGATGTCCCCTATGCATGTAATCCTAATGTAGGACTTATATAGCATCCCCCATAGCTAACACGATGATTACAGTTGTATGTTGATCCTCCATTCAGTACGTTCATACACTGACTAATTAGAGTATTTGAGAAACAATTTGGTTTTCATTTATTGTTCACATATATCTCCTATACTACGCAGTGACAACTAACTGTAAGTTAACAAAATATAAAAGGGTCGGACATTAGTCTTATTTTATATGTTGATTTTATGTATGATGACTGTTTTGGATGTTTGTGAATTTTTATAATCCTAACTCAATAATGTGACTGACTGTGTATGTATGTGACTGAATGACTGTGTATGTATATGACTGACTAACAGTGTAGGTGTGTGTATATGGGAATGTTTTATTTTTATTACCGCATACCTTCTGTTTATATACTATCTACGATAATATTTACTGCTCATATAATAACAGCAGATTATTGTCACTACAGTCTTTTATGTCTGGCACTCACCTGAAATAATTTGGTTTATTTGCCATTAATAGATTTTCTTAAAATTTTAAATGAGTCATGATGACCGTGTATGTATGTATATGTGACTGACTACAAGAATGTTTAGCTTTTAAAATATAAAATAAGACTGTATAATCGAATATCACTTTAAATTCTACTGCACAAGAATTGTTTGACAACTGCTGTATGTGATTTAATCTGACGCAATAAAAAATAAAGAAGAAAGGAGCTGTAATCTTAAATACCGGAAAACGTATTTTAATATTAGAGTGGTAAAACTGAGGAATATACTGCCGTTGGAAGTTCTTTGGCAGGTTTAATCAATATGTTCGAATAACGGTTTCATGTTTTTGTAGTTATGGAATGCATACAGTGCTATCACAAATAGAAATACATTAGGTAATGTGTATCCAGGGTGAGTCAGACTGCTCTGTAATCAAAAACGATTTTTTTCCCCTCTGAGATGAAATTAGAAGTGTCTCTGGTTTTTTGTTCCCTCCTTCTTCATCAACTAATATGGGTTTGTTGAAGTCTTGATCTTGATGGACTAAATGTATTTTTTTCAACCTAAATGAACTTTTTGTTGCTTGAGATATAGTTGATATTATACCAGTGAGCAGAGGAGTATTGGCAAGAGAGGCAGAGGATAATTTCTCCCCAAGATGCCCTCTACATTAGTTCAAAATGGGCTGGGGTTTTAGCATTTTCCACTCCTAATTGCCCTAGTACTTAGGTGTTCAACTGCAGCTCTCCAACTGCTACAGGAATACAAACCCCATAATTACCCACCAGCCTTCTAGAATTGCAGATAAATTTGGTAGTTGTAATACAGAAATAGCTAGAGGGCCGCAATTTGACACCTAGGCCCTAGTGTGCAGCACTTTATATCTTTCTGTCTAATTGTTTAATCTATCAATCACTGTACTTTATCTATCAATGTGTCTGTCAGTCTGTCTGTGTCTATCTGTGTCTGTCTATCAATCTCTGTACCTTATCACTCAGTATTTTTGTCCTGCCTGTCTACTTGTGTCTGTCTCTGGTAATAACAAATAGACTGATGGAATTGCCAAATGGTCCATTAATTTGTTTTTGCCCCTGGGCCAAAAGTGTCAAGCTTTGCCTGCTGTTTTAAAATAAACCTTATTTTTACTTTCACCATGAGAGCTTCAGCTGTTGTTAATGACCATTTTTATATTTTATTGAAGTCCTTCCCCAGTGATTATTCTGTATGTATTCTACAGGTTTGGCAGCACTGAAATGTTTTGTTTCATTAAGTCACTTCCTGTGCTGGTAGGATAGAAAGCAGTGTGTGGAATGTAGTAACCTGCAGGATGTTTTCTGTGCTGCTTCCTGTCTTATCAGTGGCACTGATTACCTGACTGAAACTAACTGACTGCCAGCTAAGGACAGTACAGAAATGTGGACTGGCAGGCAAAGGTAACCCATTCATAGCCAAGAATGGAGGCTTATTTCTAAAGTGCAAATTTATATCCAATACAGTATGGAGACTGTTGTGGGCGCTAGCTCTAAGAGGAAAACAATCAAGAGTAGGGTGTCACCCTACTAGTGATTGTTTTCCTCTGAGAGCAAGTGCCCACAACAGTTTCCATACTATATTTGCTACTACCCCTTTGAACCATTAGTGGAACTGTGTTCACTTTATCTAACTTATATTCTTTGTCTTTACTCTTTCACACTATTGGCCCTAACTTATACCTTACAGTTCATATCTAATACACAGCTGAATAGATGCAGTGGTACATAATGCAGACACACATATAATGTCCAGTGATCTATAATGCCTGTCATTCTCAGTCTGTGCCATTTATATGAGAGATGGAATGCCTATAATCCTCAGCCAGCTGGTATATATATGACAGAGGTGAAATGCTTTGATGACATGACGGACATTATGAAGTGACATAATGCTCTTGTACACCAGGATCTCTAATAATGCAAGATATCTGAAGCGTAGAAACTGAAGGGGCTGTCCTGAACCTCTGCAAATGTGCAAATTCATCTAAGTGTAAGATTTTCATATTTCAAAATGTAAAATATGCATTGTGACGTACTTTGAAGCTACTTTAATATGCATTAACGTTTATAGGAGGCATTTTGGACACCAGGCAGTCCCTTTAATATAACAAATGCACAAACCATGCCCAATTAACGTAACTCCATGAACTAAAGTTGCTACATTTCTTTAATAAGTTTTAATAAAAAACATAAATGTTTGTTTACTGGTAGGCTCAAATTAAACTGTTGATACTGATTGCCAAATTTACTGACTGTTGGCAAACCTGTTAGCAATAACCTCAATCTATTACTGTTCCCTTCAGCCCCTCATAAGAAAGATGGTATGGTTATGAGATGTTTGTCCCATGTTTGTCCCAAAGTTATGCTAAGCCTCACAATCTGGCCCGGTTAGAAATATTCTAAACAATATATTACGCCAAATATAAAGAACGAAAGGGCAGTCATGGGCACACTGTGTGAAATTTACACAAGACTGCATACATGAAATATAGTACCATCATCATTAACAGAATAAATACTTCATCTTTTATGTTTACAATATTGATTCTCAGAGTTCATTATTTCCAGTTTGTTTCACAACTACAAGATGATATTCCCTTCTTATTCTTATTACAGCAAATCATGATTAGCTGACCTTGTTATTATGCCCAGGAGATTCTGTTTCGGATTCTAGAGCTGCCATTTGTAGTATAATGTTATCTACTTCCCTAAGAAGCCGTTGTAAATATTGCAGTGCGCACCATAATAACTGAAGACGCTAGGTCAAACAATATGACAGTTATGGATTAATAACGGCTAATTGGATTGCATTAATGTCTTGGGGAATGTAAATATTGTGGTTGGTTTATACTGCTGGGTAGTTTTATGTGACCATATTTTTTTTACTTCATTTATAAAATGAGAGCCATTTGTTCATGATATCTGCACACATAGCATCTATCAGTGTTACATACTATAAATAAAGATAGCTGTAAATATTCATTTAGCTTTATGGCACTATCTAGTCTCACATACTTCTTCACATAATCAGTGCCAGTCCATATTTTTGTTCCTCCCTGGCGTAGTGCCCATAACGCCTCAATAGTATTCTAAAGTTCCCATCAGTCTATAGTTTGCCAGCCACTGATGGTGGTACTTGATAATACTTATTTTTATATAGTTAGCAAGAAAGACTTGGTACACTGATACAAGATAGCTCACATCAGGTAATAGTTGGCCAGACACAGACATGACACAATCTAGCTTTCATATAGTCAGACACAGATGTTGTCGGTATGTAGTTCAGCACGTATCAGCACGTCTCCCAGTATTGCTCCTATGAATGATGGAGCTGACAAACTACAAATGAACAACATTCAGGCATTATGAATAAACAAGACCACAGATATATAAAGAAAAATACTTCCCAAATGAGGGGTACACCTTCAAGGACTCTTCAGATCCCACAAAACAGACGAAAACAGAAAAGGAGAGATCCCTTGGCACACACGAATCAAAGGCTGGACTTGCTTCTCTCAGAAAAAGACATGGGTGGACATGTGGGGGGAAAAAGAACATTTGTTTGTTCCAAGGGATATCTGCTCTTAAATTTTTTCGACCATTCAGGCATTAAAAGCTGAGTAGCATGTTTTTGGTGTGAGCTTGGTAATAGCTTTGGAAATTCAGGGAACTATGGCATAAAAAGAAGCTAACCTCCCTTTAAATAGTGATATATCACATAGGTTTCCCTGCACTGGAACATGGAAGTCTCAAGTATTTTATTAAGAATGTGGCACTTCAATTTCAGCAATAGCAGCAATCCTGGATGGCAGACATTGTCAAAAGCAAATAATGTTTTGGGAGTACTGGAACAGCATAGTTGCCAACATCGGCCATGTTTCTAGGGACACATATTTGTTCCTCATGCTGCAGAAAGAGCATGCAAAGTGCAGCTCAGCAATCTGTAGGATGCATATACACACACAGTCCAATTAATAAATCATTGTAGATCCTATGAGATCTGATTAACCCCTTAGTGACATGACTTTTTTGGCTTGTCCGACGCTTGGTGACATGGGCTGTTTTAACATTTCTGAGGTGTTTGTGTTTTGCTGTAATTTATTTCTGTCTCATTTAGTGTACCCGCACAATCTATATATCGTTTTTATCGTTATAAGAAGGGCTTTCTTTTGATACCATTATTTTGATAATAGCATATAATTTGATGTAAAAAAAATAATAAAATATGGCAAACAAATTGAAAAAAATATTTTTTTATGACTTTTATTTGAAAAATCGTATACTCATGTACAAGAGACAACAAAAAAACACTGCTAAAAAGTTTCTAATATATGTCCTGAGTTCAGAAATAGCCCATGTTTTTATGTTTTTGTGCTTTTTTATTCATGTTACAGGGCCAGAACTATAAGTGGTGCAAAGCTATTTTAAAATCCTTTCTTTCAAAATTAGCGATAGTGACATTGTAACACTGATTTCTGTACTAAATCCATGAATGACCCCCAACATGTACATATTTTTGAAAACTAGACCACTCAGGGCATTTAACTTGGGGTATTTTGACACATTTCATGTAGCCATTTTACCACCAATCTATGCCAAAGTTTGCAGCAAAAAATCTTTTTTTTTTTTAATTTTTCACATATATTGCAATTTAGGTAAACATTACCTTAAAATGTGAAGGGGTATTTCCAAATAACACCTCAATATGTGTTCAGCAACATCTCCTGAGTACATGGATACCACCCATGCATAGGTTTGTTGGTTTGTTTTGGGGCTAAAAGGCCACATTTAGGGGGTGCCCATTTTGGTTTTCCAACTTGGAATTCTGACATGCAGAAAACTTGTGCCCATGTCCCATTTGGGACATTTTTGAAGCCAGAAAGTGTATTCTACCCCACAAAACCATATATTTTTTTAAACTAGACACCCAAGGGTATTTCAAATGGTAGTATTTTAACACTTTCCATGCACTAATTATACTACCAGCCTATGTCAATGTTTTGGGTAGTAATTTTTTTTCACATACATTGTACTTTGGGCATGAATTCACAGATCCTGTTATATGTCAGTGCCAAACAACACCTCAATATGTGTTCAGCAACATCTCCTGAGTACAGGGATACCCCCCATGTATAGGTTGGTTAGGTTATTTGGGGGTTAAAAGGCCACATTTGAGAGGTGCGCTTTTTGGTTTTCCAACTTGGAATTCTGACGTGCAGAAAACCTGCGCCCATGTCCCATTTGGGACATTTTTGAAGCCAAAAAGTGTATTCTATCCCACAAAACCATATATTTTTAAAAACTAGACACCCTAGGGTATTTCAAATGGTAGTATTTTAACACTTTCCATGCACTAATTATACTACCAGCCTATGTCAATGTTATGGATAGTAATTTTTTTTCACATACATAGTACTTTGGGCATGAATTCACAGATCCTGTTATATGTCAGTGCCTAACAACACCTCAATATGTGTTCAGCAACATCTCCTGAGTACAGGGATACCACCCATGTATAGGTTGGTTAGGTTATTTGGGGGTTAAAAGGCCATATTTGAGAGGTGCGTTTTTTGGTTTTCCAACTTGGAATTCTGACGTGCAGAAAACCTGCGCCCATGTCCCATTTGGGACATTTTTGAAGCCACAAAGTGTATTCTACCCAACAAAACCATATATTTTTGAAAACTAGACACCCTAGGGTATTTCAAATGGTAGTATTTTAACACTTTTCATGCACTAATTCTACCACCAGCCTATGTCAATGTTATGGATAGTAATTTGTTTTTCACATTCATTGTACATCGGGCATGAATTCACAGATCCTATTATGTGTCAGTACCAAACAACACCTTAATATGTGTTCAGCAACATCTCCTGAGTACAGGGATACCACCCATGTGTAGGTTAGTTAGATTATTTGGGGGCTAAAAGGCCACGTTTAGGGGGGGTGCATTTCCAACTTGGAATTTTGACATGTAGTCAGCCTGCGCCCATGTTCCATTTGGGACACTTTTGAAGCCTGTCGAAGTATTTTACCCCATAAAACCATATATTTTGGAAAACTAGACATCCTAGGGTATTTAAAATTGTGGTATTTTAACACTTTCCAAGTGCTAATTCTACCACCAACCTATGTCAAAGGGTTGGGATGTCATTTTTTCCCCACACACATTGTAGTTCAGGCAGGAATTTTCAGATTCTGGTATTTGCCACTGCCAACCAACACCTCAATATGTGTTCAACAACATCTCCTGAGTACAGGGATACCCCCCATGCATAGGTTTGTTGGTTTGTATTGGGTCTAAAATTCCACATTTAGGGGGTGCGCAATTCCAACCTGGAATTTTGACATGTAGTCAACCTGCGTCCGTGTCCTTTATGGGATATATCTTTGAAGCCAGCCAATGTAATTTACCCCCACCAAACCATATATTTTTTTATCGGTAGACCCCCATCACTACTTGTGGCAAGGGCTCAGCAGCCACCGATACATCGCTAGATGATGTATCAGAAAGCTGAATATGGTCAAAATCGAACCCTGAGTCCGCGGCCTCAGAATCAGTGCGTAAGCAGTGATCTCGAGCAAAAGAAGGGGTTAATAAGAGCCTATCTAGTACTGTAATACTGTACAGTACTAGATAGGCTGTAATACATTACAGTACAAAGAAATTAATCCATAAAACAGTGCAGACAGCAAAACATACTGTTGCTGTGCAAGATTACTGCTTACACAGTGATGAATGGCAGGGAAGGGGTTAATACACAGTGAAAGGCTTTCATAAAACCTGCCAATTTTATAAAATGTTTTTTTATATCACTAATACTGATCTGTCTCTTTCCGTCACAAAAATGTAAGTGAGGAGAGGGAGGCAGATCAATATTTGTGAATATTGATCCGACCAATTTTGATCTGACCAGGGCGAATGGTGAGCTTAGTTGAGAAATCACCAAACCGCCTTTGCCACTAATTCGCTGTTACTGATCGCTATGCACTCAGGCAGCTTAAAAAAAAAGAAATCTCAAATATTTTTACTTTACATGTAATCCCCTAGCGGGGGAAAAAATATATATGCAGACAGATAAAAATTGCTTTGGCGTCAATATCATTGCGTAAGCAGTGATCGACGGCAAAGAAGGGGTTAATAACTCTTAGAAGAGCCTTTTTAGTACTGTAATAAATTACAGTACAAAAAAAATTAACCCCTAAAAAATGCACAAACAGCAAAAATAAATGCGCTGATGTGCACGATCACTGCTTATGCAAGATCAGTGGCAGGGAAGGGGTTAAACGCAGGGAATTGCTTTCATAAATTTTTTTTTATTGTTTTATTATTTGTGTGTTGTGTATTTATTGTTTTTTTTAACTTTTACTTACTTTTAGAACTTTGATCTGTCTCTCTCCCTCACTAAAAAAAAAACGTGAGGAGAGGGAGACAGATCATAACTGGTCAGATCAATATAGGGTTAATATTGATCTGACCAGTCAGTGGGGATGTTCAGCAGAACATCCCCACTGCCTGTCAGTGTGCCTGGCAGTCACTGATTGCCTCTGTGAAGAGGCAATCGTGTGACAGCCAGAGAGCACAGGAAGCAGGTACTTCCTGCCTCCTGTGCTCTTGCCCTTAGAAGGGCAGCGCCATCTTGGTCACTCAGTGACCAAGATCGTGCATTTTTTTTTTTGTGTTTCTGATTGCCTCGACTTGCGAGGCAATCAGAAACACTTTCTGAGCATAGGAAGCGAAAGATTTGCTTCCTATGCTCGTTTTTGAAATGCCCACGTTTTAAAGGCTCTGTGCCTTTAAAACCGGCATTTCGATCACTCTCCGGAGCGATCGAAATGCCGACGGAAGCATCGTTCCAATACCCATAGAGCACTGAAAGCGGAAAAACTCCGCTTTCAGTGCTCGTTTTGACACAGGACGGACTAGGTCCGTCCTGTGTCACTAACGCCTCGGCACACAGGACGGACCTAGTCCGTCCTGTGTCGCCAAGGGGTTAATTAATTGTATTGTGTCTACTCGTATATACATCCTACAAACTCCCAGGCTTCCTTTTGCATGCTCTTTCTGCAGCATGTGGAACAAATATGTGTCCCTGGAAATATGGCCAATGTTGGCAACTATGGAACAGATTTGTTTCTTAGTGAGTATAGGGCGGGGTGTCCAAGTTTGTTCTGCTGTGGGCCACTTCACTGTAAATGTGTGTGTCCGTGGGCCGCATTCATGTTTCATTGAAAGAAAATGTGTGTGTGTGCGTGTTATATACACATACATACATACATATATATATACATACATACATGTGTGTGTGGATATAAATATAAATATATATATATATATATACACACACACACACACACACTATTCCCCAGCAATGAAACAGCATCAATAAAAAAACTCACATTAAATGCACACACATACACAAATACACAGTTTCTCTTCCACACATTGTCACTTTTCCACACACACACACACACACACATTCACACACAAAGTCACACTTAAACACACACACATTTATGCTAAATCACACACACACACTCACACTTTCATACACAAAGTCACACACACACACACAGACATTGCTTCTTCTTGTTTTTTTTTGGGGGGGGGGGGGGTGTTAAGAAAAAAAAGCCCATCTTATTTAGTTTGTTCCCCCTCCCTGCTTGCTTACCTTTTATCTGCAGAGAGGGGGATTGTTCCATCTGAGCTCCAACAGGGTCAGAGTGTGAGGGGGCAGAGCTTTCTCCCGTGCACGAGAACTATGATGAACATCTATAACCTTTCACTGAGAATTCTGCAGACATCCTTTGCTAATGTGGTAATGAAATAGATACCTCTTTATTTGTTTGAGTCCAAATAGGTGCAGGGAAGTGTGCACAAGGCCTACAAGACTTCTCTTGATCTGTCTACAGAATTAATTACAGAATGTCAGCTGTCTCCCACCCAGTGAATCTTTACAAAGTCCCTCAAAACATATCTTGTCAAAGAAGGTTATAACTCATGCAGAATGAGTTCATAGAATTAATATGGGGTTTATTCATTCAGCCCTAAAGTATGGGCAAATTTGGGGGAAATAGAAGTGCTACAAAATCTACAATTCAGCTATTCAATATCACTTGTCAGTACAGTGGCCACAGGGGTCACCCATGCTATCTAGGGCTCATGTTAATAGGTGGCCACTTGTATCTGCAGTGTCAACCTCTGCACTGCACTTAGAAATGGTATCTAAACAAAACTGGTACTCTGAACATTAGGGGTGTATTGTACTAGTAGTATCATTTGGGGATTTGCTATATGGTTACAGTGTCAAGTGGCAATTTTACCACTGTGGCCCAGTACCTTAAACCTAATCTCTCTAAAACAGATCTCCATCCCTGTACCTGACTTCCCCGTTACTGTTGAAGACGCTAAAATTGTAGACGCTAACCGAGCTTGATGGCTCGGGGTTGTCTTTGACTTAAATCTCTCCTTCATCCCCCATGTTCAGTCCCTGGCCAAATCCTGTTATTTGCATCTAGGGAACTTTGCATGTATTTGCCCGTTCCTCAGTGATGAGGCTGCATAAATCCTAGTCTGGTCGCTTGTGATCTCTCATCTCGACTACTGTAATACTCTCCTGGCTGGCTTTCCTCTGATTCATCTATTCTCCCCTGCAGTCTATTCAAAATGCGGCTGCTGGACTCGTATATCTCACTCATCTGCTCCGCTCTGCAAGGCCCTCCACTGAGTTTCCGTCTGCTCTAGGATAAAATGAAAAATTCTGTCTTTAACCTACAAAGCCCTCCGTTCTTTGGAAACTTTGGATGACGTGTGTGCAACAAAGAACAATGTCTATATTTGCAAAGAACCAATTGTGCAATGAACACCACAGAGAACATTATCTTCTAATTAGAGCTTCGCTACACACTGAGAGGAAAAATTACTCTTTTTAGAAAAAAACTAAGATGGCAACATCTGACGCATTCAACCAGTACATAATTATTGGAAAAGCCTTCATTTTTACAAGTTATAATAGTAACATGAAATTATTTCAAAACGAATGCCAAATATAAATCAGTAAACTATATTTATTTCTTCATTTAGCTTGGAAACGGTTATTGACAAAAATAGATTTTAACTTTTTGCACTTTAAATATGTAATTTTAAAATCATTTTCTTGACGATTTGTCTTGAAGACTGCTGTGTGTTGAGCCTTTCGATTTCAAATTAGCTAATACTTTTCAGAATATTAGAAAAAAGTTATTAATTAAAGTGACCTTGTCATACAAAAACTGTGAGTTCAGTAAATTTATAGCTTACTAGATACACTTACCTGATATTCTCCCACCTCCATCATAAGGGCCGCTGAATGCACAAAGATGCCTCTCCCCAAATAGTGATATTATCAAGCATTGCCGACTTATTGTCAAATATTTTATTGAGGGGTTATCGAGTCAGATTGTGGGGTTATAGAGTCAGATCTATCTTCTTCTCACTTCTCGCTTGGGAGCTAGCAGGACATACCATTTTTCTTCAGAAGGGTGGGAAGAGGAATAGATAAATGTGAATACCCTTGCTAATCAGGACATGATGTATACTTCCAGTAAGCATATGGGAAAGTACCATGTCTACTTTAAAATATACTTCAATGAAAGAATTATTTAGTGATGTAATCTCTCAAGAAAAAAATCTTATTTAACTGTAACGAATTGTAATACTTTTATATAAAATTCAATAAAGAAATTTTAAAATATATATATATATATATATATATATATATATACACTTCAATGATATACATAATGTAAAAGCACTCTACAAGAAAAAAAAAATCCACTGAAATATTTCTTATAAGCCTAAGCAGTCAATCCTGTACATGCAATATATATGTATGCACACATTGCAGGTATAGTTCTTACGTAAATATTTAGGGGGCGGCTGGGGGGGCTGAGGGCAGGGGAGATGGGGGGTAAGAAGCAGGAGGGTTCTTACTTAGGGCTTCGACCTCCAGAATGGGGGTGGGTGGGGGGGTCAGTCAGCTCTGCTGCCTCATTTTTATAACATGTTTACCTTAATATGCATATAAAAATCTTGGTTATTTTTTAGTCATAGAAGTGCTTTAAGTGTATTTGTTTGCATGATATCATTCAGTCACCACCAGTGTTACCCTTGTTCACTCTAACAAGTCACCTATATCCCTGGCTCAGGTCTGTGACCACCTTTTGCAATCAAAGCAAAATCCATTATCAAACCTTTCAACAAATTAGTATGAAAAAAAAAACCTCCCTTCTACTGTTTCCCAGTAAAGTACCATGTTTTTTCAAAAACATTTATTAAAGATAAGTGGGACCATAATCATTGCAAACCATGTGGATACGATATTTATACAAAGCTCATAATGTTATGTAGTCCCGCTTTTACAAGAAATAAATGTTTTACAAACTACAAAAAACATTATTGATTATACAAAATATTGACGGTAGTGTCTCTGTTCACCCCAATAAAAAAGAGAGCAATGACAATGATGTAAAAAATGATATATATATATATATATACACATATACACACAAATAGATATATATATATCCTTTGAGGAAGCAAGGGTTAAAAAAAAGTTCAGTTGTCCTTTAACTTTGAAATTCTCTTCTCAATTCCCTGCAGTTCACTCTTTCATAAATAAAGCCCATGAACTGCTATTTATTGCAAACCTTCCGGTAAACCTGTTATGCAGGAATGAAACACCAAAAAGTGTTTTAAAAAAAAGTTGGAAGTTAATATGTAAAGAAATAAAAAAAAAATTGCAAATTGTTACAAATTAATGGCAACAACTCACATTGCCAACAAGCACAGCATGGGCTGGTATGGCTTGGTAAGCGTTTATAAATATAATTACACTAGTACCCAGTCAAAGTACAAGTATTCTAACAGGGTTATCCCCTTCTGAGGGTGCTCCCTCATATTTTGGAAGCTTTGCTTCATACTTCGTATTGCAATAGAAAATGTTGAGGTAAAAAGCAGTGATAAGTGGTAACGCATGTCAAAGAGATCATTATGGAAAACAGACAAAGATGCCAAGATTCTGACATCAAAGAAATTAGATAAACTTGGTGACTTGTAGTCATTAAGAGAAATTAGAATATACTCAATGTTTTATTTTGTTTTGAAAGTTTTTATATTAGGCAAACAAGAGAATGAAACTTTGTAATACATAAAATGTTATTGTTACTATATCTTACAAATACTGCATGCTTGAATTAACATTTTTTTTTTCCTATATTTTTTGTGTTCGCTATTACTACTTCTGAATCATTTCAGACAGGTTAACAGCAACACAATTACAGGAATCTTAAGATTTCTACAGATGAAAGAGCAATTCTAATTTAATGGCTTCAGTACAGAGGTAGCAGAAAAATTAGACTGTAGTACCTCACTATTACTACTTTACCAGAACTATGATGCATGGCCTCTGGGAAAAAATATAGTAGCAAATGCAATTTCATAATTGACCATGAAAATTGCTTTGTTTAGCTTATGGCTGGTACATCTGGATAACGGAACACTGAACACATGCTTAACTTTTTTCGTTGCAGCACAATATTACCATAAACACTTATTGAGGAATTCTACCCAAAATTAAGTAGCTGCTAGTCATGGGTCGACTGCCTGCCCTCTGGGCCTTTGAGCAACCAGATCATGGGCACCATAATATATATGAGGTACCATTCTCATATAACTTTTATTTTAGCACAATACCTTTCTCCGCATTCTCCATTGCAGACCACTTACTGCTCCAAAGTTCCAGCCCCTTTAACCCATTCCTTCATTACATCAGCCCAATGATAATTCTTAATAAACGCCTTTCACTGCCTCTTCTTCTTAACAGCAACGACTCTACAGCGGACTCCTGTAAATGTCCGGCATCCTTCTGCTTTCCCTCTCCATGGTAGCTACATTCCCCATGTCACTGCTTTTACACGCAACTTAAACCCCTTTTTGCAATACCCTCCTTTTCCATGGTAACCTCGACTTATTCTCTTCATTGCAGCCTCTCCATACATAGTTGCCCACCAGTTACACAATGTTAAAGTTACACAACCAGCAATAATACCACCAAAGGAACACTGGCAAAAGTAGGAGTGACCACCAAGAGTGTGCAAATATATATATATGTATTGGTTACTTAGTGGGCTGGTATGTCTTGGTAAGTGTTTGTACACAAATAACACTAGCTCAGAACAATGTTTAGTGTATGTTGGGAGTATTTCAAGTCACCGTTTTGCACAAAAACAATATATTTGTATTCTGTAAAAAAAAAAAAAACATTATATGTTTCAACAATCACAGTTTAAATCCAAAAATTTAAATTAGCAGAGTCAAGAATCTTGTTTTGTATGGGTAAGTATATCCTCTCCTCTGGAATAAAACTGGAGAAGCTTCATATGTTACCGCCGTGCATTTACCATAGCATTTCATTTCTTACGCTCATGTACACCAATGTATAAAACTAACTCACGACATAAGTTGGTGGTTAGCACTATGTGTGCTGAAACACAATTCTGGGCAAATATTGCACTTTTGCTTATGTATAGAAAATAAGGACAGGCACAAGACTGTGCTTAAAAAGTACCGGACAACTTTCTCCAAATCCATTTTGGCAAAGGCGCAGTTGCAGCTCCCGGAAAGTGTTGGGATTCATAAAATGACAATGTCTTTTATAAATTAGACCTTAGCAACTGCACTTTTTATTAATATTATATGCCTATGGTTTGCTTGTAGTTATTCTATTGACATAAAACAACAGGAAGTGAGTAGGGTTGCCACCTGGCCGGTATTTTTACCGGCAGGCCGGTAAAATATTGGCATCAGGCCAATGTTAAGTCTATGGAGACAGTACCAAGGCTGGTATTTTTTTGAAGAAAAGGTGGCAACCGTAGAAGTGAGTGATTACACTAGGTTTTTTCCAGTCTTCAGGTATCTAGTGTTTTTGTTTCTACAAGAGCAGTTTCACGTATTTTCTTGAAAACACAATTGTTTTGCCTCCATTATTGTCCTGGACTTCAGATCCTAGTGTATCCTTGCAACTACTACAACACACCACTCAAAGTCACTTAAATCTTTTATCTTGCTTATTTATTCTCTAAATAGCATGTTCTTCCTTTTACCTGTACTAACTGAAGTAGATTTGACACAGATTTATATTATCAGATGTTCCAAATACAGTATGTTTCTATGCACAGTGTTATTATTATATTGGGTCTAAGTGATTTCAGTGACAGCAATGAAAACACCACAAGATTATTCACTGATGTAAGATAATTGCCATATATTTCAGTGATTGGACTTCAAGGCTTTTCTGCTCTCTATTAATCTAAAAATGACAAGAAATCTTAAGTACAGATGGAACCAACGATATTAGGATTCCTCTCATTATGGTATAAAGTCATAAACCATTCCACGGGGGTACACAAATATGGACAAAATTGGAAATAGGCTCTAGATTGTTTTATTGTTACGAAGCATTCTTCATAATCAAATATTTAAGGAAACCACCCACCGCGATGTGGACTAAGAATGTACACTATAATTCCAAATCTTTTTTCCCAGGAATTTTTTGTGTGTTTTCTGGAAGCAATAATTTAAAACCTAAATGAAGAATTGTTATATACAAGATTTTTTTTTAGAATTCAGATACAGGACCAATCATATTCCCAGTGAGAGAGTGTTCAGTTTACTTAGCAGCATATATTCACAATGCCTACAGTTTTCCAAAAAGCAATAAATACCCATTTTGTGTTAACATCCTACTATCCTCACATGCGAGGATATGTATAAAATCAGTGCACATGGAAATAACTCCAGTCAGGGATAGGGAAAAGGTCCATATAACATCATTAAATTGTCCATTACAGACCCCAGTAAATGTCCACAACGTGCAATCTTGGTGCTTACCCCTAGCGCCAATACTGGCGTTGTCGCCATGTGCACCCATGTATAACACTAACATTCTCAGTTGTCATTGGGAGGCTCCACAATGAAATTGCTCTCAGTATTAGATTGCTGTAGCCCCAAGTGGAAATCTGTGAACAAAAAATTCAAATAAAGTTATTTAAGTGTATAAAATCTTTTATGTAAATTTTTGCCTTTGGACATAGGTCGACTCAAGAAACAGGCTAGCAAACTACTACCACACATTTCTACATCAGAAGTAAAATGTTTACCTAAATATGTTAATTAAAGCTGTTTCTTAAGTGAGCCACAAATATTGGCCCATTTTCCAAGGCTTGGGAAATAGATACCCAGCAGAACAGGGTATTGTGTTTTAAATAAAGCTACACCTTTTAACCCATTGAGTAACCAGTGTTGGTTCAATTCACTCAAAGGGTTACAGAATGAAGGAAACGTCTAATTAGTTGCCTTAGATTCCTTATTTTATGGTATAATTTGAAACAGAATCATTATTAGTCAATGTTGCTGTTTGTTAGTGACCACAAATTATATGCCATTTTGCAAGGATTTTCATTCTCTAATTATTGTTGTTTCTTCTATATTTCAGGGTGAATGCTCCCAGAAGTGCCACGACATCTTTGTTTTAGAGACAGTTTGCGTGGCTTGGTTCTCCTTGGAGTTTGTTCTGCGCTTCATCCAGGCTGAAAGCAAATGCGTGTTCCTGAGAACTCCACTCAACATAATAGACATGATGGCCATTTTGCCTTACTATATCACTTTAATAGTGGATGCCATGTCTGTTGAAAAAAAGTCAGGAGTGGCTGGAAACAAGTACTTGGAGAAAGTAGGGCTAGTACTTCGCGTGTTGCGAGCTCTGCGCATCTTGTATGTTATGAGACTAGCAAGGCATTCCCTAGGACTCCAGACGTTAGGCCTCACAGTCCGTAGATGCACTAGAGAGTTTGGACTCCTACTTCTCTTTTTATGTGTTGCGATGGCTCTATTTTCCCCTCTTGTTTATCTAGCAGAGAATGAACTTGGTGCCAAGCAGGAATTTACCAGCATTCCCGGGAGTTACTGGTGGGCAGTGATCTCCATGACAACAGTAGGGTATGGAGACATGGTACCTAGAAGCATCCCTGGGCAGGTGGTGGCACTGAGCAGCATATTAAGTGGGATCTTGCTCATGGCATTTCCAGTTACCTCTATCTTTCATACTTTTTCGCGCTCTTACACAGAGTTAAAGGAGCAACAGCAGAGAGCCAGCAGGCAGTTACATAGATTAGAGGACAGAGAACAGAATACAGTAATTGAGTCTTAGCAATGCTGACTGGTGAGATGAATGAATCCCAGGGACTTGAGTATTCAAAGAATTGTCACATAACATTTGACTTTTTCAAGATGGGATATACTACAATTATCAGTTACATTTTAGACACACAGGTTACATGCTGAAAGCAAGTTATTACTTGGCATATATTTTATATCATTTGATTTTTGAATTCAGTAGCCTGTTTCATCTTAATTGCTCTTTGACCTCTGGATATTTCCAACTATTAACAGTTAAAAATGGGTAGAAGTTTAATAAAATATTAGTGCTACTGCTTTGCTGTAAATTAATATTACCGGACAATATTTGCAACAATATAGAAAAATGGATTGAATTTTAATATAGCTGAGTTTGTGCTTTTAAAATGTAAATATGATATTGGTAATACTTTACAGTTGGATCCATTTCTTTTTATTTAAAGAATGATGCTTTAACAGAATTCAGATATATATTCAGATAAATATATTTGTATGTGGGACACATAGAAACGAGTTTATATTTTCACGTTGCAAAATTGTTCTTCAAATAGTGTACAATTTAAAGAAATGTGAACCGCCATACAATTAAAAACTAAAAAGAAAGCTTGATCCTCTGCGTAGTTGAAGTTATTTGTTCACATTTGCATTTTCTATATGTGGGGGAGAAGATAACAAAAAGTGAATCTTTTAGCTAAAATAAACTTTCAAAAGTAATTATTGGTTATCTTGGAAAAAAAATATCACCATTCTGGAAAAGGATAGATATAATAGAACTTTTTGGTTCTGTGGTGTTACTGGTTTCATAAAGATTAGACAGAGATTAGCTGCTCTTCTATTCATGTCCCTGGTCTTGAGATCTTGTGTGAGAAAGTTGATAATTAGCAGTATATCAGTCCACCTCTCTATGACCGGGTGTACTTTCTTTTTCCCATGACTGTATGCATGTTTTATAATCTGGCTTAATGGTTACACTGCATCACATAAAGCTTGCACATGCTCTCATAAAGGAACTTGAGCTTTATTTATATGATGAGATTGCATTGTAGTCAGATCCTTTGCTATCAGCAAACAGCATGAATAGTTACAAAATTATTTATTACAGTGAATTTTTAATACATACATCAGAAAACAAAGCAACCAGCCCAAACAACAAAGAAGGCATCACACTACCAATTTCTATATTCCCCCATTTCTATTTAAGAAAACATATCCAATGTTGTATCAGCTGATTCACTTAGAGTGGTTAAATCCAGTGTGGATTCTGACATGAAAAGAAAAAGAGATTTAGTCTCTATCAGATATACAATTGTAACAAGTTATTAATACTAATTGTAGAAACAAAATATTAAACAGTGCAGGAGTGCTGTGTCATAAGATAACACAGTGCACCAGACATCTCTGGGACCAGCTCGGTACAATAGTGAGGAACTCTATTCATTTTTAAAGTATTTAATACAAATGTTGTATTTGCAGGAAATCATTTGGATGCAGCATGTGAAGTAACCCTTACATAATATTGTAAGATATCAGATCTCAGCAGTTATGATTCAACATACCCAGTTTTTGATGCTTCTGGTAATACTCATTCCTTGTCGCATGTTATCTTCTTTAAAAGTAATGCGCTTCTTTCTTAATAGTCCAAATAAAGAATTTTCAACGTTCACGAGCATGAATCACCATGTAAACAGCTGAACAACTATTATTTCTATTAAATCAAATCTTTCGGGTAACTAGTCATAACTCACCAGTATTTTTTATTCCCTTCTAAAGACATTACTTCAAAACAGAGACGTATCATATCAGTACCAAAATAGGCATTTGGGGAAGGATGTAACAATTTACCTTAGTTTGAACCCTGTCATACTTTGCAAACAGTAATCTTGATACATCCTGCCATTTAGTTATATGCCAAAAGTACTGATACATAAGACAATCTTTCCTAATTAGGAGATCTACACCCTGTTGTGGGCTGTTGGTAGTACAGGGTTACATGTTCTTTCCTTGTGTGCTTGCATTTCATGTATTTTCTTTTTTTTTATTTTTTTTATTCAGAGTATCATTGGAAAAGCTAAGTTATAACAAGCCACTGTGTACATTTGAATAGTACATAAAAGTATTTTCATTTTCACATGCACAGGTTTATCTCTGTTTCAGATGTTTATAATCTCTCTGCACCTCTTCCCCTTTTGTGACAAAATTTGCCTCAAAATTGTTACAGAATATTTTGGATGTCCACACATTTAGGTCTTTGCTATCTGTCATGCAACTATAAATGCCATTTTATGAATACATCCATATATATATATTTTTTCACTTACAGTTAAAGGGCCAGTGAAGACAAACCATGCTGGTGTAGCATGTACTTGGTTATATCTGTAACATTCTGTGTTAAGTACAAATCATCTTGCAAGCCAAAGAAAGGTGCTTCCAATTAAGCAACATTGGAGATGTATATATTGGATGAGGGTACAGACAATTAGTACCCATATTTAGTTATTTTGTGAGTACAGAATTACCAGGCATGTCTACGCTAGGGTTCCCACCTTTTTGGAAAGAAAATATATATATATTGGCCATGCCTCCATAGACTTGACACCGGCCTCAAGCCAATTTATTAACGGCCTCCTGGTAAACTACCATCTAGGTGGCAACCATTGTCTGAGTGCCTGTAAGATCTCCTCAGCTCAACTACAGTTCTACAAACTGGCAAAACTCAAGTTTACCTATGTTTAGCAACTTTGGAGTCCTACGTTTTCAGAGTTGGGTTAAAGAATAATTGATTGAATTGTGCCTAAAGTATAACATTTTGGGTGTGTCTGTCCCTATGTGAATAACAACTAGAATTGATTGGATAAATATATATTAAATATGAATGGATGTTTGAATTTATAAACACTTACTATTAAACATTTATGTTTACTGAGATATAGAAATATCTTAATAATAAAGAGGGAAACAAAATGTTTTTCACTGGACCACAACATAGAATTTCATATATTTGTTTTATATGTTTAAGTTTTTGGTCTGAAGATGTATACTATAAAAAAAGAAGCTCTTCCTATATTATTCTGCATTTTTGCTTACTACCTAAACTTTAAAGACACTAGGTTTCCCATGCCATGGCAAAATCCCACTGACAAGCTTCAGCAATCACATTAATAAAGGGAATGTTTCAGGGACATTTATTCTGCTGTTCACTGATTGGAGGCCGTGGATGGAAACTCATGCTTTACTACCACTGTTCTAACATAAAACATCTTGTGTTAATAAATCATTCCATCTCCCCCAGATCTCCTCTTAATTCTAGGAGAATTGCAATGATGTGCATATAACCTTATCAGAACATATGGCTTCAAAGCATTGATTGAACCTTAATTAGGTCGCAAACAACAACTGCTGCAGTTTGCATTTACTGGTTTTGAGTTGATACAAAGATGCAATTTTTTCTCGTGCAATCCATCAAGGGTTTTTAACTGTTCTGCCAAACAGGTAATATTCAAGTTGAGCTAATCACTCAATAGTTATTTTAATCCACACTAAGGCAAATAAAGGAGAAATAAAGCAATTCTCACGCTATAAATCTGGCTTATAAATCAGGGGCGTCCAACATGCAGTCCATGGGCCAAATGTACCCTATTTGACAGCAACGTTCGGCCCACCTGACTTAACTCCCCATATTCTCATTATCAGTATAAATGAATACTTTTGTTTGAATAAAGTTAATTTAAAATTGTTTTCGGATTACTTCTAAATAACCAAACATTTCTCTGTTGCTGAACAGCTGTTCTTCACTATTACTGTAAGTAAAATAAATTAATCCAGCCTAATTGCGGCCCACTTCAGGAACAACTTTGGATGGCCACACATAATCTGTACCTGTGCTGTGGCACCATAATTCCTGATAAATGGGTAGTAGATGGGCTGTAGCACAAGATGGGCCACTGTAATGTGAAAGAATGAACTCCTTTGGCTGCTGTTGCCGCTTTTGGTATGTGTCGGGCAGCACAGTAAGCTACTTCAAATAAAGAAAGAAAATGAAGGTCTGGAATTCACACTGTACCAATCAAGTATTTATTTTATCCACATATCATTTAAAGTACAATAAGTGACACAGCAAGCCATGGTGAAAGGGAAAGCAAATAATGCTAGAAAAAAAAGCGTGACGCATTTCACCCCACCAGGCACTTACTCATAAGCCAAATTGCATTATTGTACCATCTAACCATAAAATTCCGAAACTGTATCAGGAGCTCTATGGCATGTTTTTCCCCCTTTGCCCCAATTAAAATTATAATAGTGTAGAATTGACATCAATAACTAATTTGAGAGCACACAATTTTTCCAAACTCATTATTCTAGTCAAAGTTTATTTTTGTCTGGAAAGCAAAATACATTCATTACTGTTTAGCTATTTCATCTTTCATGATCTTGTATTTAATAGACAGCTAATTAATCTTCCTGATATGGCTCTTTAGTTCCTTTTTAAATTAGTATTACTGGAAATGTTTACACCATTGTCTCACTTGAATCTTGACCTATTTCTCCATGGATACACATCTTATTCCATCTTAGGGGCAGTAAACGTCTGACGTATGTTTTTCTCAAGTGATAAAGAATATAAAAGGAACCATATTCTTATAACACAAGGCTCAGCTGTATGGAAATATGGACAGATGGCTCACTCTATATGGAAAGACAAATCTATGATGAAAACATAAAGCAATTATACAACAAGACTGTAGCTGTACGAGAGACAGATTATACTAAAACAACAGCAAATTACATCTTAATAAAGGGGAGGATTTTATCTTGCCCTTTAATTGGATCCCAATTTATTCAAAGCAGAGGTATCACAAAATAATAACTAATTGCTCATTCATAAAAAAAAAACAAAGTTTATTTGGTTAAAAACTAAAATGGCTGCTGAAAACTCATCTATTTACAACATGGATGGCTAGTGAATATAAAAAGGCAAATAGAGATAAGCAGTAGCCAACTCAGCTACTCTGGTCTTAAGTTTGAAATTCCACTCTCAATTCCCTTCATTCATTTACTTTCATGAATCAAGTCCTCAGGGAAGGTTTGTTTTCTGCTGATCTCCATTCATGTAGTTATGCAAATGACAAGTTCCCCTATTCATAAAGATAAATATTCTTTTGACCTCATCTGTGAACGTCCTTGCTCGATCAAACATGCATCTTCCCATTATTTATCATTACCTGAACAACATACTGAACCCATCACCAAATAACAAATCTATTGAATCCGGAAATTTTTTGTATTTTGTTATATGAATCTATACTCCAGTGTCATTCATCCTCTCCTGCTCAAAATCACTCCAGGTCCACCCTTACATCAATGATAAACTAGTTCCAACCTTGGCGCATTAAACAAACCATTTCACCATTTCATCCAGTAGTTACTTGTGAGCAGCCAACCATCAACTCCTCTTTAGTTTCATTAACGAGCTATGTTGCCCTGTAATAGCTTCATCCACCCTTAGTATTAGGACTCACAACTTTTCCATCTACTGTAAAGACACCCTTCCTGGCAATAAAGGGTGATCTGTAAAAAAAAAAAAATTTTTTTTTTTTAAATGTCCCACAAAGATCTACAACACCCTTGATCCTCATCCTCAGCCAAAGGGCCATCCAAAAACAAATTGTACACCTAATCTAACAATGAACGCCACAAAAAAAGAAAATAAAAAAAGCTTGATGTTTCTGAACACTTAATGTTAGGCAGGTGCATACTGAAATCTCAGCCATGTAGAGCTACAATTTAATATGCCTGGAGAAGCCATCTGATTGAGATTCTGTTCCAGGCCAATTATTGACTGGATTTGAAACCACTTTCAGCCAATCAGGTGCTTCCTTAGATATTTGAAATCCTCGGTATTAAGAGAAAGGGACCCTCTGGCTCCAATATTCCTTAAGTGCCAACTATACAGTCATGTGCCTGGGCCCCCCTATTTAAAGGGGGGTTGGTGGCACACTGAACTTGTGGTAATGTTTTTAATTGGAGCCAGAGGACCCCTTTCCCTTAATACCAAGGAATTAATGTTTTAATTGGTGTGGTCATTTAACTGCCCATGTTAAAGAACACCCATTCATTTACTGGGTACGGTAATGAGTTTACCACACCCACATTCTTTTCTGTGCAAATCACCACCCTTAGAGGTGAGGTGGCAAGATGCACAGGATTATTTAGACATCAAAGTCCAACTTGCTTCTCAAACTCCCTTCAAATAGAATAGCAATTTTTACTGCATTTAATGAAGGTTGAGCTCCAGATGGGAGTCCGAGTTGTACTTTGTTGAGGATGGTAGAGAGTGAAGGCAAGTATTGTTTTGTGAATAGGTCAAGATGGGATGACAAATTCAATATTGATACTAAGTCAAATTCACCCCCCCTCCCCGACTCTACCACCTTGAGACTACCGTATTTGGTCAAATATAAGACGAGGTTTTTTTCAGAAAAATCCCCCTCGTCTTACATTTGAGGTTGTCTTATAATCTGACCTCAAATTGAGGTCAGACTATAAGACTGGGATCCAGGTCCCCAGCAGAGCTGCAGGGGACCTGGATCCCCCTCTCTAACAGCAGGGGATGTCTGCGCGATGAGCCCGGCACGACCGCCGGGGCTTTTATGAAGAAGCCGGGTACTTCCGCTTTCGTCACAGAAGTCCCGGCGGTTGTGCGGGGCAGCAGCAGGGGGGTCTGCGTTCATCGCGCAGACATCCTCTGCTGCCCTACTAGCCACCAGGGTGAATCGGGCAGCTGGGGATGTCTGCACCATACGTATCGTGCAGACATCCCCCGGCTGCCCCCACTAGCCACCAGGGAACAAAACCAAGTTAGGGGGAGGGGGGGACACACAGACAAGGGGGGGGGACACAGACAGGAGGGGAGGGAGTGGGGAGACACAGACAAGGGGAGGGAGGGAGGGAGAGTGAAGAGAGAAAAGGGGAGGGGAATAGATACAGACAAGGGGGGGATAGAGATAGATAAGGGGAGTGGGAGACAGACAAGGGGAGGGGGGAGACAGACAAGGGAGGTGGAGAGAGAGAGAAGAAGTTTGGGGGGGGGGGGGGAGAGACAATGTTGGGGGGGGGGAGACAGCTGGGGGAGGGGGAGAGAGGCCGCACTGGCACATAAAAGGAAATAAAAACAAGAAATTCATTTGTATAATATACATTTTTTATTAAATATTAAAAAGCAATTTACATATATACAAGTTAAACCTTTTTTCCTAAAGGGTAGTCTTATATTCAGGCTTTTCGTTTTTTTCCTAAAGGAATATACAAATTTTGGGGGGTCGTCTTATAATCAGGGTCGTCTTATAATCGAGCAAATACGGTAATTTGATTTTTAGTGAATAGTATCATTATACTTAACACCAAAGCTTCACAATGCTTCACAAATCTAAATTTCATCTCTCATTTCTGAATACACTCCAAATGTTATTGAAATAACATTTGGGATGATGGTCTTCTGCTCTCAATGTCTTTTTTGAAAGAAATACACTAATGGAATACACTTCCATGCCCTGTTAGACTAACCAACAAAGTTCTTTTGTTCTTTAAAAATGTATGCATTCACTGCTTACATCAACCACTCTCTTCTGCAGTCTAAACTAACTCTCCTATGCCTTGCATAGCTATTAATACATGCAGGACACTTTTCTACTGGTTGAACTCCATGCATATGTAAGAAAAAAAAAACTTATAAAAAGAAAAAGGACAATAGTATAGCACTGTTTACACAAATAAAAATACACATTTATTTAGACATAGACTAACAAGTAAAATGCATTTTCCTTAAAATGCATAACAAAAAGAAGCACAGGATATAAGTGCAAACTGTCAGCATATCCATATTGAATTCACTCCAAATATCCACTTCATGGATCTCACCTAAACTGGCTAGATGGATTATGCCCAGCTCTACAGAGGTAGCTGGATGCCTTGCAGGGAATGAGAGTAAAAAGTCTGTGCCTATATTCTGCTATGTAAATGAATGCCTTAAGCATTTCATCCATGTATGGACTTCCTCAGGTTCAATTTAATCAATAGGCCTGCTCTGCCACAATAATACCTTTTGTATAAATACTAACAAATACGCCAATTACACTCATTAAAAAGTCTGGTGTTGGTCCAACCACGGCAGTCCTCCAAAAGAGGGGCGTTACTCCTTACATCAAGCTGAAACCTTGGACCAATCAATGCAGAACATATACGATTAGTCCACATGGGGAACCTCAGCAGCTTTTGCATTAGCCAGTTTTAACACAAGAGCCCAACCAATAGGTAACTGGAGAAATGCTAAAACCAATAATGTAGCAATATATAACCGCAATCTGCAAAAGAAATAAAAATGAGGGCTGACATTCCTGTTAGCCAATGTATATCAAAATCACAATATTAAATCAGTATTACCTCATGTAGTCAAAGTTATTCTGCCAAATCAGCACTGCCATAATACATCATGCATAATAAATATAATCTTCACAATAATACCAACCATCTCTACGTCTCCTTATAATTCCTACTATACCAAACCTATTTCTGCAAAAAGAAGAGAGAGAGAGAGAGAGCATCTGGAAAAGGTACCACATTCTCAGGAAGTTGAGGCAGTCCTGTGTGATCATCCTGGTTTTATGCCAGGACATGGATCTTGAGCCTCTGACTGGAAGGAACCATTCAATACCTGGACTGGAGAGATTCGTAGCAGTACTGCATCATCTAGGCCCCGGAACATATATATAATACAACAAGTATTAGTGCGCTATCCCAACACTTCACACACTTAGTTACCCTTTATATAGCGGCATGGTTTCCTCCACGTGTTATATAGAGGGGAAAACAAAGTAAAAATACAAAATAGTGAAGTATGTCATATACAAATAAAGTTGTGATGGTAAAAACAAAGTCAGACCACTCACATTTCCCTGAGCGCTATGCTCAGTAAAAAAGGCATCCAGGAGCCCATATGGCAAATGGCACTTTCCCTCAATAGATCTTCGCTCCAATGCAATATGAAACAAAGGTAAGGGGAAGGGGACCAGTCTTCAGTAAAAGATATTTTAATAAAGTATAAAAAAATGCAGAGATCTTACATTAAAAACAGTAGATTTCAAATGCATGTAAAAGTCTCTTTAAAGTGCTCCATGTCTTGTAGCAGCCAGGTCTCCTCACAACGCGTTTCACCTACTAGATACTTCACTATTTTGTATTTTTACTGTTATCCCCTCTATATAACACATGGAGGAAACCATGCTTCTATATAAAGGGTAACTAAGTGTGTGAAGTGTTGGGATAGCGCACTGATTCACTTGTTGTATTATTTGTATGTTTAACTAGAAGTGTAACACTAGTTTGGTTTGGTGCTGCTTTTACCACCACATAAGGCGCAGTATATTGTTTTTTTTATATTTTACCCGGAACATATATGCCAACACGTATGTTCACTGGTATAACTGTCACATGTCACCAGTGAGTGTCATGCATTTTGTGCAAAGATAATGACATACAAACTAAGGATGATGTGAATCAAATAAAAAAATGTATTGGGAAATAAGTCATCTTTGAATATCAGATGAGAATGACAGATTAGGCAACCTTCTATTTGTGTCTGAATCCTTTTCATCACTATGCTATCTGTAGATCCTTTGTGAACATTGATGTCTTACTACTGGGGGATTAGCCACTGAGTTGACACTAATTAACTACTTATCAAAGGCAATCCTATTTGGATGGGTCTATAGGATGGGTCAGTGTTGCAACCAACACAGCTAAATCCCTACGAATTGTACAGGTTCTCTTGCAAGATGTATGTCTGATACAGGTTTTGGGGAATGATTTACAGGGCCTGCTTCTATGTTTAAGTGGATTCTCTACCATTACCCTGAACATAGTCAGCTCCTAATGTGCCTGGCTGATCTGCAACATAAGAATACTCCACAGTCAGGAAGATGCTGTCCTCTTGTTCCACAGATGGCTCTAAAAGACAGGAGATTGATTTCCCCTGACATCAACTATATCATGAAGCATGTGCATTTTACCTAAGTTCTTTATCTGGTTATTGATCATACATATTAAAACCTTAGTAAAGTATCTGAACATGCACTTTGCAATTCTAACTTTCATGGAAACATGAGGTTGTAGGCCACCAGCTCATACTCCTTGAGGTTGGATGGGGGTTTTCTGTGCCTCACTTGTCAGGCTTGTCTTTTTATCTTCCTCAGCACCTGTCTCTTGATGTCTGTAACCATTCACCCATGTGTAGGCTCATGCAAGCTATATCCAGTCTTTTCAGTATCCTTCTTGCTTTGCTTTCTTGTTTATTACGTATACTGTTTGCTTGCACCCTTGTCTGACCACAGTGTGGCAGCCTTCCCTTGTTCGGCTCATTCCTGTTTGCATGCATTCTTGCCCTGTTCCTTGCGTCCTTCTCTGACCACAGTGTGGCATCCTTCCCTTGTTTGGCCCCAGATTGGCACCTTCCCAGTTGGCCCAAGAGTGGCACCTGCCAAGTTGGCCCCAGAGTGGCACCTGCTTCTGTTCCTTTGTTCTACTGTTCTGGTTTTCTTGCCTAATTGTGGAGTACCTTGGCATGCTTGGATCATCATTTGGCCAGTTGGTGTAACCAACCCGTTACCATTTACCATCCTTAGTGTTATGCTAGTTCCCATATGTTTGACGGTTTTCTTGTGTTCTGTAGCCCTGTCCTCTGGATGTAGTCTTGGTTATATCTGTGCCTGTCCCTTTAAGTTCTGTACCAATGTCCTTTGTCTGTGCCTTGTATTGTTTATCATTAGTTTGGTTTCTACTCTCGGACCCCGACTTTTAGTCACATATTAATTTATAAAATATTGGGGGGGGGGGGGGTCAGAATTTTTTTCAGTAAGGGGCCCTGAAATTTCTGATGGTGGCCCTGCTCGTGGCTATTTCATTCCATAGGGTTTTTCTGATACCCAGGCAGGTATTTCTTGCTACAGCTCCAATTACCTGATGGTAAGATCTGGCCAATTCCCGCATTAATGTAGCATTTTCATAATATGAGAATTTACGTTGTCATCTGGACCTCATCATAGAACTAATCTTCATGTCCATGCAGAGATGCAGCTAATTTCCAAATGTGTGTATTCTTTGTTCTAAGTTGTACAGTGGATTCCATTGGAATGTGTATATCTCAGACTGCTAATTTCAGTGAAAACTTTTTTGTATGAATAGCTGACTAAATTGTTTCCAGTTTCATTTATAATTTCTTCTGTATATCTGGACTTTCCTTCGTAATGTGTATTCATCCTGCGAGAATGCATCTTTGTTTAACACTGTTTGAACTGTATCTTCAATCTGATCCAGCATTGCTATGGGTTAAATGTGTATAACTGGTTAATTTTGCGCCAGATAAGGCATGTTCTCCCTGGCATTAATTTGTTGGGAAAAATCATTAATGTACCCGTTAATGATTACCACTCCTTATAGGAACACAGGCTATAAAAAAAAAAAATTATGGCTACCATGCATTTCCATCGTTCTCATGGTTTCCTTAATGGGTGCAGTAATGATCCATTGCAAGCATAGGGCATGTTTGTATTTTTTGTTATGTTGACAGCTGGATACTGTTTGTACACCTAGCACTCTACATCTTTCCATACTTACTGTCATACTTATGGCTCACCACAAAACAAATTGCACTTTTACCTCCTCCGTACAGAGCCCCAAGAACCCTTTAGACGCAGGGCCCTTTTCACCTACAGAACTATGTAATTTGTTACATCCCCTATTTTGTATTTTTTTGTATATATCTGTCGTTTATGATGGCGCTATGAATATAATAATGATATTTTACGTAGTGGTTAAGTCAGTGGAGTAAGTGTATAGATTTTCTATATAAGTTTAAAAAGAAAAAGGCATATTATGGCAGCTGATAAATTAATTTCTATGTGTAAGGACAAGAGAATAGGTTTCATGAACTTGGAATAAATCTGTGCTTAGCCTTGGCAGTGCACACTATCTGGAAGAATAATTGACAAACGGAATGCAATTTATAGTTCAGTGACTTCCTATAAAATCATTTTGAAGGCCACATAGCTCACTCTGCAGTTTGGTGGTGTGAATGCCATTTGTGAGAGAAAAATAATTAATTTTTAAGGGAATTTACAATTAGAATGTAACAGGAAGAAGAGTAAACATTTGCAGAGGAAGCCTTCATTCTTGCTATTGTGGATAAGTATGTCCCACATAGCCCAAACCCTTTGATAGAAGTGTTAGCCTAAGAGATTCTAAGACTGCTCATGAAAGTGAAAGTTTTATAATTAACGCAACAGTGTCATGAAAAAGGTTTTGCAGCATACTGATAAACAGTTTAGTGTTTTAACCCCTTCATGACCAGACAGTTTTGGCCATGCTGTGCGTTAATGACCATGGCTGTTTTAACACTACTACGTTGTTTGTGTTTAGTTGTAATTGTCCCCTCTCTCATTTACTGTAGTCACACCAATTATATATGGCTTTTTTTAAGGATATAAAGTGCTTTCTTTTGATACCACTTTTTCTTGAAAAATCTTTTACTCATCTACAGAAGCTAATGAAAAGAAATCCTGCTACATAGATTATAATATTTGTCCTGAGTTTAGAAATATCCAATGTTTACATGGTTTTATGTTGTGTTTTGCAAGTTACAGGGCAATTAGTACAAGTAGCACATTGCTATTTCAAAACCATTTTTTTTTCCAAAGTTTGCGATAGTGAATTTCTAACACGGATATCCATTATAAATCTCTGAATCAGCCTCTCCGCCCTGAACATATTTTTCAAAAGTACACAACCCAGTGTATGCAACTTTGGGTATTTTGACACTTTTCATGCAGTCATTTTACCACCAATCTTTGCCAAATGTTGACACATTTTGTGTGTGTTTTTCTCCACACTCTTGTACTTCAGGTATGAATCTACAGGGGTTGTTATAATTTATTGCCAAACAAAACCAGAGTTTAGTGGTATGCCACATGCATAGGTTTGCTAAGGTTATGTGGCAGGTATAAGGCCAAATTTGTGACACAGCATTGCAGTCTCTTCTATGCACTGCTTGCAGACTACATTTCCAAGCATGCTCAGCCAGTCAAAAGCAGCCTTAGTATCATAGGAAATGTAGTCTACAGTAGGAAGCACAGATCATTGCTACCCTACGGCTGCATAGATGATAAATCTCAGGGGGTCCGTGCAAAGCAATTTTTTTTTTTTTTTTAAATGTCACTGGTCCTCTACAGATTACTTTATTATTTTTTTTATAATTTGTTTTATTTCTAATTTTTAAAATATTATTTTTATAATTTTTAATTAACTCTAAAAAGTAAGTAACCGGCGGATGCATCGCAGACTACCGAAATTTGTCAGACGTCAGCTTTATACATAGGTGCACACGCAGATTATTTAAAACTATCATTTAGTTATAAAAGTTGATAAGGTTGAGGGCAGAAACATGGTAAAAATAAAATTAAAGGTACAACTTTTTAATAGAAGGTATAAGGAGTTGTTAAGCAGAACAAGAGGAATGTATCCATGTGGTCATAAAATATGTAAATGTTGTAAATATGTAGTAAAAAGAAAGACTTTATTTCAACTATGGCAAGGAAGAGATTTGAGAGCAGATACTATATTAACCCCTTCGTGACCAATGACGGTCCTGGACCGTCATGAGGAAAAACTCCCTTCGTGACCAATGACGGTCCAGGACCGTCATGCAGATCCGATCGCGGTATGCGCTGTGGCATGCCGCGATCGTGATTTAAACGGCATGGCTAAGTGTCTCGATATCGAGACACTTCAGCCATGTCGGCTGAGGCCCCCCCCCCGGAAACATCCGTGCACCGTGACAGCCAATCACTGTGCCCTGATGTTAATAGCTGTCAAAGCAGTTGCCTACTTTGACAGCTATAGTCTCTCCGTGCTCCACAGCGATCGTATATATAGTGCTGGAAGCCACCACTGGTCCCCCCAAGCCCATCCAGGCCCCCCAGGTTTTTTTTAAATTAATTTATATTTTTATTTTGCTAACCTTAACACTTGGGTTAGGGTTAGAGATCATCAAAACCCTAATCCTAGAGTTAGAATTAGGGTTTGTACTAACCAAACCTTAGGGATAAAGTTAGAGTCTAATTTAAATAAAAAAGTAAATAAAATTAAATAAATAAATAAAAATAATAAAAAAAAAATAAAAAAATAATACTATTAAATTAAATAAAAATAAGACGTTAATCCGTAGAGGACCGGTGACATGTTAGGTCTGTTGGTGGTCCTCTAGGGATATTTTATATTTTAAAAAAGACTGCTAGTGGGGCCAGTGCCTTGCATTGGCCCCCCCAACAGTAGATAGGGGCCCGCAGCAGCTGGATATATCATCCATGCAGCCGCAGGATAGCAAGGATAGCAACAATTTGTGCTTCCTACTATAGACTACATTCCCAATGATGCTACGGTCACTTTTGGCTGTCTGATCATGATAGGAAATGTAGTCACAAGCATTACATAATAAATACATGTTTTAAAGCTGCAATGACCGTATCCTAAATTTGGCCCTTTACCTGCCACATAACACTAGCAAACCTATACATGTGGGGTAGCGCTATACTCAGGGGAAGTTACTTAACATATATTGGGGTGTAGTTTGGCAAAAAAAAACACAGAACAACCCCTTTAAATTCTTACCTAAATACAAAGTGTGTGGGAAAAAAACACACAAAAAATTACTACGCCAAAACTTGTCAAAGATTGGTGGGAAAATTACTTCATGAAAAGTGTCAAAATACCCCAATTTGAATACCCTGGGATGTCTACTTTAAAAAAATGTGTACATGTGGGGCTGATTCAGCGATGCATGTCAAATATCGATGTTACAATGTCAGTAACACTAATTTTGAAAAAAATAGTTTTGAAACAGCTAGGTGCTACTTGTATTTTTTACACTACAACATTAAAAAAAAAAACATATAAACATTGGGTATGTCTAAACTCAGGACCAATATTAGATTCTAATTAGCAGGGTTTTTTTATTTGCTTTTGTAGCTTAGTAAAAGAGTTTACAATTAAAGTCAGGAAAAGTGTTTTTTTTATACATTTTTCAACATATATTTCTATTTTTTTCATAATAATATAAATTATATAAACAAAATAATGGCATCAAAAGAAAGCCCTTCTTGTCCTGAAAAAAAAACCAATATATCATATGTGTTGGTACAGCAAATAACAGAATAAAATTACAGCTAAACACAAACACCTCAGAAGTGTAAAAACAGCCACGGTCATTAACGCACAACATTCCAAAAACAGTCTGGTCATGAAGGGGTTAATTGTTATCCGAGAAATGCAGAATACAATGTGTTAGTTTAACAACATGTGAGCTTAAAGCTAGAATAAGAGAACACCTTACCCCCAGCATAGAAACCAAGGATTTAAAGTGCTGTATAGGCAGACATTTCTTTTATTTTAATGGTGGTAATGTAAATTGCTTTTCTTTTTTAGGGACTGAAAGATGTATAAGGGACATGTGACTACAATCTTAAATCAAAAAGAAGTGTATTGGATCGTTAAGCTAGCCACCAGGATTCCACAGGAATTACATTCCCAATATCATGTGTCCTGTTATTTGGGTTAAAATATACCATGTCCCTGACATCTGAATTTATTGATTCATATTTATTTTTCAGATTTCTTATACGAGATCCCCCAAAAAACTACTCTTGCTTCAACTCCTGTAACACTTAGTTTTCAATTCTATAAAATGTTATAAAAGTGAGAACTTCCTATTTAAAAAAAATTGTCATTTATACTGCTAATTCGGTGATGTAAGTTGCTTAAACTGCTGATTTTCTGGTTATAATCTTGTCTTTCAACTGCAGATATATTTCAATACTTCTTTTTTTAATGCTCTTTACTAATTACAAATTAGCCATATATTAATATTTATTTATATTGTCTATACAGATTTAAATGTAATTTGTTCTTCATGTATCAGGGTTGTATGAGAAGAGGAAGGAGAGGCTTTAACCTTCTAATTGATCCGAGGTCTCTCCTCCCTTGAGCAAATTAATGGTTTTAATTATTGTTTTTAATTGTATTTGTACTATTTTATATAAGCATGTTAGAAGTAAGCACTCATTGTGCGAAACGCGTCAAGCTTTTAATCTGTGGTCCATTTCTCTGTCCATCTGGCCCTCAATGTTTTTACAAGTCTAAGGAATATCAATAAATAATTTTGGATTATATCACTTATCTGGTATCCTCCGTTATTTTATCTGATGTCAGCTGGTGTTTATACAATTATTTGCCTATGAGGGATGTGAGTCGAGTCCTAATACATTAAAGCACCTAAAAGAATTGAACATAGGTTATTTTTGCAGCACACATAGAAGGATTGAGATGGCATTTGGGATTATTTAACATACAGTGATCATGCAACAAAACATTTCCCATTGTTTTATTATTCATACCCTTAGCTGCCATCCCTTTCAATTATACCTTCTAAACTGCTACTTTACTTACTGTTAAGTGCTGTGCTCGGATCCCACTACAGGGACTTGCAGCAGGATCTCACCTGTCAGATGAGGTCAATTTGAGTGGCCTCAGACTGACAGGAAAAATATAGCCGAACACCTGCTACACTTTACTAATTGACGCAGTGCCTGAATTTACCGAGGTTCGGGACTGCCTCCGTGACATCACAAGTAATGTCGGGAGGTCTCCCAATTTTTGGCAGGGACCCACAGGGTCTATTAAGACCCTGATTGGGTCTCTGCAATTGTGCCCCTGGCTACCAATCACCTTGTGAGGTTAAAATGCACTTGGATAAACAATTTTGAATGGGAAGAACTGAACTCCTAATTTCTGTTAATGGTTTTATTGACATTTGTTAACTGGGGTAGAGTTTATTTGCTGGTAGATGTACAGGAAGCTCATCTAGTTCCCGATTAAAGTTTGTTATTCTATAGAGATCATTAAAGTTAGTTAATATCCTCTCTGTATAAATCATGTCTGATTTCTATACTAACATTAGGCGATAAATGATCATAATTAGGTTTACAACTGACCCAGTCTTTTAAATATATATTTGAATATTGAGCTATGATGTGCATGAAATGTACAAAAATCTTATAAAATATTTCATTAAGCACAGTATGAAACGTGAGTCAGTACCCAAGATGCCCAGGAAAAAAACATTGTACTTACAGACAAATAAATCCGACTACAAATCAAATTTTCACAGTTACTTTTCATTTAATCTTGTGGTAGAAGACGGATTTATATATCCATTTCCACTCACGTGAATAAGTTGTAAATATGAGTTGAAATCATGAACAGTTTTCTGCCCTCCACTGTAATAACCTTCAGGAAGTCAATACATCTGGTTAGAAGCTGGGGAGAAACAGTAGCAGATAAGCAACAGCAAAAGGTAAAACTCAATGAAATCCATTGTGGGATTAACAATCACGGTTTGTATCTTAAAAGCTCTACAGTTTTAAAAGCTTCTTTTCATTTAGTTGATACAAAGACATGCAATGTTCTCTCTGTGTGACATGTTGCAACAGGAACACCAAAAACCTTCAGTATTTCATTGCAGCTCACTTATTGCTCAATAGGAATAATGAGTTCTCATTTTAGCTGTTCCTGTGTTTCTGACTATGAATCATAAACCTGTAACACTGAAAAAGGTGATGGACTACTAAATGGTTTCTTGGCTGTGGCCATTTGACAACTGGGACCTACATTTTTGAAAGTGATCAGTGATTTTCTAAATGGGGTAAGTATTGTGAGTGCAATGGGTGCTGGGCCAAGTCCTATGAGTCTAATGGGTGCAGGGGCCAGTCTTATGAGTGCAGTGGGTGTTAGGGGCAAGTGCTATGAGGGTTAGGGTCCTATTGTCCTCCTGCCTGTCTCCTGTGTTTTATATTTAGTTCTTGCTGCTTGTTTTACTAGTGTTTGTGGTGCCAGCCCTAGCCTTTAATTAGTTTATTATTACCTTTATCTCTGGGCAGACCTGGCTGCACAATTAACCAAGACTTAATTTCATTTGCAGCTATATGAACTTCTAGTAATATACACAGGAATTTGTACTACTGTGGAATACACAATAACACAGGAAACTACTTCATTCTGTCCTTGACTGTTTCAGGCACTTTACATACTGCACCTCCAGGGTCAGTTATTTCCTTATTTCATAATAGATTTAACATTTAAAGAAACAGTGGGCTATTTTTTCCTAACCTGGGGTGTAATTATTTCATTACCTTATCTACATACTATGTATATTACCTTTACACAGTGTTAATATTACAGGCAGTAGTACTTTAGGACCTTTATTCAGTTATCATTTTCTCTTTTATTACTACTACTGTCTGATATGGACAGAATTATATAGCTACTACCTATATTTTTTGATCAATGAACTTGCTTCCTGATCTAATAATTTAAAAAAAATTCATACACAGTTATATAAACTATCAATAAGGGTATGCAAGTCTGATTTTATTTTCACCTTTATTCACGTTTTCTCACCTGTTTGTCTTTATGTACACCGCTTTCTATTTTACTAGTTTTTATTTAATCTAAATAAAAGTTATGTTTTAATTCCCAGACGCCACTTACGTCTATTTAAACAAGTGCTATGAGTGCAGTGGGTGTTGGGGGCAAATCTTGTGAGTGTAATGGGTGCTGGAGGCAAGTCTTGTGAGTGTAATTGGTGCAATGGCAAGTTATATGGGACAATCCGGTGCTGTGGGTGCAGTGGCAAGGGATGCGGGGGGGGGGGGGGGGGTCCTCTCTTCTGCTCACCAGGATATGGTTCCCATAATGTATCCCCTATTTTGTTATGTTTGTTATCAATCCAAGACAGGAGATACTGTGGATTGGATGGGAATGGGGATTTAGAATGTCACACTATGCTATTCGTTAAGTAAGGACAGGGCTGCTTTAAGACCCTAGTGGGCCCTGGGCAAAGGCTTTAGCAGTGGGCCCCCCTCGACCCAATTTTTCTAAAGTCGCATTGTAAAAAACTGTATGTAAAAGTTTAATATTATTTGCAACTATTTGTATGTGATAAAAATGTTATTGAAAAATTGCATTACTTGATTTTATTCCCTTTTTCTGCACCCACATTGCACCTAAAGGACTTCACACAGCACCATACAGAACCCACAGCACTTGTCATGCACCTGTATTGCACCCCCAGCACTTGGCTTGCACTCATTTTGTACCCACACAATTCGGCATGCCAGAGTGTCAATTTGCCCCTCAGAACATAACACAGTGTCACTTTGTCCTACAGAACTGCCCCTGCAGAACCAACCACAGTGTTAATTTCCCCCATAGTACATGTTATTTTGCCCCAAAGTACATGCTACGGCATCACTTTGCCAATTATAATAAGCCACAGTCAGGTACCAATTAACATGCCATAGTCACTTTGTCATTAACATATGCAACTGCCAGTTTGCCTATTAAAATATGCCACCATTTGTCCATTGAATATGCCCCAGCTTGCCTATTAATATGCCAGTGTTATGTCAATTTGCACAATAATATGGCAGTATTATTTTTCCATTAATACACCACAACCAATTTGCCCAATAATATGCCAGTATTATTTTGCCATTAATAAGCCACAACCAATTTGCCCAATAATATACCAGTATTATTTTGCCATTAATAAGCCAGATACTTTGCCCAATAATATGCCAGTATTATTTTGCCGTTAATATGCCACAGCCAATTTTACCAATAATATTTCAGTATTATTTTGCCATTAATAAGACACAGCCAATTTGCCCAATAATATGCCAGTATTATTTTGCCATTAATAAGCCAGATACTTTGCCCAATAATATGAAAGTATTATTTTGCCGTTAATATGCCACAGACAATTTTCCCAATAATATTTCAGTATTATTTTGCCATTAATAAGACACAGCCAATTTGCCCAATAATATACCAGTATTATTTTTCCATTAATAAGCCAGATACTTTGCCCAATAATATGGCAGTATTATTTTGCCGTTAATATGCCACAGACAATTTTCCCAATAATATTCCAGTATTATTTTTCCATTAATAAGACACAGCCAATTTGCCCAATAATATTCCAGTATTATTTTGCTATTAATATGTCCCAGTCAATTTTACCAATATTATGACAGTGTTATGTTGCCATTAATATGCCACAGCCAATTTACTCAATAATATGCCAGTATTATTTGCCATTAATAAGGCAAAGTCAATTTGCCCAATAATATGCCACCCTCCACCTCCCTTCCCCAGTACTTATCTCCAAGCTGCTCCGTGTCCCCTGTTTCTCTCCTCCGTGCAGTCTTCCCTCCTGCATGGTTATGTCATATCCAGTGGCAAGGTTGTTGTTGTTTTTTTACTTTTTTCTTAGCGGATGCAGACTGCTGCGCGCATGACTGTGTGTGATATGTGTCATATGGACAGTGGTGGGGGGGGGGGGGGGAGGGATCACATTGTGCCAGCAGGGGCCCCCTTAACCAGTGGGATCTGGTCAAGTGCCTAGTTTGCCCATTGGTTAAAGCGCCCTGGGTACAGTATCCTTATGATGCAAATAATTATTTGGAGAATTAGGACATAATGGAGTAAGATCTTAGGATCACCTGTCTTGGATATGTTTTAGTGAGTAAGTAGAATGTAATTACAGATAGGAAGAATTTTTGGAAGGAACTTGATTTCATGTATGACAGCTTTAATTATTCAATTCTTGAATTGTGTACTTTGGATAAAAAAAAAGGATAGCCATACCACTGAAAACACAAAACTGGAAAGTTTTTGTAAACAAACCCAATATCTTAATGCTATATACATTATCTCACAAAAGTGAGTACACCACTCACATTTTTGTAAATATTTTATTATATTTTTTCATGTGACAACACTGAAGAAATGACACTCTGCTACAATGTATAGTAGTAAGTGTACAGCCTGTATAACAGTGTAAATTTGCTGTCCCCTCAAAATAACTCAACAATTAATGTCTAAACCATTGGCAACAAAAGTGAGTACACCCCTAACTGGGAATGTCCAAATTGGGCCCAAAGTGTCAATATTTTGTGTGGTCACTATTACTGAGTGACATGACATCAGGGAGGGAAAATGGCTAATTGGCAATATAATAAAATATTTATAACAATGTAAGGGGTGTACTCAGTTATGTGAGATACTGTACGTAAATTTACAATGTGTCACATCTGAATCACAGAAGCAACTGAACCTGTATAGGTAAATCCACACACACAAATGTACAATTCTTTATACAAGAATATATTGCATACAAAAAAAGATATTTGAAGATATTTGAAGATATTTGAAAACAAAATCACTAAACCAACAATGTGACTTTGAGAATGGACTATTTATTTATTGGGTTAATGTTTTTTCCTGATTCAGAACAGAGGGTTGAAATTAACATTGATAATAATGATAAGTATACAAATAGTAGGTTGCCTAGCTCACTGTCCTTACAATCATCTGACTATTAAATATGACTGTAGCATATTGCTAGTAGGCATGAAACTCTCCTTTTCATACCCCATTCCTATCAACCATTAATTTTCTCCTCCCCTGGGGGAACTCATCATAACATACCTTGAGCACTAGGTGGATCAGAGTCTATGCCCCCTCATCATGTCCCCTCCCTGCCTAACTGTATTATGATTGCTTAATGCATATTCAAAAAAATCGAATATAATCTGCATTTCTTTACTGTCATCCTTTATGTGTCTGTGGTTATTTCTCACAGATTCACACTTCACACTCACTCACATATATGTAAAGGTACCTTTTCATTTCCACAGTGAAGAATTGTGCATTGCGAATGAGTGTTGGAAATTAAATGGTATTCTGATATACTTTACATGATGGCAGGAGGGGGCAAATATTCCACCAGCATGAAAATCAATATCCAATGATGTGATAACACTCTATAGCTGAGATGACATCACCAATATACCGTATAGACCAAAATATTCATCACCAAATATTGTTCACTTATAAGTGTTATAATACCTATAACTGTAACTGTAACTGTAAGAAGAAAGTGATGCTTAAAGTGCTTAATGGACTCTGGTAAGTGAGAAATCTTTTCATTAAAGTCCATGAAAAAGTTGTAACTAGAGACCTTTAGGGTAGTGTGACTCTCAAATGAAGTCCCAGTGGGCTGCAAAACTGGCCAAAGGCCAGAGGTTAAGGATGTTGAACACTAATAGATAGTAAATGTCCTCCCTATCTAATTGATGTTTTTCCCCAATTAAAGTAATGAAGAGGTGACTCTTCAGGCTCAGTATTTATATATAAAATGATCAGAGGATGTCTGGTTATATTTGGTTTATGGATACTTCTCTGTTCTTGTACTTAGAGGAAGGTGAATCTAGGTTAAGTTTCTTCTCTATAGCATTTAGTATTATTATTTCTTTGTCTACTCTGGCCATGGATGCTTTTTTCCAGTCTGTGTAATTATTGTACAGAGTATTGATTTAAATGCTACAATGAATTGTATACCTCTGTAGAGAATGTTTATGCAGCTTTAGACCAACAACTTTCATGTGCTGACCTTTCCTCGCGCCTAATTTTTTTTTACTAAAAAGTTAAAGCAGAACAATCATCCCACAAATCTTGTCCTAACTAGTTGAAGGATGGATAACAGGTGGATAAGTTGGGTTTCTAATGCAAATCATATATGTAATATAAATTGAGGGTTATGATTTTCTTTAGTACTTGTAATTGTGAATGAATTGGAGTACAGAGAGCGATACTTGGTGCTGGAACCAGCCTTGTGGCTGCATATAGCCAATTGGGCCACTCTTGAAATCCACTCATAGGGGTTTTAAATTTGTAAACTTCATTGTTTAAGTTTACCAAACATGCCTAAGTGGAAACCCATAATCTCATGCACTAATGAAATACCTACCCTGCTACCTCTATTGTGAAAAAAACATTTTTTTTTATTTAATTTAAGCAGAGGAAGCTTTGGGCATGCAAACATCTGAGAATACAGTACATGCACAGAATAGTATACATATTTGAACAACCAGGAAAAAATGGATGACCATTATATTAATACTACAATGAGATATTCTAGGTTTATTTTTCATTATATAAACAGATATGGTTTTATGAGCTGATAATTTGTTAGATTTTGTCAGAGGATAGGGACCAACTTACTACTCCAGAATGGTCCAGCACTGGCCTACACCAAGATGGCAGCATGACCTTAATTCCCGCAGGAGGCGGAGATGCATTGTGAACAGCATGCCCACAACTAGTAACTCTATAATGTATCAGCACAGAAAAGCCTTGAAGATATGTAACATCACTAGGAAGCAGTACTGCCTCCATTTAGCTACAGCAGCCCTATAAGTAGTTTTTGAGCAATGCAGCTTGTTGATCCAGTGTGCTGCTGTGCCGGTCTGACAAACTTTTTATATGCATTATTCTCCACCGGCTCTTTTTCGTCTACCACTGATTGCATCAGGTTTAGACAATTTAAATAGACGTTATTTGATTTTTTTTTCATTAACGTACCTAACGCAGCCATCTTTGCTCTATATAGCTTTAAGAGGTAGCAGACATGTTTAGAATCATGACCCAAGATATCAGCCCTTGGGACATCCTAAAACCTTTAATGATCTACTCAATAAAGAGAGAATTGCAGGGAACAGAGACGGGAACTTTAAACTTAAGTCCAAGAGTTGAAAAATTATCTCATTAAGCTGCATTGGAGATTTATTTTCAATTCTGCTACCTTAGCGTAAAGATTGAAATTGGATTCAGACAAAAGAAGCAATTGGTTTGCGGAAGGAGATCACAGCCAGCAGGTATGTATGTATAAAGTAAGCCAATTTTAATGGACAATAAAGAAAGGTTGGTACAAAAAAAAAAAAAAGGTAGAACCGGACACAGTAGTCTGGTTCTACCTTTTTTGTACCAGCCTTTCTTTATTGTCCATTAAAATTGGCTTACTTTATACATACCTGCTGACTGTGATCTCCTTCCGCAAACCGATTGCTTCTTTTGTCTGAATCCTGTTACACAGGCTGGATAGCCTGGCGTAGAGGGAGGCTCCACTTTGGAATTACTGGGCTGAATAGGAGGTAATATCTTCATCTGGCTTGTTTGACCGAGGAAGGTCCTTCGGTGCTCTCTCCCTTTCTTTTCCCTTTTTCCATCTCAATTCCCTGCAATTCTCTCTTTATTGAATAGACCCTTTTAATGTGAGAATAGCTTAAAGTAGTTAAATGTAGCTTAATGTGTCAAAATGTGTCCAAACGTTAAATCAATTGCTTCATAATTTTACATAACCTAACCTTAACCCCTTCAGGACATGGTTTTCTTTTTTTCAACTTTGGCTATGTGTGCGTTTAAATTAAAGTGTAAGCTTTAACCATTTGTGTAATGTATAAAATTTAATAAAGTGTGCAAATGGTTAAAAAAAAAAGTGTTTGGGGGGGGGGGTTATTACATTTTTTTCTGGGACAGTATATTTCTCCCCTTTCTCACTCTCTGACACAAGATAAAGATGTATCATGGAGAGAGGGGAAGGATTTTGACAATAAGTGTTCACACAGCATTTTTTTGTATTTTTTGCATGTATTGTATGTGATCAATGTGACTAATTTTCACAGAGATCACATTATTAGATGCAAAAATAATGGTTGATCATGGTCTGCTAGGGTTGCCACCTTTTCTTCAAAAAAAAATACCGGCCTTGGTACTGTCTCCATAGACTTAACATTGGCCTGATGCCAATATTTTACTGGCCTGCCGGTAAAATACCGGCCAGGTGGCAACCCTATGGTCTGCCTAACTGTTAAGGCAACCAGGATCAACTTTCCCCATCACTCCCCCCAATTAGTCTATTTGGTAACCACAATCCACACTGCAATGGCTGAGACATCCTGTCTCTGCTATTGCAGGCTAAAACAGGCCCTTTTTTTCCCCATCAGAGGCAAGTCTGAAACACCCCTCATCCTATTTGCATAGGGTGAGGGGGCATGATTGACAGGTAAATTACTATAGTCACTGGCCTGTCACTTTAAGACTGCCCATGGGTGGTCCTGGCAGCCATTTTTTTTGCTTCTTTGGATGGCTTCACTCGTGAAGCATCTAGGAAAGCCGAAAATAGTGTGAATCGCAGCAAAAACACTGCAAATGCGCTATTTTCAACACAGCTCGTACATGTACGGACATTGTCACCAATGCATTGCATTGGGAGTCCATACATATACATGAATTTTTATTAACAGTTTAATGTGATATTAACCCCTTCCCGACCTTATGACGAGTTAACTCGTCATAAGAGCCGCCGCATTAGCGACCTTATGACGAGTTAACTCGTCATGCAGTCTAGCCGGCGGTGCGCTCCGTGGGCACCGCCAGCTAGTCTGCAACGGGTCCAGGACTAAGCCTCGCACCCGAGGCAAAGCTCCTGGACCCGATCGGTCAGTTTCCGGGCATGTGATCGCGGTGATTGAGTGATCACCGCGATAACATGCAAATTAGATGGCAAAGTCAGTGTGTTCACACACTGACTTTGCCTCTAATACCCTCCCTGTGCTTCACATTCTTATAGTGAAGCACAGAGAGTGACCTGTAAGTAAAAAGAAATTAATTACATACACATAGGTAAAAAAAAAAAAAAAAAAATTAAGCCTTTCATTGCTGATCACAGTTTTTAACTGTGATCAGTTTCCTTCCACTTTATGGCCCTCATTTATTTTTTTTTTTTAACAGATTTTTTTATTTTTACAATTTATAAAGTTTTTTTTAATAAATAAAGGTAATTTTAATATATTTATTTAATAAAATTTAACCCCTGCATGCCTGTTGCATGATTTTTACTGATCTGACATCGCACTCTTCATATTTTGTTTTCTGTCTTTTTTGTTATGGGGGGTTTGGGAATCAATATTTTTCTTTTTTATTAGTTAGTTAATTAGGGGGGATAAGTGGGTTAGTGTTGCACTAGTTATGTAGCTTATTATTGGGAAAATAATGGGGAAAAACTTTTTTTTTTTTAATACTAAAATGTAAATCATTTTTATGTATAGGGTATCAAAAGAAAGCTCTAAACTGTCCTCTAAAAAACAACATATAACTTGTATGGGTGCGTTAAATGAGAGAGAGGAAATTTATGTTTCAAAAACCGCGTATTAAAAATTGAAAAACGCTCTGGTCCTTGGCACAGGAAAATCCCTGTTCCTTAAAGGGTTAAGCTTGTTTACATATAAAAAAAGAACTTAAATATTACCCAATTTCCTCCAAGTGTTCCACAATACAAATGTCCATTTATTAAAACATTTCTAGAAAATAACTTTTTAGTACTTTTGGTACAAAAAAAAAATGAAAATTACTTGATTGTGATATTTCCTACTTTGAACGGGTGGGGAATGTGCACTGGATAGTTGGGGTTTTATGTATGTTTGTTGATGTGCATAGACACAGGTGTGTGTATTTAAGGCTAGTGGTCAATAGCTAATTTTAGCAGCATTTTAAAGGCACAGAACGTCATCCTAATATTATACATTTAAACCTCATAAGGCGATACTAACATACTGGGAGTAACATCCAACTTGGTGGAAATTGCAGTTATACAGTGTACACACACACACACACAAACACTCTCTCTAAAGGCTTCCTAGTAAACCAGAAACTACATTCCCCAATATTATTGTCAATATCCTGTAGTCACATTACTCTAAAGGCCTATGAAAGCAAATAAGGTCTAACAGCACTCACTCTTCAAACAGTGCCAGGTGTAGATCTCCTTGACAAATAGGGTTGCCACCTGGCCGGTAAAAAATAGGCATGAGACCAATGTTAAGTCTATGGAGGCAGTGGGTATTTATTTTGTAGAAAAGGTGGCAACCCGATTGACAATGACCCAGCAGGGTGAAACATTACAGTACAACTTCCTTACGAAGTGCTGTGTGCTTAACCATTTTTTCTGGAAATACTCTGAAGACTTCCTGATTAACCAGAAACTACAGTTGCCAATGTTACTGTCAATATCCTGCAGTCATGCTACCCTCCAAGGATGTAAATTTAAAATCCCTACACTTGATGCAATCTTTCAAATTTAAATTTAAAATCCATACATTTGATGCAATCTTTCAATTAAACATAACTTTCAGGTCAACATAACTTTTTTTTTTGCCAACCATTGTCCTTAAACCAATTTCATTCAAACTAAATAAATCTAATCAAACATATCTTGAAAAAAAAAAACAAAAAAAAAAAAAAGAAGACAAAGCACTCATTAGCAAAAAGAAAATTTTATACAACACTCCTATTGTTGATGGGTATTCCCATGGAAAACCTAGTGTCCTCTGGTCTCTCCAGGAGTGTCATATGCTGTGCAAACTCTAAAAATACACATATAACAAATATAAAGGTGTGGCCACTACCTACGCGAATAATCAGCATCAAATTGAGAATAATAATAATATAACAAAGTAACATAATATATCCACAAAATGTAGCAGTAAAAAGTTACATAAATGGACAGATAAAGATAAAATGTCCCAATATCAGGGTCTTACTGTCCACTTCTTAATGTGCTTGAGTGCTCCTCTCTCAATGATGGCTACAGCTGCCCCACACTGCAAGCTAAATCCAACACTTAGTGTTCCAGCTGCTCAATCAAAGCATCTAAGTACCCTTCTAATTGGCAAACAAACAAAATAAAACAAAAAATTGATCAATCTGATTTTAATTCTTTATAATTGCAGCCTTAGCTCAGTGTAATGGTTGTATTGCATTTGTTTTACATTCTACTTTCTGGAGGTTTTGTGCTATAGGATTTATAGAATTTTCTCTTTGTTGCAGCAAGAAATTGCACTTTTGAAAGCCGAGGTTTGTACACTTCTTCAGTTAAACAAACTTAGGTTGGACTACTGTAAGATCAGGCAGCTTCAGAGTAGGGGATGAAAAGAATGTCCCACAGTCTGTGACTGTACAAAACTCATTTGAGGCACTTTCAGAATGTAGTGTTGGTGTGGAAGAAGTCTCAGGCAGGTCTAATGTATACATGTGTGAGCAGCGATGACACGGGGAGGAGACCGGTATGCAGAATTGTTTCTAGTGTACCACAATATAATGTATGAATAACAGCAACTGTGTAAGCATGTATCCCAAAACTCACAGTAATAAAACATAACAGACCTGGGAGCTGTGATCCAGATGACAGGATGAGTTCTGTCTTGTAGGTAGCACAGCTTAACAGTTAATAAACACTGCTTGTTGCAGGTAGCACAGCTTAGCAGATAATATACAGTGCAAAAGGCACAAAACAGTAGGCAGGAGATTAGTCAGTAGATACAAAACAGTCCATGATATGAAGGAGCAACAAGAATATACAGACCAGGTCAGAAGGGCACAGGGCCAGTCCAAAGTTCATAACAGTAAGACAAGTTGGCAAATACAGAAACACTAGGTGGCTTAAAGGAGAGAATAACCAAGCACTGAGTTAAATGCTAGGTTTCCTTTTAAATGTTTCCCAGCATGTTCCCATACCGACACCGGCGTGATGTTGCTGGGGGGCATGCCTGAGCCACGCTCACTGAGAGGAGTTTACTGGAGAGGGGGCACACCATGGAAGATCCAAAGAGTGCTCATTGGCACAACAGCTTGCCCTGGATGTGGAATACAGCAGTGACTGGGACTGCACCACTACTACAGGTGACAGCACGGCTGCAACCAATGATAAAAGGACTAAGTGAGGTCTGATCAGGTGTCATTGGGTGACTATCATTAGAAGTGTAGAATTAGAAAATAGTGGCTTTGCAAGATGTTTTCCTGGTGCTACCGCTCGCAGGGACAGGAGACACATTAATATTGTCAAGTAGCTAAAACAGGAGGGGAATTGGATGTACTGTTCACCTAGGGACAAATGACTTAACTTGCAATGAGGTTTCAGAGGTGAAGGAAGTTTTTCACATTCTTGACAATGATAAATGGCTGGTAGAGTTCACACTAACATTCTCAGAAGTTCTTCCTGTGTAAAACATTCAGGAGGATAGGAAGATGGGGATTACAGAATTTAATTTGTGACTTGGTGAATGGTGTCAGGAGCAAAAATTTGGCTTCCTTTCTCAGGGCAGCTCTAGATTTAATTTTTTTTTTTTTTTTTTTAAACGATGGTTTGCAGGTTTCACATAAGGAAACAAATGTTCTCAGTGAGCAATGAACTTCTAGGATAGGTTTGGGAAGTTAAAAACTTAGATTGTGTAAAGTTTCAAGGCAATTGATTGATGTTTACACATTAAGCTCCCCAAGAAATTAGCTTCATGTCATTCATATGTAACCAAAATCCATGAAACCTCTACGATAGGTTTAAAAAGGTTGTGTAAAGTTCGCATGCAATTGATTAATGACTGGGCACATTATTGAACTTTACGATCTTTTTACATTAAGCTAAATTTTTTAGGATTGTAAAAAAAAAAAAAAAACACCTTGCTGTCATCGGACACTGGGAGCAGTCATCTCTGAAGGTGTGGGACTTAGCCTGCAGTTTGGGGCAATTGTAGCCACATTGAGAAGTGGACTGTAAGACCGTGATATTGGGACACTTATTTTGTATTTGTCCATTTATGTAACTTTTTAATAATACATTTTGTGTGGATATGTTATGTTAACTTTGTTTTATATATTATTCCCAATTTGATGCTTATTATTCGCATAGATAGTGGCCACACCTTTATATTATTTGCGTGTTTTAGAGTAAGTTGCTTGCACAATATATGACACTCCATTGAGTGACCAGAGGACAGTAGATTTTCCCTTGGGATACCTGTCAACATAGGCGTGTTGTATTTTACATTTATACATTTCTCAATTAGTATGTGCTTTCTTTTTGCCAACGAGTGCTTTTTTAAACGGGTTGCTTTGTCTACTTTTTTCTTTTTATTTTCAGGATATGTTTGATTAGATTGACTCTAGTATTGTGGAAAGTTTGAATGAAATTCATTAAAAGACAATTGTTGGTAAAAAATAAGTTATGTGGAATTGAAATGTTATGTTTAATTGAAAGATTGCATCAAGTGTACGGAATACATTACATTAACATTTATTTATATAGCGCCAACCATTCACGTAGCGCTAGGTACAGAGCACAGAAGGGAACCACATACTAAGTTAGACAAACTAGAACAGACTGGTACATGAGGTAGAGAGCCCTACTCGCAAGCTTACAATCTAGAGGGAACGTAGTTGTAGTAACAGTTATGTGGAAGGCTGGCACTAGGTGAGTTTGGCCAAAGATTAATTGTGTGCATTCTAGCTAGATCAGTTGTGAGCTACCTGATATTAACAGTGATGGAGGACAGCGAGGGCTAGGTGGGATTAACTAGAGGTAAATCAACCAGTATACTAGATAAGAGGAAAGCTGTAGTCCCATTGAGGAGTGCAGAGGTCGTGCAGGGAAGTTTGGGTTCACAATGGAGGCAATATACGGAGGGGCTGAGGAGTGGAGGGCTTTGTAGGTTTAAAGACAGAATTTTAAATTTGATCCTAGAACAGACTGGGAGCCAGTGGAGGGCATTGCAGAGGGGAGCCGTCAAATCAGACTGACAAGCAAGAAAGATGAGTCTGGCAGCTGTGTTTTGAATAGATTATAGGGGAGAAAGATGAGCCAGAGGTAGTCCAGTCAGAAGGCTGTTACAGCAGTCAAGGGGAGAGATCACAAGTGAGTGCACTAGTATTTTTGGCGGTGTTCCTTAGGTGCAGACAACTGGATTTGACTAAAGACTGAATATGAGGAACGAGCAGAGTCAAAAATGACCCCCAAGATACACTGAATAGGAGCGCTTAGATAGGTACGACTCGATCCAAGAGAGTGCTGTACCACCTATGCCAAATGAGGATAATCTGTGAAGAAGGAAGCGGTGGTCAACTGTGTCAAAGGCAGCAGAGAGATCTAAGAGGATCATCACTAAGAAGTGACCTTTAGATTTGGCAGAAAGGAGGTCATTTGATATTCTTGTGAGGGCTGTTGTTTCAGTAGAGTGTAAGGGTCTAAAGCCAGATTGAAAAGTGTCAAGTAGGTCAATGGCAGTCAGAAAGTTTGTTAGTCACGAGTATACCATTCTCTCCAGCAACATGGACACGAATAGAAATTATTTTATGAAAGAATACAACTAAAGCACCTTTCTTCTTTATCTTTTACAGTGTGTATTTCAAAATAAAATAATGTATGTATATGATTTGGGACAGATTCATCACACCAATCCCTCTCATTGGCCATCGTTGTGAAAGCATTGTATATGGAGTCTTGCAGTGATATTGCAGATAGAGGAGGGCTGTTGCCAAGAAACCCCAGGAACTTTTTATAACTTCTTTATTCATTCTTTTATGGGACAGGGAGCATTAGGAAACAAAAGAAAATGCTAGACTTGTTTATTTAACCTCCCTTTACATGGTGGAACATTTATATAGGAGTCATTCCATGTGAAACAGCACCATTAAACTATTTTCATATCAAGTGTTTTAAGATGTCCCAAGCCCGCTAACAGAGATTTAATCAGGTAATTGTTTATATTTTCGGCCCCCAATGCCTAACTCTACCTCAGGACCAAACTTCTGTTCAGTCCCCTTGAGTCAGACATGTAAGAGTTCCTATGTCTAACCTTGCAGATTCCAAGAAATTATCTATAAATGTGCTAATCTCCTTTCAAGCAAAACACTCAGACCAAATAAACATTTCATAGCCTTTTTCCATTTTTTTAAAGCGCACATTTTATGAAATGCTAAACAGAATGTTGAATTCATTTATAATTTAAACGGAAAACAAAACACTTATCTACAAAGAGAAGCTGGGCCTAACAAGTCAGAAACCCATTCAACAAATGACTTTAATAACATCAGGTTTTATTTCTGAGGTGTTTTTGGCAGCATAAATTCATACATTTGTTTTGCAGAAAAAAAAATCAATGGGTATTTGCCAAACAAGATATTAAATGCTGGGGAAGAACTTAAATACAAGTAGATAAATCACGGTTTTGGCAGTGTATTTGTAAACTGCCCATAGACATTGAGTCTAGCTTGGACGATACGTTTAAGATTCATCAGTATTGGAAGTACAGCATGCTAGTCAACTGTAAAAACGTGTCCAAGCAAGTCACAAATAATTGTAAAACAAACTGTGAAAAATTGTTATTCAAATTACTTTAACATCAAGAATAAAATGTTCAATTTAATTATCATCTGAGAAAAAAATGTTTTAAGAAACCCACAGAAAAAAAAAGAATTAATTAGGATCACTTTGAGATTTCTCTAAATATAGAAAAGTAAACTAAAAACATTCAGAACATGACATCATAGGGGCAATTTACCAAGAGATAAACTATTAAAGAGTAAAGCTGTAATCTAATTAGCCTCATTCCCAGATGATTTTATCTCCTGGTAAACCCATTTCAATGTCTGTATTTAGAAGGTCACTTTGGCTAGGAGGGGGGGAAATAAAAACAATCGAAATTTTGCAAAATACAGTACACTCACCACATTAAAATGTAACCGACAATGATTAAATGCCTCTCAGTTTGTGTCTGTGTAATATCACATTTTTTACACAATAAACATACACAACACAAACATTTTTGTTTTAAGCAAAGCAAATAAACAGACATTGTTGGAATGTTTAAGTGCCACTAGACCACTTGGGTTACATTTTTAATAGCTTATTTCAGTTTATTTCATATAAGGTTATGAAAGAATGGTGACAGAGAAAATGAACATGTAAGATGTTTGATATCATAGCTTAGAGTGTATGCTAAAAAACTACCGCTTGATTTCAATTTACAGTTTTGCAACCTCAGTATTTTTTCACAGAGGGTGATAAGTACTTGCGCACATGATGTACTGCAGAGCAATCAATTACAACCTTTCTTTCAGTTACAGCAACAAAGATAAGACTTGAATGGCTTTCTGTTTAACATGGTGCACGGGATGAAGATTACAACACAGAGCGATATGAAGAAAATGACATTCAAGAATGAAAACGGACATATGTAATAAAAAAAAATGTAAAAAGCATTGCATGGGATAATAAAAAGACTTCCACTTCACTTTAAAAACAGATATTTAAAGGGCAACTGTTGCAAAAAAAATAGTTGTTTAATTGAAAGATGTCCTCAAGTGTATGCATTTTATATACAAATGCTTTAACGAAAGAACACAAAGTACCTTTGCTTCTATAGATCAGGGGCATGTTGATTAGATTCTTACATCAGATGAAAGAAGATCTGACCCATCTGACCCAAGAGGTCTCCCCATGATAGAGCTATACAGGCAGAGAGGGAACAATAAGGTACTTTATTTGTATTATAGATACAATATTTTAATTAGGTGAGAAGAAGAGTAGAGTTGAAAATTGTATTGGCTAACTGAGTAGGTTTAGAGTGCAGGCTTTCAAGGCCACTCAAGTCTCTTCATCAGGCATATTACATAAAATTAATTCCTATTTACCCTCAGTATCTTGGGTTGCACATTTGTATCCTAGCATTCCATTTCTTCAAAGGTTTGTTTTTTCTATGTGGTGTTAAAGGGGACCTACAAATGTTTTGAGCTGCCATTTTCTATAGATCCTTTATTGTGTGTTTAGAGCCTGAAAACACTACTTTGGTTTTTTTCCATGTGATCCATTCAACCACCTGCTGTCCCACTGCATGAGACCCTCAGTGTTATGCTCATTTGATGGAGCATGTTCTGTCTAGCTACCCGTATTGAGTTAAACTTAAAATGAGGATTCCTACCTGCAGCTGCAGAGCCAGTAACAGCACTTGGCTGCAGGGCGTACACAGAAAACCTCTACACGTGCCTACAGCTATGACAGGGGCTCTGGGAGAAGCTGTATATATCTCATAAAGTGCATACGGCCTCTCCCTCCAATTGTAGGTAATCAGAACTTTTGATTCTCAAAAAAAATAATAATAATAATTTGAAAGTTTACTGGCCTTTTGAGGTTTACTTGTTTCTTTGAAGACAATATCACTGATAGTTAGGGTTGCCACCTTTTCCTTAAAAAAATACCGGCCAGTGAGGGGCGGAGTCACAAAAGGGTGGAGCCACGCAATATTGCATGCCCCTACAAGACTGAGATTTGTCCCTACGCAGGGATGAATATAGAGTCTGATCTCAGGAGGGACACTGCCAATATTTCTCTCTCTGTCTGTTACTCTGTCCCCATGTCAGTCTGTCTTTTCCTGGCCCTCCATGTTTGTCTGTCTGTATTTTCCTCTCCCCCCCCCCCCCCCCCATGTCTGTCTATCTGTATTTTCCTCACTTTGACTAGACAATACAGTTTATGTGAAAATGAATATCAGAAAATGTATATTATATATATATATTTACTCAATAAAAGCACCTAAAATATGTAGCATATTTAAAGACATAAAATTATTTTAACATTTGTCCATTTTGGCACAGCATGTGTAATTGTTATTTGTGCTCAGGGATCTGTAGCACATTCACTGCATTTTATTTATTCTTTCTTAGAGCATCACTTTTATATTTATACAGCCCCCAATGTATTTGTACAATACCTGTATCTATTTAACCTAATTACATTGTGGGCTGCCTTTCAAAGATTTTAGAAGAAAAAAAAGGTAAACATCCTTTATTTATGCATTAATGCTATATGTTTATATGACAGTGAGCACACATGTACCTGCCTGCCAGGATGGCTGTATCATTTTGCAGTAAGAGAAGCAGAGCCCAGTACCTGCTCAGCATCACCTCTTTGCAGGGCTCACAGGACACTGGTAAGAAACCCAGGCTACTCGAAAAGTACACACAGGAAGCAGCTTATCTCAGAGCCTTCACACGTAGCTTCCCTCTCACTCGCAAAGCCTACCCCGAGCATGATCTCCTCCAATCTGTGAGCACATCACCCTGCAGTGCACGGCAGCTTCCTCAGGCACAGCACACAATGTTTAGCTCTGTGCTTCCCTCCCTTACATGACATGCTCACAGGGACGGCACACACACCACATACGGAGGTTAGTGACTATTTACACAGTCACTCCCTCTGCAAATCGCAACTGCACAGCCATGCTGAAAAAAGTAATCATTTTAAACCGGCTTTTACATTGCCGGTAATTAACTAGTAACGGCACCGGCTCTGAAAGGTTGATTACCGGCTGTGCCGGTAAAATACCGGCCAGGTGGCAACCCTAGTGATAGTAGGATAGCAATCAAACAATATGACACTTCATTTCCTCCAGTGTCTACTGGTGGGCATGATCAGTCAGACTGACACTCTGGCTGACCAATAAGGGCATTAGGAAAGGCTTGATTTTCAGACTGATAAAGCAATAAAGGGGAGTGTCTAATTTAAAGACCACGCCCCTTTAAAGACTACAGGAAGCAAATCTCCTGCATCTTGGTTTTCATCCTACATATAACCAATGATATTTTTTAAACTAAACATGAGAGAAATCTAATTTAAAAAGTGGTTTAATTTTACAATTGTCATTACTCCCTCTTTAGTGATAAACTGCCAGTGAGGATAATAACAGTTTTTGGCAACAACACTGTAAATCTCATAGATTGAAATGGCATGTCTTAAAATGGTAAATCTAAACTAGAAGTAAAATAGAATTAAATGCATCATACTTTTAACAAACACAGGGAGTCCTTTACTAAACAAGCAGAGTGAAAAAAAAAAAATATATATATATATATATATATATAGACATGAGAAGGGAGCAATTTGTGAATATTTGTTACATTTTGTGTTTTTGGGGTACAATATGAAGCAGAATTCACATTGAGAGAGACAAGACACCATGGAAACTAATGGAATCTCTCTTATGATTGCCTCACTTTTATGACATAGGCCTGCAAAAGATCTCTCATTGTCTCCTGCGCATTAGGCAAAGCCTCACAAAATGGCAAAAATGGATTGTGAGCCATGTTAACATCAAGTAAAAGTGATCTGGAACATCCCTGCAAAATATTCTATATAACCTGTAGTAACAGAATGAAGACTGCTTGCATTTCTTGAGTCTCATATAAACTACAATAGGAAACACAGTTTTTTGCGACTTGCATATTCTTATTGCTCCAGAAAATCTTCTACAGCAGACTGTTCTTTTTCATCTCTCAAATTTCGACTTTGTTATGAATTTTAACTATATCCTGACTGGTTAAGAACACCTATGAACCAAACATTATACTCAAGTGTCCCCATACCTACCATTCACTAGGGTTACAGGCAGGCAAGTAAAAAGCATGGCTTGATGCCAATGTTAACTCTATGGGGGTAATAGCAGGATATTTTTTTGAAGAAAAGATGGCAACCCAACGATATAAGCTTAAAGTTATATCAAAGCTAAAAAAAAAAGAAAACTCCTTGCAGAAGTAAGGCAGATTGTACAGAACATGATATCATTTTTTGTTTGTTTGTTTGTTTAGTTTGACTTACACGTATTTGACCACAAAGCTATAGAGAATAATTGTATTCATATGGTAGCCACAGACTACATACAGGAGATCAGCAGTTTGATTGAAAGCTACAACCTCGATCATGCTGAGCCAAGCCATGAAACCATAAACTGGAAGTACTGGCAGTCCACAGTCAAAAGTTAGAAGTGTATAGTCTTCTACATAGAAACTTCAATATAATTGAGTTATGTACTATATATGGCACTTGTCTAGCTAGCCTGAAGCAGAAAGTTAACTAAGGTCAACTGAACAGTAATGCTTTGCTCAGTACCAATTAACACTGATAGTATACAGCTAGCTTGCTAATGAGCATACCTAATACAAAGCTAGGCCCAGAGATCTTCCCCTTATTCAGTGGGCACTAAGGTAGCAGAGCATTAAGCGGATGGGACTTACCCAAAGTGGGAAGTTGTGGGAGGAGCCAGGCAAGCAGTAGCTAGAGCTAAATATCACGCCTCTCAACCAGAATAGACAGCACTGAACAGGATGCCTGGCCATTGGCTGTCAGACACAGAGCAAACTGAGCTAGCTCCCAGGTATGTATATTATGAATGAGTGCACACACACATATTCAGTGACGTAGGAGCTATGCCTTTGTTTAGATCTCCACTCAGAGACAAAACATTTCTCTATGGTATGTGGAGGTTTGCTACTTAGATCCACATTTATTTTAATCACCAATACTCTAATTCTGAAGTCTATAGGCCACAACTAAAATCCAACCCCTTAAATTTGGAGAGGCAATTATACATCACAAATACAATTACACGCTAAGCATTAGTTTTATGAACATTATGATCAGTTCATTTAGGTAAGAACTGAGAATTATAACCTGGCTGATGTGGTACATATTATATAATGGTGGCAGATAACAAATGTATACATTGTGTATATGGTGATTGATTCATCTTTCCCATCTGTTCTCACAGGACAGACTGGATTTGGGAAACCTATCAGAGCCAGCACATGCATATGTGATGACCAATTAACCAACCATAGTGCATATGAACTGCTGTTTAACAATCATTGGCATGCAACACGTCAGCACAATCCTGCCTGCGTAGCTCGTTGGCATGCTTCTTGCCACTCCACTGTGCTTGGGCTTCACTAACATGTCCCTACGAAGGACTCAAACTCCAGTGTCCCACATTAAAAAAAAAAGTTTTGAGGTACGCCAAATAAGTTGCCTCTTCTGCTTACTACATACATACTAGATTTTTTTTTAAATTGTCTTTTTGCTTAATACTGAAAACAATTCATATAGTGGTGCTTATGAAATCCATGTTAGTGGTGCGCTGTTTGGTTTAAATTAGTACACAGGGTTCTTAGTTCCCCTTTATATTCCCATGCTATAATTATATTAGACCTTCAACCAATCATCATATATATGTAGTACGGATGAAAAACATATTGCACTTTTGATCTTAAGATTCTTTGTAAAATTGATTTATACATAGATAAGATTAAAAATAAAATAAAAAAGACAAACCAATACTCACAAGTTTGTTCTAAAAAAAAAAGAAAAAAAAAAAGACCTATTTTACCTTCTGAAACCAACTTGTGAACGCTTTGACTTTTTATTTTAACTTAAACTGAGACACCCTGGCAATAGTATATTTCCTTCACTCATAGACTTAAGATAAATAAATAGACTGCAAATATATAAATAGATGCAGCAGGTGCCATGTTTACATGGTATACACAGTGTTTCCTTTAAGGAAAACATGCACAAACCTGTAACATGAAGTCAGTAACTCAAATCTTAAAATAACCAAAAACAAAGTTCAATCCGACGTATAAAAGAAATAACAGGTAAGCTCTGGAGCAGATATGTACACTGTTGGTGCCGAATAGCACATGCAGTTCTATGACCAGGAAGCACACAATAGGATGATACACGTTTGTTTTTTCATCAGAGAGCTTTGGCACTTGTAGCGTGTATAGGATGAGGCACTGGCTTCTGGGGGTAACCACTGTACAAGTACACCTGCAGCAAGATGGTAATGTCTACAAACACCTGCAGCAGGCCGCAGATTGTGAATTGGAAAGGAGCTTGATTCAGCACAAAGTATACAGTCTTGAATGTGTCTCCACTTGTCCACATCAGTACCATTTTGATGCTGGAATGAAAAAGAAAATATAAATCAAATACAGGTTGAACTCAACATGCTCCTTTTACATTGTAACTTTCCACTTGTCATGTAATAATTCATGGTAAAAATACATTGAACCCACACACAACACTAGTAGCAAAATGGTTACATTACACCATTTATCTTGTCCTGTTATGTACTTAGAAAATGAAATTTATCAGGCCTATTACATTTTCAGACAAGTGATTAAACACATTTAAAAGGTGCACTACAAGCCATGTTGGTTGTGTCCTCTGACACATCTAGTCGCTGCAACATCTATTCACAGTGACTGGATGAGCATAGCAGTCAAAGCCACTGTCTTGCTTTGACAGCTTCAGTCTCTCCCTATCCTACAGCAATCATCAGGCAGGCAGACACACATATCACTATGGGCAGCTTGTCCCTGTCCCTCAAACAGCAACCACATTTTTTTTTTAAATTATGAAGAAAAAAAAGCAACATTTTTCTTTCTTTTTCATTGGTTAAGATTAGCATAGTTAATGTTAGTAGTGTTAGGGTTATATCAAAAAAAGATTACACATATATAACGATAAAATTAAAAGGTTATCCTGTAGAGCAATGCCAGTCCTATTTATAAAAAAAAAAAAGACAGCTCAAGGAGTCAATGCTCCCCATGATATCCCTTATAATATATAATATAATAATTACCGTATTTTCTCGAATATAAGATGACCATGATTATAAGACGACCCCCCCCAAATTTTGGATATTCTAAAAAAACTAAAAGCCTAAATATAAGACTACCCTATAGGAAAAAAGTTTAACTTGTACATATTCACATGTAAATTGCTTTTTAATATTTAATAAAAAAAATATGATATTAAACAAATGCATTTATTGCTTTTATTTCCTTTTATGTGCCAATGCTGCCCCCCCCCCCCCCCCAGCGTTGTCTCTCTCTATCTCCCCCCCCCCCCCTGTTATCGGTCTCTCCCTCCCCCCAAACTTTTCTCTCTCTTTCTCCACCTCCCTCCCTCCTATTCTCGCTCTCCCCCCCTCCACCTCGTCTCTTCCCCCTCCCCTTGTCTCTCTCTCTCTCTCCCCCCTCCCCTTGTCTCCGTCTCTCCCCCACTCCCTCCCCTTGTCTCTCTCTTTCCCCTCCCGGCTTCATCATAGAAGTCCCAGCGGTCGTGCCGAGCGGCAGGGGAGGATGTCTGCGCGTATCGTGCAGACATCCTCCGGCTGTTAGCGAGGGGGATCCAGGTCCCCTGCAGCTCTGCGGGGGGACCTGGATCCCAGTCTTATAATCTGACCTCGAATTGAGGTCAGATTATAAGACGACCTCAAATATAAGACGAGGGGTCTTTTTCAGAGCATTTGCTCTGAAAAAAACCTTGTCTTATATTCAAGCAAAACTTTGGCAAAGATTGGTGTCAAAATACCCCTAGTAATATACTAGGGGTGTCTGCTATTGAAAAATATGTACATGTCGGAGGATTGTTCCGGGATTCATGACAGATTTCAATGTTACAATGTCACTATTGGTAATTTGGGGGTGGGGGGGTGGGTAGGAGGGATTTTTTTTTAAATAGCAATGCACTACTTGTATTTATTGCCTTAAAATTTCCAATATAAGTGCACACACACACAAAAAAAACTTAAAAACATGGGGTATTAAAATCTCTATTTTTCCGGTTAACTCATTAGTTGTTGAAGATGAGTAAAAGATGTTGCAAGTAAAAGTTGGAAAAAGTGTTTCTTTAAATAATTAAATCATACAATCCAAATAATGGTCTCAAAAGAAAGCCCTTACTATCCTTTCAAAAGATAATATACAATTTGTGTGAGTACAGGAAATGAGAAAGCGGAAAATTATAGCTAAACTAAAACACAGCAAAAATGTTAAAACTGCTACTGTCCAACAAAGTAAAAAAACAAACAAAAAAAAGTCATGAAGGGGTTAAGCATATTTATGCATATTTTGAGATATCAGTTTTAACATGAATGGACATAGTAACATACATAGTAACATAGTAATTTAGGTTGAAAAAAGACACAAGTCCATCAAGTTCAACCCTTCTACCTATCATTTCAGCGTTTTGATCCAAAAGAAGGCAAAAAAAAAAACCCTAAGGAAGCTTTTTCGAATGTTGCCTCCAAGGGGGAAAAAAAATCCTTCTAGACTCCAAAAGGGCAATCAGATTTCTCCTTGGATCAAAAAGCTCTATTACTAATGCTCATTTTATTATTAATACCCCTGTATGTTCTGCTTTTCTAAAAAAAAACATCCAGACCATTTTTAAATGCATCTATTGTGGTTGATAGCACTACCTCTCTTGGCAGTGAGTTCCATAATTTTATTGTCCTTACCGTAAAGAATCCCTTCCTTTGCTGCCTATGAAATCTTTGCTCTTCCAGTCTCAGGGGGTGACCTCTTGTTCTTTATACATTTCTGTTAATGAAAAGGTCCCTGGAGAGCTCCTTATATTGGCCCTGCACATATTTATATAATGTTATCATATCCCCTCTAAGACGCCTTTTTTCTAAAGTAAATAAATGCAATTTTTTAAGTCTCTCTTCATAACTAAGATCCTCCAATCCCCTTATTAATTTTGTAGCTCTCCTTTGCACTTTTTCTAGTTCCTTAATATCCTTTTTAAGGACTGGTGCCCAGAATTGTACTGCATATTCAAGGTGAGGTCTTACCATTGATTTGTAAAGAGGCAATACATAAATGTATTGTTTTTATTTTCATGATGCAATATTACTTTTAGTTCTCACCAAGAAGATCTCTCACAAGTATACACAATTAAAGCACTTTTACACAGCAGGTTTAAATGTTGTTGTTTACCGCGTGCACACCACCAAAATGCATGTCGTTTTCACAGCAAGCAAGCCTTTATTGTGTGTTTTTTTACAATAATACTTTTTGATAAGAAATGGACAAACTTTTCCCATAGTTCAATGCATTCGTGGAAACCAATCTTCCTTTATCGTTCTAAAAAGAACAGTTAATGTGTCTTCTTTCAAGACTGCAGACACAGAAATTCACATTTTCTATCCTCTCCATTCCTGACAGTACACCTAAACTGATGAAGCGCAGTCAGTTCCTCACAATCACTGGCCAGGAAGATAATCTCTGTGACACTGGCAAACTTCTAGCATTGTTTAGCAACCTTATATAATTTTTTGTGCTTGGTGTGTATTTTCTTTAGCCGAGTTGAGCAATTTGTTCATGCTGACAAGAGTAATGGTGTTCCAATGTCCTGCCAATGCCCTCTAATACAGCACAATTTTATCTTTTATAATACCAATCACAAAAGATGTTTGGGAATGCGTTAAAAGCTCTATAAAAGAAGACATACTAAAACAATAGAGCCGCTGAGCGAGTGGGAGCACTAAGGGGACTACCAGACATCACCTGTGAGTAATACATAGACATAGCTCTAGAAGGATACTGCTGATGCATGATGGTAAGAAAGAAATGGAACAGACAGAGATTACATGTGGGGATAGAGATAATCAAACTCAAAACAAAAACAACAACAATAAAACATAACAAAGCAACATGAACTCTCAATGACATAACACTGGACTGTTAATGCTTGGGAATCAACAGGCAGAAAGGCCTGTGTTGATGTTTTGGAAGTATAGAGAAATAAACAAAGCTTTACAATTTATAAAATGAATGCCAGACACCCTCAAAACATAATAAGCAGAGATGCTCCACGGGATCCCCTGCTCTTAGCTAGGATACCAAAGAACTACTTGAAAAAAAATGGACAGGCACAAAATTATCTCTTGTTAAAATTATAAATATATCAATCTAATCTGTTGATTCACAAAACTCAAAGTATATGTGAGCAGGGCTTGACAACACCCAGAGCCAAGAAACCATGGATTCTAAAACCTCCTAACTTTATTTTACATAGAACCCTATGGAAGTACAATTTCCTTGGCTCCTAAAAATAATCAGACAGGCTCATGAATTACTAGACATGTGCATTCGTTTTCGGACGAATGCATTTTCGTCCGAAAATAGCATTTTCGTCCATTCGTCCGAAAAACGAATAACAAAAATGCTAAGCTAACGAAAGCCGAATGAACGAATGGATAATAAACGAAAATCATTCGTTCATTCGTAGTACTATTGCATTCTATAAGCCGAAATAGATTCGGTTTATAGAATACAATAGCATAGTACACTTACATTCCATAAACCGACATAATGAACGACTTTCGGTTTATGGAATGCATGTAAGTCTATTGGCATTCTATAAACCGAAAGTTCGGTTTATAGAATAGCAATAGGATTACATGTATTACATAAGCCGACAGCCTATAAACCGAACATTCGGTTTATAGGCTGTCGGCATTTCACTACACGGAGACATAGAAACATAGAATGTGTCGGCAGATAAGAACCATTCGGTCCATCTAGTCTGCCCAATTTTTTTAATTTATTTATTTTTTTTATTTTTTTTGAGTACTTTTATTAGTCCCCCGTTCCCGGTTTTATAGCTAGGATAGCCTTGTGTCTATCCCACGCATGCTTAAAATCCTTGACTGTGTTTACCTCTACCACTTCTGCTGGCAGGCTATTCCATACATCCACTACCCTCTCAGTAAAGTAATACTTCCTGATATTACTTTTAAATCGTTGCCCCTCTAATTTAAGACCTCTAGTTGTGGTCGTTTTTCTTTTTTTAAATATACTCTCTTCCTTTACTGTGTCGATTCCCTTTATGTATTTAAATGTTTCTATCATATCCCCCCTGTTACGTCTTTCCTCCAAGCTATACATGTTAAGATGCTTTAACCTTTCCTGGTAAGTTTTATCCTTCAACCCATGAACCAGTTTAGTAGCCCTTCTCTGAACTCTCTCCAAAGTATCAATATCCTTCTGGAGATACGGTCTCCAGTACTGCGTACAATACTCCAAGTGAGGTCTCACCAGTGCTCTGTACAATGGCATGAGCACTTCCCTCTTGTCTCTATTCATAAATTTATAAACGAATAAAACGAAACGAAACGAAAATAATGAACGAATTTCGTCTGAAACGAATGCAGTAATGAACGAAATTTGTTTTAGACGAAATAAATAACATTTTCGTCCGAATGGACGAAAACGAAACGAAAATTTTAGTTTTGCACATGTCTATGAATTACTCTGTTTGGCTCCTAAAGTATCCAAGTATTTGTCAAACCCTGTATGTAAATATTGAGATAACCACCTCAGATAACAAATTCTCCAGCCACTATGGTAATCACAAATACCATATTGGTTGTATAGTGATGTATGAAATGGCAGCTTTTTTTTTCTCTTTTTTTTCCTTTTTTTTTCTTTTGAAATGACAGCTTTATCTTCCTATATTAGATAATGAGACAGTGTTTAGGTACATAAGCCAAAGCAATACCATTTCTTCAGCAGACTGTACAAACAAACTGGGTATGAATTTTAGGAACCACACAAACAAACTTGTCACTTGTGCTATTCTAGAAGTTCAGTGGCCCTAGTATGAGAATAAATGCCATTTGTACTCATCTAATGATGTTAGATATATATATATATATGATTGTTGCCAAAGATCGACATGTCATGTCATTTTGTGTAATTTCTAGTTGTAAATAAATTGTATTAAATAATATATTAAATAATAAAAAGAATAAATTGGTTCATATGAAATCAACAGTGAGGACCTTAGCCATGTCACGCACAACAAACCCCAGTCACATGCTCCTCCAGATCAGCTCTGCTTCAGCAGAGAAGCAGAGCCAATAACATAACATATGTATACACATGGTGTGCACAAGATGTTGGTTAGTTTGGACAAGAAGTCCACATATTTTTCCCCCCTGTAGTGTATTTTGCTTCACAGTAAGTTGGATTTTAAAAGTTTTAATTAAACTGATATAACTGCAATTTTTCATCAGCGGTAATTGAGGTTAGCGTATAGAACTGTGGTGGAATATTTACTAAAACTTAACTGACAATGTATGGTCCAGCTTTAAAACCAAAGCAAAAGAAAAAAAGATGGCCACCGGGACCGCCAATGGGCGGTCTTAAAGCAACAGGCCAGTGATAATCATGATTAACCTGTCAATAACACGAATCTGTTGTGCTGCAAAATTACAATGAGCGTGAGTTGGTGCTAAACCTGCCGTTTGTGACTGTTATGGCAACCACCTCATCCATCAAACTCACCCGATTCAGTGTTCACTGTCAAAATCCTCTCTTCCTCTCATTTTGATATTTTAAGCTCTTTATTAAAAATCATACAGTACACCAAGGGTTAAGTCTCCAAAGAAAGCTCGAGCTATCCAATATTTGATCAAATGAAACCGTGCTCTGTACAAATCATATGTTTCCCTGTTACAAACTGTGTTTTGGAAGATGTTACATTGAAAATAAAACCTTTAAAATAAAGAATTTAAAAAAAGCAATATATATATTAAGGGATTCATTTAAGAAGCAAGCATGCAAAGTAGCAAAATAGCTATTGTTCATATTGGACATCAAAACAAACAAAAAAAAAAACCATTGTCCCGAAGGGGTTAATAGAGGAGTTGGAAAATAGGCACGTTGGAGGACCATACGCTGAAATGAAAACCATCAGAAAACCTAATAATTGAACACATTTTATACATTAATAAAAATTTGGCACTAAAAATAATGACTTAAGTGTTTGTGCATTTTCTGTTTAGTCATCACTTAAGAAAGCTTGATTTGATATAATATAATCTATTCCTTCATCCAACACAACAACTCCTGTCCCCTTGAGTAATTTGGGGAATCCAGAATAAACAGTAATCGCATTAGAGCAGATGATGCCATTGTAAGCAGCTTGCAGTTACAAAACTCAATAAAAATGCCTAGCTTACACTTTTTTTGATCTAGTTTACTTTTATAAAGACATGTACTTTAAGTTCTGATTTTAAATGTGACTAAATCTGTTTTCCCCACATACATTTCATGTATTCTGGCTTTTTCGTATAATTGCCAAGCCCCAAGTTCTGTGATTTATATTTATAGAGTATTGTACGATTAATATAAATATAAATATTACAGCCCATACTAACTTAGACATTTTCCCAGTGAATAAAAACTGTAGGCAAACAGATAATGCTTGTTGTGAGCATAAAAAAATACAGTAAGTGAAGGGATGAAAAGTCAAAAAGGTGACATGAATGTCAATCATTCTTCATCCTTTATATACCACATATATACCATATTTTTCAGTGTATAAACAGACTTTTTTTTCTAAAACAAATTTAGCTCAAAAATTGGGGGTCGTCTTATACACGGAAGAAGGGGGGGCAATAGGGCCATTGACTGGCTGCTAGGCTGTGCACACTCAAGGTGCGTAGTGCCTAGTGATGCACGAGCAGCACTGACGCTCTGAGTGTGCTTAACCCCTTTCGTGACCGATGGCAGTCCTGCACCGGCATGGGGAGAAACTCCATTTGTGACCGATGAAGGGTAGTAGAATTGTGTTAAGAATATCTCGAAACAGTTAAATCCATATATCCCAAAAAAACAAAAAAGTCTACTGTAATATTGATCTGAAAGAAGGCAAACAAACAAATATATCTCTATGAAAACACTGATCAATCCCAATTAATTTCCTCCTTTTCACTAATCTCAAGTAAGGTCCTTATGAACACAGTTGCTGAACCTTTTCATAGCACTAAGTATTGTGTGGTCTTTGTATTGATTAGCTACATCTGTATACCACAATCATATCAGCTCAATAGACGGAGCAAACATAGATTGTCGACATTTTCGTCATAATTCATTGCTTTTCTCTGAAAGCTTCCCAGTTTCATATTGTCATTTGCGACCCTTATCCACCAGCCAATTCTCTAATACATCCAAACATCACAAATAATATCGTTATCTTATAGAGGCAAACTACTATGGAGGGGCAAGGAGTATGGTATTACTCTCCCCTCCCCCCCCCCCCCCCCTACAGAATTATAAATAACTATAGGAAAAACTCGAGCTCCTAACGAAAATAGTTTTATTATATTACAACCTTTAAATGCTTTATCTGAATTTAGGTTAAAAAAAAAAAAAAAAACTGAAAAATATGTATCGGACTAGTTTCACGGCACAGAGTTATTACTACAACATATTTTTCTGTTTAACATGAATTCAGATAAAGCATTTAAAAGGTTTTGATATATCCAAGTATACAAATCTATTTTCTCTCGTGAGAAGCTATCATTTTGTTTTTTTGTAGAATTAAATGACACGAAGAATACTATTAAATTAGACACATATCCATATATCTAGCTCTATTTTTATTTAGGGTTGTTAGACACTGGCATTGTACATTCTGTATAGAAAATAATAAGAATTCTGACACTGCCATTTCATTTCTACAGGAACAGTATCAGGGATTTTTTGCTATTTTTTATTTCTGCAATTAACTTAGCATTCTGCAATTGAATTCTTCCATACAGACAAATTATATTGTGCTACCCTTTGTCCATAAATCATCTCCGTGATTAACTTTGCCATTTGTCTTTGTACCCATTTACAATTTGTAAATATCTCTATGTGCAGAACAAAAGTGCAATTCATTTCCAGATGGCTATATTTAGACACTGGAATATAAAATGACAGAATTGCAATCTTTTCTCTTGCTCTTTTGCAAAATCAGCATTGGTTCTGGTGTATAATAGTCAGTATTGGCATGGTCACTTTCTCAGTCCTTTAGAAAGTTCGTCTAGTGCAGTTTTAAATGAATTCCTTTTGATAATATGCAAAGCATTATTACAAATTATCCAACTCGACTTTAGAAAACTATCCACATTTCTAACAGTGGAGCAATCAAACGGATCATGTAATTGGTTTCCTAGGTGATTGCCACATTTTTAGAACCCTGCTATTGAACTGCTTTTATAAGTAAGTCCCAATGTGTAGAGCGATATGTATAGATGATAGGTATAGTGAAAATTAGCTATAACACAAATCAATACATTTGCTAAAATTTGTTCCAAATTTCCTCTATAATGATACCATAAAATGTTAATTCTTTAATGACCTAATAAATTCATACGTCATATGTCTGAGCATTGGAATCTATAAATCACTGCTTCCTCTGCTCAAACGGTGTTGCTGTAAGGCCTTGATGTCTAGGCATCCAGCAACCCGAAATGAGGCTCCGGCATACATACAATAGCTCCCTGGAGCAATGATATGCACCATATTGAAAGGCATGCCTTTTCAATATGGCACTATCCTATTGTGGGGAGGAGCTTGGGAAGTGATCAATGATCACTTTAGTTGCTCTGTTGGTGTTGCTAGACTGCCTCTAGAGGCAATCAGCAACATTACAAAAATATATATGTATTTTATATTTTGTCAATGAGAAAAAATATACAGAAATAAAGAGTGGCTCTTCTTATTAAAGTAGTCTGACATAAGTTTTAGTGTTTTTCTTCTCCAGCTTTCCACTAAAAGCATTTATTTAGTGTTGCTCAGCCACTAACTAATCATTCCAGACTATTACTGGGTTAAACTACTTTGAATTGTGATATTGTAGTTTGGCATGTATAGAAGAGCCTACCAATACATAACAAATCCATGTCTTACTATAGCTTAAACCTAGATTTATAGGGTCATTTTTTTTTTTTAGGGTAACGTCGCTGACTGCCTCTAGAAGCTGTCTAGCAGCACCAAAAGAGCGACGGAAGTCTTTATTGATCACTTCTGAAACACTTGTCCATAACAGGGCACAGAGTAGTAGAACTGTGTCAACATCGAGGCATTATAGCAGGGGTGTCCAAGTTTATTCTGCAAAGGGCCACTTCACTAGAAATGTATGCGTGCGTGGGCCGCATTTTTTTCATTCATTCAGAGAATAATATACATAATTATATACATGTGTGTGTATATATATATATATATATATATATATATATATATATATATATATATATATATATATATATATAAAATTCACACTAATGTGCAGTGGTCACATTAACTACAAACACACACATGCATACACAGTCACACTTACCCCCCCTCCATAACAGGGCACAGAGTAGTAGAACTGTGTCAACATCGAGGCATTATAGCAGGGGTGTCCAAGTTTATTCTGCAAAGGGCCACTTCACTAGAAATGTATGCGTGCGTGGGCCGCATTTTTTTCATTCATTCAGAGAATAATATACATAATTATATACGTGTGTATATATATATATATATATATATATATATATAAAATTCACACCAATGTGCAGTGGTCACATTAACCACACACACACACATTTATACACACACACTCACATACATACACATTTATACACACACATTTATACACACACTCATATGCATACTCTTACCCCACATACACATTTATACACACACTCAAATACATACATACACTTACCACACACACACTCACATACATCCATACATACACTTAACCCCCACACACATACACATTTATACACACACACTCACATACATACATGCATACATACATACACTTACCCCAGATACGCATTTATACACACACACACACACACACTCACAGACATACACTTACCCCAGATACGCATTTATACACACACACACACACACACACACACATCCATACACTTACCCCCCCACACACACACATACATACACACACTTACCAAACAGTTTTCTTTTTTTTTTTTTTTTTAAACGGGGCTGTGGAGGCTGTGGGCTCCCCGTTATCTCCATGCTGCCGGTGTGCTTCTTCCCTCCCTCTGACCCTTGCGCATGACCTCACGCGCAGGGTAGAGGAGGGGATATCCGCATGAGAGAAGCACCGCTCTGTGTAGAGGGAACTTTGTTCCCTCACACAGCTTCCCGTGCGGTGTGGAGTTCGAGGTGCGGCTACCGGAGCAGAGCTCAGGCGGGCCGCACCTCGATGCCCGGCGGGACGCATTTGGCCCGCGGGCCGCACGTTGGACGCCCCTGCATTATAGCAACACTCCGTGAGCAGAGGAAGTGATCACTGATCACTTCTAACGTTCAGGTTAGACACATGATGCATGTATACGTCATGTATCATTAATGAGTTAAAATTTAATTTTCTCTATACCTATGCCATAAGGGTAAAAAAAAAATACAAAGATGAATGTCTGACACACATTTGTCCATCCCACAATACTTCGCATTTGGGGTGATGGAGAAATGTCCGTTTCTAACTGGAAAGCAAATTTTGTCCATAAAAAAACCCAAATTTATGTTGTAAATGACTATTGTAGCTGGAAACTAATGATTTTAATTGAATATCTACATAAGCATACATGGGCCCATTATCAGAATTATATCAGCAACTTCCTTTCTACAATACCTGCAACTTCATAAATTTTTATGTCAGTGTAAGCCTCGTGTTTGAGTCAGGAGTCAGATTGCCAAGATCAGAAAAAATGGGCGAGGATCCTGTCCTGCAATAAAGCTGCAAAACTCTTATTACATTGCTGCTGATGTCAGAAAAGAAAATGAATGAATTCAACTATTAATAAAAATATTTTTGAGAGTAGTTTCTTTTAAAGCTTGATTTATTTTCTCCCCACTCGTATGCTTTGATACAACGCATAGTTAATAACAAATACAGTATACCATCAAATGGTAAAAAAAAAAAATAGGTATCTGAAATAAACAGAAAAGTACTTTAAAAAGCACATTTCAATTTCCTATTTCCAAAGTTTATAACATGCACTTTTCAGCTCAACAAACTTTTCTGTCCAGTACGGATTTTCTGAAATGTCTATTCTGGAAGCTCTAGTTCCCCCTGAGCAGCATTTCTCCATTTCAATTTACAAAACAGTGAAAGGTTGAAAAGGTTTTTACCTTGCCTAGTGCTATTGCAGACGCACACATTTACTGTACCACGCTCTCGGCATATATTATTGACTTTTCTTAACTAATTCCCAAAAGGACAATTCACAAAAATAATAACGTAGAATATTTCATTTTCAAGTGAGCTTACATTTGAAAGCACACGTTCCCGGCTAGCTAGAAGTCCATCATTGGAATAGATTGCCTTCTTACTTTCCAATTGTTTGACCTAAACATCCTTAAAAGAACTCAACGTAAACAATACTTATACTGTGAATGTAGAGAATAAAAAATGATCTATACATTGTGTTAGCAAAAATATATGCAAAGACATAAAATAAGAGAAATATACGTTTTACTATTGTCTCCTGCTTATGACTTCACCTGTGGCTTGATATGCAAATGAGCTACTTTTCAATGGGGTATGGGGAATTTACTTATCAGGGAATAATATGATGTCCTATGCAGGAGACACCACAGACACAAGTTTTCATTATTTTTTTTATTTTCTACGTTCACGGTATAAGCAATGTTTAGGTTGACAGTCCCTTTAAAGGAATGTAAATCACCATACTTTTCATGCAGGGAGATTCCACACACATACACACACACACACACACACACACACACACACACAAAGAACATGCATGTCTGATTAAATTCTGAATAATGTATGAAGATCGCTGATTGTACTGATTGAAGTGAAAAATTAAATATATAACAAATACTATGTACACATGCATTAATGAATATTGTAAATGAATGTCCAACCTAATATAAATGTATGAATTACACAAGAAAAAAAAAAAGATATTCCCAATTGTAATACTTCAGCAGTAAAAATAATTAAAAAACTGTAAAAAAATGTTTAAAACATAAATGCATTTGAGAGTTACTGCTACGACCATGTGGCATACTGGCTTTAGTAATCCATCTTGAGTAGAATATCAGCATACATTTATGCATGTGACAGAACGGGAACAAGAGTTAGAGAATTGTCTGCTACCCAAGGAATATCCATTCTGCTTTTTCCCTCTTGGCTGCACAGCACTCTAATTTAGTACTCTGATATGGAGATACATGCTCTGCTTTAATATACACACCCACAAATATGTGTACATGTGTACAATACACACTGGCACAAAAAAAAAAAACATGTAATGAATCTGTCACCCATCTTTGTCGCATGGATGGTGTGCATTTAATATGCGTGACAGACAAGGTTATTTCTGAAGTATGACTACTTCAGGTAATTAAATTTGATAGTATAAGCAGCTGAAATGCACAATGTGCACAACTCTGGCAAACTTTTCATAAATACATAAGTCTAACCATTTCTTTCTTTAAAAAGATAAACTTTAAAGGAAGAAACTGGAAAAATGTTTACATTTTGACTTTATTTAAGTTACATGGTAACATTTTAACATGGTAATTTAGATTGAAAATAAATACCTAATTCTGTTCTACGTATCATTTCGACTTTTGATCCAAAAGAAAAAAAATGAAATTAAGCTATTTTGAATCTGCCACTTAAGGGAAATAAATTCCCTCTGGACTTCAAAAGGCAATCTGATTTCTCATTATATAAGAAGCCCTAAAATATTCATGTTTATTTTATTGAATTATAGCTCTGTATGTCTGGCTTTTTACAAAAAATAAAATCCAGACCCTATTTGAAGGGCATTTATTGTATTTGATAGCACCACCTCTTTTGGCAGTGAATTCCATCCCTTCCTTTGTTGTCTATGAAATCTCCGCTCTTCAAGTATAATGGGATGACCTCTTGTTCTTTGTACATTTCTTTTAATTAACAGGTCACTGAAGAGCTCTTTATATTGGCCCCACACATATCGTATTTACCCGAATCTAATGCACCATCGAATCTAATGCGCACTTCAAATTTTGACACCTTGAAGCCAAGTAATGTTTTCACCAGCAAATGTAATGCGCATTTGTACAAGAAGTAGTTTTTTATAACAATTAGTTTATGCTACCAATTTACTATAGTTTTATTATGAATGACACTGCTATACAACAATATGATGGAATTTCTATAAGTAAGAGAGGGTAGTGGGCATGCACAGTTTGTCTTTATTGCTTTGTGCTTTATTTTTTGTTAATAGAAAAATGTAGTTTTTTGGGGATTAAGTTGCAACATAAAACATCCGGGAATGTAATGCGCCATTGATTCTAATGCCCACTCAAATTTTGGAGACACAATTTGGTGAAAAAAGGTGCACATTAGATTCAAGTAAATACGGTTTAATGTTATAAAATCCAGACGCCGTTTTTCTAGCATATATAAATGCAACTTTTTTTAGTCTCTCTCCATAACCAATATATCCAATCTACTTGTCAATTTTGTATCCCTCCTTTGAACGTTTTCTAAATTAAATTTCAAATCTATAATGTTAGCATGTAAAGTGTTATTAAATGCACTTATCTATAGTGAACAGAAGTATATGGAAATGTTAAGCACGGGTAATGGCTACGAAGTTGATAGATGTTTACAGGACAATAGAAGTATTGCTATCAGGGTTTAATTAGATGCAGTCAAGTTCATGAAGAATATTATCTATGATTATATTTGTATCTTCTCTTACACTGCATGCTTTACAGAATAACCAGCATACAAGGTCCACAAAAATGTAATGACACAATTTCGGAATTCTGAGGAAAATATAATAACATGTTTGATTTTTACATAGCTCTTTAATTTTCTTTATACATGCCTAAATGGTCACAATATATACAATGCAATACCAGGTGTTCTGTTTTTTACTAAAATAAATATTCTAAAAACAAGACTAAGTTGGCTCATAAAAATATGCATAAGAAATCTATAACACAACATGCTCAGTTTCATTTATAATTTGTTTGATTTTTTAATTTTAAACTATACCACTTGATTTCTTCAGTGCTGGCTAGCAGTGACCCAATGGTCTGCTCAATCTCAGGGATTGAAGGCCCTGCCATGATGTGCCACACACACATAGTAAGTGTCAGCAGATAAGAACCATTCGGTTCCTGGCCTTGTTTTATATCAAGGATTGCCTTATGCATATCCCATACATGCTTAAACTCCTTCACTGCGTTAAGTTGTATTCTTGTATTCTATTCAGGGTAGTTTGTCCATCTTTGGTCCCTACTTGGCATTCAGTTCTCACCTTTGGTTCCAAGATCTTCCAAGACCGCATCTTGGGCAACAGCTTAGACTGGCCAGCTAAAGCAGGTCTCAAATCCTTGGAGAGTTTAGGGTGTGCCCCCCACCATATGAAGACTGAACTCTGCAGACTATATATAAGAACCCTCATCAGGTTAGCGAGCTGGAAGGGCTTTCACCAATGCGATTTGAAGCACTAAGAGAATGGCAAGACACATAGCACACCCTGGTCATCCACTGCATCTAGTCTCCACTACAGTCATCTTGACTGTGTCTTGCTACTGGACCAAGTTGGGCCTGGATGGGAGAGTGACGCCGAAATATATGTCACCGTAGGTCATTTCATTTCATCCCTTCTTTATCATGAACTCCTGCGGCTATGGGCTGTGACATGGCAGTTGTGGATGCACTGGCAGCCATGGTAGCGAACCTACTCCCAGGTCATAGGGTCATCTTCCATTGAACTGAGCCAACCACGCTTTTGGAAGAGCCACTGAGCCACCTAACCACCTGAGCCACTAAGTAGTATAGGTTCTTACCTCCATAGTATGAGAAAGAGCTAAAAAAAAGTCCTGCTTCATCATCAATCCTGGCAAGCTTACCATGCAGGAAGGAATCCCACCAATGTAGTGGAACTACAAATAAATCATGGAAAGTTCCCCTCAACTTAAGAACGAGAAACCAGAGAGAAGGACTTAATTTATTATGCCAAGTAGAACTTCTTCTGGAAAAGGGCATTCTAGTTTACCCAAAGGAAGTAATGATCTACTGATGACACTGAAGTTCCCTTTACAATAAGCAAGTCACACTCATTAGTGCCTACACACCACCCAAAATCAATCCAGAAGACATCAAGGAAAAATTCTTGCGAGGGAGCCAGTAGAGGAAATGGCATTTGCAACTGCAACAGTAACGGACTTCTTTTGAGGACTTGTGCAGCTAATGGCCTCTTCAATTAACAATATGCAATTGGACTGATCACATCCTGCTGGTCTCCACGTTGGCCTCAGAATTCAGCCAGAAAAGATCCATAAAAACACCAAACAAACAATTTCTAGCGTCAATTCTGACAGAATCAACCCGGGCTGTCTTCAAATAGCTGGTGCATTACACTGCATATGAATCACTTGGCACCACCACCTGTAAACTGGTTTGGAAAAAAGCTGTGAGGAAATCCCTGCTAGATGATAAGCATCTCCACTGTGCTTATAGAAATTATTCATGTCCATTGCAAAGAAAGATGCCTTTTAACAGGTTATACAGAAAAGGCGAGGAGAAATGCAGGATGCTTGGGTGAGATAAAAAAGCAGACTTTGCTCTTCTGTCCTTGCATGGCACAGCCTCATCTGGTTCAACTCCACTTGGGTGCAGACGGGAGTACAGTAATCATGGAGAAGATACTTGATCGCTGTGCAGAGTACTTTGATAGTGTCCTTAACATGCTCTCTTCTACCAAAGATAAGGTGATCAACCGGATACCCCAGGTGGAGATAAAGAGTTAGGCTAATCCCTCCAACAGTCCTGAAAACTCAGAAGGCCACTGAGCTTCTGTCAAGTGGGAAAGTTCCATGTGCTGACTTCATCCCAGCTGAGATCTACGTGGACCCAAGTTAGTGGAAAGATATTGAAACAAACACATTCCTCAGGACTTCAAAGCTACATTCATCACCCACCTCTACAAGCGCAAAGGGAAGTAGTCAATGCTGTGACAACCACAGAGGGGTTTCACTGCTCACAAAAATATCCTGAACAGACTCTCACTTCACCTCGATCAAAGCCTACAGTTGTAAAGCCAAGATCCTCACGAAAATACTCCTGAACAGACTCACACTTCACCTCAATCAAAGCCTACAGTTGTAAAACCAGCATGAATTCAGAAAGGATCAAGGTACCAGCAACATGATATTTGCTGCCAGGCAATTGCATGAAATGTGATAGGAACAGGATGCACAGCTCTACATCACATTTGTGGATGTGGATACTAACCAAGGCATTCAACACAGACAGAGGGCCTCTAGAAGATCACGGTTAAGTTCATATGTCCAGAGAGCTTCATCAAAATTGTGAAGACATCTAGCATGCTTGACAGTTTTCATCACCTTCGCTACCATCTCGGATGGGAAGCTGTCAGCTTGAGAAGACTTCTGGCTAAAACCATATTGGAAAGTTAAGACCATATGTGACCTCAACTCCAGTACACAGTCAGACAGGTAACAAAGCATGAACCTCTTCTCCGCAGCATGCACAAACTTTGGTCTACATTAGTAACAGAAGAGTTAAAATAAGACAAGAACAGAGAGTGTGCTGTTACCGGTGTTCTATAGGATGTGCTTTGCAACATTTTTCAGACAAGAACTTTCAGAGAAAAAAATCTATATATTCTGACTACAATGGTCACACAAATAGTAAGTAAAGGACTGTCTCTCATCAGCATACTCTCGAAAACACAAGGCTAATAAACTGAAAATGAAAGGATGAGAACAATCCAAGCACAGTAGCAGTATAATTAAAATTATTACAATGGCATGTTTTATATCATTATTGGGTTGGGGTTAAAAGAGACAAACAACTTAAGTCTCTCCAATACTTTAGCAAAGTGAAAAAGCACATACTTGCTACTTTATTATGATCTGACCTCTTTGAAAAATGCTATAACGCTCTTGACAGTTTTGCATAGATAGCAACTTTATAATTCAGAAAACATATTCAATTTATCTAACAGTATGAAATTGTTTTAATGCTGCCATTATCTAGTACAATTCCTTTTTGTTCTCTGTTGGGAAGGTGAGAATCGGTACAGGCAACTGGAATCTGTAGAATAATTGTGCATTATAAAGGATTTTTGTTGTTCAGATCAAAAGAGATGATCTAAAAAATGAAGTCGCTCTTATATGAAATATTTTATTCAAACATCCTTGTACATTACTGGAATTCAATTTATATCCACAAATAGCGACATAATAGACTATCAGGATTTTTTATTTTTTTTAACTGGAGATATCGAGGTATTTTTTTGATTTTTGTTTGCATTTAAGGTCTACATTATTTACCACCTACACAGTACTCATCATCTTCCAACCCATTACAGGGGAAATTACAGCAAACAAAGGCATGCCAAGCCTCCATCTGCCATAATGCCCCTTGGTGCCATGTAGTGAAAATACAGGAAACAGACTGTCATGTTTACAGAGAGGCAGGTTACTGGCCCAACACATAGGAGGCTATGCACATTAATCTTACCTCACTTTAATGGAGCCAGGCATAGCTATTACGCTGGGCACCAACTAACAGAACTTGGGAAACAGTGGCATGGTCACTGATATTGCTAGAAAGGAACATGTGAGAGGAGGTAAAAGAGAGAAGATTGCTGAAATATCTGTTCATTTTTGGAGAAATATTTGTATCACACAGCATGTTATAATGAAGCTCCTCTAAATAATAGATCTCAATGTCAAAATTAAAAGGCATCGAAAACCTTCAACCAAGTTGTAGCAATTACTGTCCCTTTGGTGTATATTATACATAATTGTATAGCAAAGTTATGTGTAAAATTAGTGGCAAAAAAAATAATGGTGTGAATACATAGGGGTTCATTCATTCATAAACAAGAATACGAAGGAAGATGAATGTAGTATAATTTAAAAAATATTTAGCCAGTCACAGTAAGGCCTGTGGCCTATAATGTCAGAATAATAAAAAAAAAAAATTTTTAATTGAGCAATCACTGTAATGCATAACAAACACACATTGTGTTCTTTTTCTTCTTTTTAAACATCCAACACTACTGTCAGGGGATATTTATATTTAAACCCCCATTGTTTCTTGATTTTAATGGTGGGTTTTCTTCCAGAAAGACAGATGTTTTTCCTGTCTGATACCAGTAAAGTTCAAAACTGAGCTATTCCGTTACAATGTCACAATCAAAACAGACTGAATGAAACTAATCTGCTCCCTCCATCGTACCTTCACTATCCCACACTGGCTATTTTTATGTCAACAGTCTCTCTTTTGTACATTTCTGCATAATTTGTACAGGGTCTGAATAACCGCAGTGAGTTTTTTTCTCACAAAAGAGGTCTTGTTGGAAATGCGCTAAAATTTCAAAATGGCTTCCCCCTCAGTGAAGTTCAAATCTGTTAAAGTTTGTATATAATCCAGCTGCAGGGTATAAAATTATTTCCAACTTTTAAATGGTGATTGGTATCCTGCATCATTAACAGGAATTTGAGGTCATGATGCTCAAAATTGTCTTTGTTCTCTTACATGTCTGCAGGAATTCATTCACGGGTAGACAAAAAAAAAAAAAAAGATAATAATGTTTGATTAAAGAAAAGTTAATCTTCATTAATCACAATTGTCCTTCTCTTAGTGTCACCAGTTAATTAAAGTTTTCATAAAGGACACCAGTGATTTCAAAGGAAGGTCACAGTAAGTGTTAGTGTATGTCTTGTGTCCCCTATTTTCTCAAGTTTAAATTAGCAAAATTAAAAAACATTTTTAAACTTTTATAAACCTACGTGGATTTTTAACTATGCAAATATCTTTCATTTTCTTTGAACACAAAAACAAAATAATCTCTGAAATAGCCACAAGAGCTTATTTATCAAATCCATTAAACCTTTTGTCATTGGGGGAAAAAAATGCATATTTGGTCTAAAAATTTTCGCTCATTAGAAGAAAATCTTTGAAGAAAGAACACTGCTCAATTGTCAAAAAAAATAATAAGTAGTATAACATCTCCCGGTCATCAATTGTTCATTACATTTAAATGAATCCAGAAGATTTTATTTTAGCCCTCTGAACTTAATAATGCTCATGACTTTTTTCTCACTAGCTCTGTAGATTAGAACAGCACATGCACATCAGTAAAAGGAATATACTTAATTTATTTACCTGAATTTATAGATAAACTTCCTTCATCGCGATCTCAAACTCTACGCTGAGATTTTTAACGGTCCATATGTACATGTGGTTGTGTCCAACTGTCTCCACATAATGGCCATAGTATAATTGGTGCTCATCATGCATCTCCCTGTAACTTGCTCATATTATTATATAGTGCATTTAGATACACAGAGCCTTTGTGATGTTTCCCAAACTGACATGTCTACACCATTGTTTCCATTTTTTTTATATCTCTTTGTCCACCAATGGCAAAGCACAAAAGTCATCCTCTGTTTATTTCAGGCAGGCAGAGCTGGCACATCTGTGAATGATACTTTCAAAATTTCACACATATAATGTTGCAGAGACCATCATAGGCTCATTATGTCATCATAACATGATGACATCATAGATAGAATGTACAGTCAGTTAATACTTTGCAGATAATATAACAGTTACTGTATTTGCTGATATATGACAACCCACTAAACTTTGGATATTAATTTAGGGGAAAAAAAAAATATTCAAAATTTAAGACAACCCTATAGGGGGGAAAAAGTTTTACTAGTAAATATTCACATGTAAACTGTTGTTTTATATTGAATAAATATGATTTTAAAAAAGCATTTCTTGTTTTAATGTATTTTTATTAGCCAGTGCGCCCCCCTGACTTGACAATCTAATGCACCTCCCAGGACTGAAAATATGTCCCCGGACTTCCCTGGTTCCTAAGGGGGCAGCAGGGGAGGATCTCTGGTTGCCTGCACTTCTGAGATGGAACAGCTGGAGGTCATGTGATCACCATTTGTTCAGTCTCAGAAGCCCTGGCGGAAGTGTCAGGAAGCATCAGAGGAGGACTGTGCACAGTGCACAGAGCTCACCTGGCTAGCAGGGAGGAGAATCCAGGTCCTGTGAAGTTCTGCAGCTGATCTGGATCTTAGTTTTATTGTCTAATCTCTACTTGAGCTCTGATAAGACGAACCTTGATTATAAGACGAGGGGACTTTTTCAGAACCAAAGAAGAAAAACGCTAGCACTCCTCAGTCCAGTAAAAAATAAGTGGTAGATTTATTGCATAGGATCCGAAAAAGCAAGCAAAGCAGGGATACAGACAGGGAGGAATTCGCCTTACGCATTTCGTGCCTAGCTGGCAATTAATCATAGCCTATGATTAAGTGCCAGCTAGGCACAAAACGCGTTTTTCTTTGGTTTACTACATTCAGCTGCCTTCACAGTGTGACCCAGCACCCCAGGACCAGTAAATATCATACACGAGAGTTTCATTTCTATTCCTGAGTGGAGCCGGCCCTAGGGGATGTCTCGCTTTTCTTGACTTTTTCAGAACATTTGCTCTGAAATAAACCACGTTTTATATTCAAACAAATGCAGTATATTATATATATATACACACATTTTTTACCTCTTTTGAGCAAAACTTGCTCTCTGGTAGTGGTGAGCCGTGGTTGACTATCCTGTCTATCCCTTCCCCAACTATTACAGTTTCCTAGTAGTATGGTTTCCTTGGTCCTTTTTGTCCACTGGTGCACACTTATACCTAGTTTCTAGTTGATACATGGCATCCATGTTTAAAATGCATTGACTTCCAGTTTGCACATTCCACTACTGCAATTTTTACAATTTTCCACAAGAAGTGCTTGCATGATACTTCATTAGATGGTAGTGTATCTCCCACACATTCTTAGCACCAAATTGTTTTGTTTTTTTAAGGTTGAGATCTTTATGCACCAGCAATTATCAAATACATTTTATTTTTGCTCACTGATCATGTTACTTATATACCGATCCTGTAAAGCAGTAAAAAACATAATGTATACTTATTTTGTGTGTTGTTAAACATTTGTTACACAGATTATAATTGTTGTCTAACATAATTTTATTGAAGGACACGCTTGACAATGTTGCTTGAATGACACACTCCACAGGGTGGACACACACAGCCAGGAACCATCGTTCCTGTGAGTATACAATGCCTGGTCAAACTCGCATGAGGTTTGTCTGAGGTCTGTAATTGGCATGAAAATATGTTGGTCCCATGAACCAAACATTACCTATGAAAGAGCCACTTGCAGCTCGCAAGCCTTGGTATATATACACACACACACACCCATAAGTGTAGAAAGGTGATATGTTTTCGGTCTATTCAAAAATGATGAAAACCTTTTCTATTCAATCACGATTTAGCTTCTCCCTATATTTTGTTTGTGCACGTATACATATATGTTCATAAAATAAATTTATGCAGATTTGTTTTTTCAATAATTACACAGATTGTGTGTGTTATAAAATATCTTAGTCTAAGATGGCAAAAGCATTATAGCACTTGTAGACATGTAGAGTAATACATACGTTTAGGATGTCAACGCTTGCACAATGAAATGAGAGTTACTTGGTAGAAGAGCATATCTAACCACCTGGAAGCAGAATAAAAAGCTCACCTCATTCCCTCTGTGGAGCTGTTTTGGTGATTCCTATAAAGCTGTGGAACCCCAAGCATGGCTTCTGTGAACACTGCCAGGAATCCCAATGTCTCTACATAGAGTACAGAGTCCAGGGAGAGATAGGTGATATAGCCAATCACGCCGGTGAAAGCCAGGACGCACTGAACATAATCTGTGAATCTGCTCCAGTGCCAAAAGAAGCCAACGTCGAAATCTGCAACGATAACATCTTCAGATTTACTTGATTGCACATTAACAGCCGACTTCACTTACATCACACAAAGATATTAAAAAGTACCATGCAACTGAACAAGTGTCAGATGGCATGATGGGGAACCATTAACTTAGCATTATAGAGTCAAGAGTAGATTCCAAAAGTGTGAGTTAATTTCCTTTTAATTGTGTTACTAAATATATATCTCCAAGTCTTTAGTCCAGGACACAAGGACGTTCCATGCCATCATGCATTTAATTTTGCATTGAGGATGTGGTGACAGCTTGGAACATCCTCCATTAAAACGAGCAGTGGATGCGATGGATGATACACCGCTCAGGAGGTGTTGCTATAATGCCTCAATGTCGAGGCACTATAGCAACACCAAAATTTGGACCCCCTGGGGCACTCCAAGGATACATATTGTAAAAGCCGACATATCCCTCCAAAATGCTGCAACGGAAATGATGAGAGATATCACTTCCGTCACTCTTTACTGTTCCTAGACTGCCTCTCAGCAACAATAGACTAAGAAAAGGAAAAAGGAAAAAAAAAAGGATCCTAGGGTTAGCATCTAGAGTTAGATTAGGCTTCGTGCTAGTGTTGGGGTGTTGAGGCATCATATAAAGGGAAGTGAAAGAAACAGATCTAGTAGTGTATGTTGTTTCCTAATGAATACCTGTCAGTAATGAGTAAAAGGATTCCAAAGGAAATTATTGCACTGGAACTCTGGTTCGTTAGGTGAATAGAATATTTAATGTGAGCAACAAAAGAGGTACAGGGACAGAAACACTTAAATACCCGTCAGTCACACAAACTCCTCCTCTATCTGTGACATCACTGCAAGGAGAACTCTTACAACCCCTCCCATGTTAGAGCATGTGGAACAGTAAGCTTCATAGTGACTGATTTTAACAATGTTAACCAATAAGAGTTCAGATGAATCTGTGGGAAACTGTTTTACTTCAAATATGTATGTACATGTTTAAAAGAAATTTATGATGGTAAAGTTCTATTACTATTGATTAGATTTGTTTCACAATTTAATGTTATTCCATGCGCATGCTTATCTGACCAGCTGTATTCCTTCATAGTTATATTTGTCATATAATTCATTTACTTACTTTTCTAAATTGTTGCTTTTCATTGTAAAGTTGATAAATCAATAAACAAAATGAACACACTGGAAATTACGGTGTGTTTTTTTGCTTTGGGATCTGGGATACACTCACAAACGGCACATTAATGTGAGTTTTATTGTTTTAGTCAGGGTCGCAATATCCAATGGGCACTTACCAATAGCCCACTGGTAAACAGGGGCCCACCCACCGGGAGTCCTGCCCGCGCAAAGCATAGTAGAGCAGCTGGCTTAAGTTGGCACACACTGCATGCTTCACCCCCTCACACCTTACTTGAACTCTGAGGGCAGCTCATATTCAGTTTGGAGGGGTAGGGGGTAGATGAGCCCACCAACAATTTAAAAAATTATGTGAGTGGCTTGCATCAGGACCACTCACAAGAGGGGAAGCAATGTCTGGGTCAAAAGACAGACAGTGATCCCCTACTATACCACCAATAATCATGGTATTGTGTAAGCAGCACCTGGTTACTGTAGGGACACTCACAAGATGGAAGATGAATAGATGATCTTAATCTAATATTGCATTTTTCATTACAAAGCATGTGCAAGAATATATAGCTACTCCAAAGCAAGGCTGCACACTCAAGACGACAGATAGCAATACATGCTAAAATGGTATGACAGGTCCCTTTTCTACAAAAAATACCGGCCATGCCACTGCCTCCATAGACTTAACCAGCCAGGCAGCGATCCTATTAACAATATGTTATTTGAGCTCCAGCATTATTCCTGGCTCCTAAAAACAAATTTAAAACGATAAACAAATAATGGATGGCGCTATGCTACATACACTATATACCAACATGACTTTCATCCCAGAGCTCTAATATGAATGCCAAAGAAGAAGTCATATGTAATAATTGATTGATACACATGCCAGATATGATGAGCAGCTTATATTTCGATCAACATCAACTAATTGGAAAATGACATTTTAATTGCTTTGAAAAATAAAATAAAATAAAATAGTGCATTTTAATTTATGAAATTAGATGACATTTCATCACATTGTCATATCAATTATTCGTCCCTGTGTAGAAAAGAAGGTGAAAAAGTCACAGTATCTGTGGAGACAAAGCATGACAGACAATGTATAGTCAAAAATAAGAATTAAGATTCAGAGATACTGTTGTTTGCTTTTTATGTTAGACTTTCACAAGAGTAAGACACTAATACCAAACTATACTATATATTTATACACTATATACCAAACTGGTATAATATTAAATCTACTTCTCCATATTTATGAAGACAAACATGAGATATTCTGAAGCAAAATTCTAAATTAGTGTTAACTTTTCACTGGCTAGCAACAAATCTGGGGGAAATAACATATTAATTCTAAAAGATACACCAGTTTGTCAGTTGTTTTGTCCTGTGTCTTCTCAGTGCGAGAATGATAAAATAAATAGAGCGAAATTATTTAAGGTTTAAGAAAAGGTGACAACCTTATGTATTGATACGCTGTTTCCTTACAGGTTCACCAACTTGCTTTCACAGCTGTGTCCAATCAAATGTCTGGCTGCCAACCTATAAAAGCCACATCCTGCAAAATACTCTGGTTGCCAGATTAATGTGGATCTTACCAGCTTTGTAATCAAGCTGGCTTGTTCTAATGCTTACCTGTCTGACTGTTGCTACATCCAGCAAATCTTAGGGGCTCAACCACCTGGGAAACAGTTAATTGTTATTGGCACAAAACCTAGCTAACCCAGCTGCTAGACTCACAAACTTGTTCACACATTAGTGTCATTACAAAAACACACACACACCTATACAAACATATATGCACACACATGTACTGAGTCCACACCCTTGAAAACTGACCAAACTGCAATATTAATATAATACACTTCAAACCATTTATAATAGAATATGTGCAAATCTTTATCCTAACAAATCTGGGGAATGTTTTGTCTAGGTCCAGGTTCCATTCAGAAATGTAGTTATAATACAAATTATTTAGCATGTTTTTGGAATCATTTTACTGAGAAATCATCAAAGAGGGGAGCACTTGTTTTAAAAAAAAAAAAAATCCAACCAGACAATTACAAGAACCAGAAACAGCTTTTGTAGCACTAAGAAATTAATGTAATGGGTATGGACTTTTAGAATGTAATAGGATCAGGATAGTAGTTTGTTATCAAGCGGGAGAGGCAAGGTGTCTGTACCAGTGTCCGTTTGCAGGTCTGTGAACGACCATAGAACATCATTAAATTGTCCATCACACAGCTCATGTCAGTGCCTCCCCTGTTATCAGCTGCATGTTTGTGAATCCTAAACAGAACTTGCCTTTTATAACTCACGTCAGCAGATGGGTGCTTGAGAGGTTATCCAAAAAGAGATATATTACAAGTTTTATTGTTCACTATTTATTACAATATCAGTGCCTACGTAGACAGCATCGAGAGACCATGGTGCCAGTTTGTCTAGAATTACATCTGTGTTGAAACAACGCTGTAAACAGGCTAAGTTCTCATAATCGCAATAATTCATATTAATAGCGAAGAACCGTAGTCACTGAAGAGACATTTGGGCCACAGGGGAAGATGGATATATCAGGCAACAACGGTCTGCAGTACTACCAATCAGGAGACAGCTAAAGTGCACATGCTATACTCACTAGTGTTTGAAGCTGCAAATATTTGCTGCAAGCTATAAATATAGTTTCCTGATCAATGTAAAATGAAATAGTTAAAATGCTACTTTAAAGAATATCACGATTGTAAAAAAAAAAAAAAAAGAAAAGAGTCCCAATAAACGTAAAAATATTTAAAATGTATATGTAAGAAGTAAAAACAAAATGTATTGAATGAAGACACTCTAAACATAGGTACACTGAATAAATATATAGGTTAAGATTAGGGGAAAATAATTATCTAATCAAAAAAAATGTGAGACATTTAAAAATATAGAAATAGTTTTTAAAACATATAGTCCTAGAATACAAGGAAGCCTCATTCTCATAAATATTTTACTCTATTGTATTTTTTTAAAAAGATGCTGAACATGTTTTAACATGCAATATGGTGGGTGATAGAAAGAACACTTTTGATGACAGGCTCACTTTAAATTATAAGGGGCACAGTTTGACAGTTTATTTTTTACTCTTCAAGGAGGATTTTGATTGCTGCCTTCTCAAAGTTGTTGCTTATTATACACAGATCAGCCAGAACATTATGACCACTGAAAGGTAGCAAGCCTGCGGAGGTAGTGTGATGCTTTGGGCAAAGTTCTGCTGGAAAACCTTGGTTCCTGTCCTGTCAATGTTACTTTGACACGTACTACCTACCTAAGAATTGTTGCAGACAGTGTACACCCTTTCATGGAAACTGTATTTCCTGATGGCACTGGCCTCTTTAAGCAGGATAATTCGCCCTGCCACAAAGCAAAAGTGGTTCATGAACAGTCTGAGGAACACAACAACAAGTTCAAGGTGTTGTCTTGGCCTCCAAATCCACTCGTGCATCGATGGGATGTGCTGGACAAACAAGTCAAATCCATGGAGGCCCAACCTCACAACTTACAGGACTTAAAGGATCTGATGCCAACGTCTTGGAACCAGATACCACAGCACACCTTCAGAGGTCTAGTGGAATCTATGCCTTGAAGGGTCAGGGCAGTTTTGGCATCAAAAGGGGACCTACATATAACTAGGCAGGTGGACATAATGTTAGATTCTGCCCATAGCATAAAGTTGTGTTATCAGTTAGCCAACAGTTATATATGCATAAACATTACTATGACACTTGGGAGGCCACTCAGCTATTGCAATACTATGTCCATCTGGCTACAAATGATGAAGTTGATCATAAAAAACTAGATCATCATAGGAGTTAAAGGTCACCCCCAATTTAATGGCTTTCATGATGACTGTACTGTAGGCTATGATTGTAAAACAAAGCCAGGTCCATTTAAAGAATGATGAAGTAATATTGTCATTATATATTTTGCTGTTTTAAGACATTTTTAAATGGGCAGTTTAACCAGAGAAGCAAATCGGTTTGAAAATTCTGTCCACTACTTCATTTGAGACTTGGCATAAAAAGTGGGGAGGGAATACATCTAACAGATGGAAATAATTTATCCATACAAGACATTGCAAAGAGATCAACTCCTTAATTTCACATGAAGGCAACTATAATGCAACAAGAACACTGCAAATCTAAAGAAGTGTGCACATCACTCCTGAGCAAGTGGTGCCCTCTTGTGGAATATAGCCAAATGAACATATTTTTAAAAGATGTAAATAAAACACAAGGTATATTTGCTAATCAGTAAACACTGTTGAAGCGGGGATAAAAGTAAAAAAAAATAAACAGCCCATAGTTGTTGCTAACCTTTGGCACTCTAGAATCCCTTTGACTGGTTCTGTGTAAAGTTTGGTTGTGAGCATATGGTTGTGGTAGTTTGTTGCTTTGGAGGAGAGTAGCAAATCTAATACAGATTCAGAACTTTGTTTCATATTCACGTGAATTAAAATAAAAATGACAATGCTTTATATTGCTTAAAATAAAAGCTGAAAACATGACACTACTAATGAAGAAACTCAACAAATACAGAGATATGAAAAAGTGTGATCTAAACACAAAATGCAGCTATAATAAGACTTCACTGAAAATGAGTATCACTTTAAATGTTTCATAAGTCATATCACTTAAGCAATATATTGCTGTAGGGCTTGTGGGGTTAACCCACTTTGGTATAATCACGCATAAGGGATATGTAAAACATAACTTTTAAAGATCATTTTAATAAAAAAGGGTTTTGAGAACAAAAACTTTCCTCCTCTTCTTTTCCAACTTTTTTTTTGTACTGATGATAATATGTATCCACCACCATGTTATTCAAAAGAGTATGCATATTTACAAAAAAAAACACAAGTAACCAACTGGCAATGCTGCTGAGATTATCCATGAGGGGGGTCTCAATCAGTCCAGACACTTAAAGCTGGATATGCTTGATGAAGTCATATTATCACTTTAAGATTACCACTTTTAGACCTAGGTGTCTGTGTTCCTCCAGCAGCTGCTGAACTACAAATCCCATGAGTTCACACAAGTTTTCTAGAACAGCAGAGAAATAAGGTACATGTAATCCAGTAACCGATGGAAGGGCAGAAGTTGGACACCTAGGTCCCAAGAGATGAATACAGGAGAACAAGTTGCCCTTTTTTTTTTTTTTTTTTTATAAATTGTGGCTATATTTTTTTATCTTAAAGCATGTGGAAATTATCTTTTTTTCTGCTTCTGTCAAGTCATTTGTTTCCCTTTTCACTGTGTTAATATTTATCTCTGGAATTTTTCCTTTACTTCTAGGTTGGGTGTTTCCATTATTAGGAGAGTTTTTTTTTACTCTATGTAAACTCCTGGCCTCAGATTGGTTACAATAAATGTAAACTCATAATATGAGCAGCGGCGTCTTAATGCATAGGTATAATGACTCTTGACCCAGTGGTCCCGAGTTTTAGGGTACCCCACAGGGCCAGATTAATGAAAGGGCTGATGGAGCTGCAGCTCTGGTCCCCTACCAGAAAATAGGCCCAGGACAGGGGTGTAACAATCATGGTCCCAACTGTGACCGTTCAGACCCCTGTAACTGCCCCTTTAAATGTCACTACCTGCGGGTGCTTACAGCATTGGATGACCTCTCACACACTCTCTACACGCTGTCAGATCCAGCCATTTTCTGCATGCTGGATCTGTCTGCACAGAGGGGGAGAGATAGAGCAAGCTGTGCGAAGGCAAAGATGGTGCAGGTAAGCTGGGGGGAGAGAGAGGCTGTTTGGGGGGGCTAGAGTGGCAGACAGAGGCTGTTTGGAGGTTTAGGGTAGCAGAGGTGGCAAATCTGAGGGGCAGATTGGAAAATAAAAGGTTTATAGGTGAATTAATATTTACTAGTAAAAAAGATTTTTTTCCTATAGGATAGTCTTATAATTAAGACTGCACGATTCTTATAATTACTGCAGATTTTGCCATGCTATGCCACGGTTATACATAGCTGCTCATTTAGGCATGTTAGACCAAATTTATGCTATCAGGAAAAAAAATAGTATGTTTTTCTTATTAACTTTTAGTTATAAAAGAGAACGATATTAATAATGATATATGATAATTTAGGTAAAAAGGTTGAGAACACTAGTATAACTAAATAAAGTGACAAAAAAACAAAGGTGTGGGATCCCTCTCAGCGAGAACGGGCAAAGGCTGAAATAGCCGGCCCTATAGGTTGTAACCTACTCGGGAGAGGAATCACCGTTTTTTGCTTGCTTGAACCATTACAGAGGAAACCTCTCCAATAGCACATTAGACTGGTCCCACCCATAAGGGCAGTCCAGATCCAAACTGCCTGGAAGGTCTCCTCTGCACGAAGAATACAGCAACCACAGACATACGTTTCGGCCTTCATTGGCCTAGTCAGTGTGGTACGGCTGGTATCCCTCTAGGTGCTAAATAAAGTGTGTAGACTTTTTATGTTTTTGACTCAATAAAACATAAAAGGGCCTGTACAACCTAAATGTTATTTTACTGGGAATGCAGAGAAATTAAACAAAATGGGGAGGGGCGATTTTAACTTTTTCACGAATGGGTGCTGGGAGACAGACACAGCTACTCAGCATAAAAGGCCCACCAAAATCCCCAGCCCTAGTATCTGTGTGTCCTGCCCATCGTTAGCGTGTGGCTCTGACCTTGCAGGGAGCTGCACACAGCAGCAAATTAGGGCAATGACATTCCCTAAATTTGTGGATCCCAACTGAAACGGTGTAGGTGGGAGGAGGTGAGCCAGGCCAGTCTCTAAGGTTGCCACTCTCCCCACATGTCACAGGATGAGAACATTGGCAGGCACATGAGCCGCCAGCCCTAGGACCCCAGGGACGCAAGGGGAGTGTGAAGTAACTGTCGCAGCCGCGTCCTACCTGGGTGCTGTGGCAAGTCCTGGGTACCATCTAGATACTAGCCCAAATCCCATGAGTGCAATCAGGGTGTTGGGGCAAATCCCAGGTGCCATTTAGGTTTTGGGGAAAGCCCCTTGTGTGCAATATTGGTGCTGGGGCAAGCCCTGGGTGTGAAGTCTGGGTGCTGGGATAAGTTCTATGAGTGTAATGTGGATGCTGGGGTAAGTCTAGCAAATAGAGAGTGCAAAGTTATGATCATCTTCTAGAAATATGTGACTAGTGACTTGTTAATGATAATCTTAATTACATATACTGCTGTACTATTTAGTCCAGCAGTATGTGCAATTAAAATATTATCACAAACAAGTGGCCATAAAACTCTAGAAAAAGGTCACTGTGGCAATGGTTAGTAAATGTATATAGTGTTTGGCACATACTCTTTAACATAACTTTCCTTCCCTAGGTCCTAACTTGGTGAACCATGAATCAGGTGAGAACAGACACTTTTTTGTTGTCTGTATGCGGATTATATATTATATATTATATATATATATATATATATATATATATATATTCTCTAATAAAAGTTATTTATGAAGAGGACCATTGCCTTCTTTAAAGAAGTAGAGGAGTGTCTGAACTGAGCTTTTACTCTGTGTAATGTTATTTCCCAAATGGACGGGCTAAGGGCCCAACGGGCTGGCTGCTGTTATTTGTACAGAGCCTTCCCTTTGCCAGTTTATTTCTGCTTTTGCCCAGTGGCCTACAATGTTGTTAAGACAGCCCTGTGTATCAGTAGGGTATCCTATACTTTTGTGTGAAGCATGTTGTGTTTCATGATTCTGTTCCTCTGTGTAAAATAAGAGATAATGTACCTTATTAAAGATCACTCATAAACAACTTTGAAAATGTGTATATAGTGCTGGGGAGGAGAGGAGGCGGAATCAGCTCCCCCACCATGCCCGGTATTTAAGCTGTGGCAGCCCACAGTAACATCTGTACTCACTAAGACATGTCATATACAAGTATGAACTGAAAAGAGATGATGTGATTCGCAAAAAAAGTCACACAAGCTCGTCATTATAGTAAAAAGACACAAAGTGAGCAAGACAATATTGATTAATTTAACATTTGCAGCACAGAAATGAAATAAGTTTTTTTAACATAGCAACATACATTTAAGTTGCAAAAAACCCCAAAACAATTCCATCAAATTCTTACATATTTATGTTTTTGCTGTTGCACTCCCATTTACTTTCTTAAAGGAACACTAACTGTTACCTTTCACTTGTGCTTCTAATATAGAAGCACAAGTGAAATTTTAGTTGTTCCTATTGTGGGGATAATCTGGTGTGTACTTTTGATAGTGTCAGCTGCCATAGGAAGCAGGCAGCCGTCTGGTCGGCGACCGACTCACTCTGCTAGCGCAGAGAGAGCCCCTCGTTTTTGCATGGGATCAGCAGGGGGGACCTTAACTAGACATAGTCAGCGCACGACAACCAAGAACTGCTAAGTCTTGCATGTGAGACACAGCAAATAGTAAACCCGCGTGTATCTATTAAGATACACGTCGGGTTCACTTCAAATTATCGGGGCATGTTTTGTTTAACCCTTGCATCCTTCAAGGAAGCAAAGGTTAAACAAGGTGCAATGTTCCTTTAAATGTGTGCATTGGCTACTGCTTACATGTAATGTTAGTCCATTGTCTTTATTTGATTATTACCAGTATGTATACCTAAATAATATATTTATTAAACTTTGATTTAAGCATTTATTTTTATTTGCGCACTCATTTAAAAAAAAATTGCTTGCTTAGAGAATATCCCAAAACTCTAGTGTCCTTTAACAATGTTCAAATATTAGTAACCAGAGGCGTAACTATGAACCACCAGGCCCCAGTGCAAAAATTGCACCATGCAACTCCACCCCAGAAATGCCACTTACATGCCTCCCAACTGTTCCGCTTTGTGCCTAACCTTGTCTTATATCTAGGGTAGCTTTATGCCTATCCCATGCATGCTTAAACTCCTTCACTGTGTTTATCTCTACCACTTCTACTGGAAGGCTATACCATGCATCCACTACACTCTCAGTAAATAATACTAAGTTTCTGACCTCCACTGTATTTATCTCTACCACTTCTGCTGGAAGGCTATTCCATTTATCCACTACCCTCTCAGAAATTAATACTTCCATTAACCCCTTGCCTCATCTTATATCTAGAATAGCCTTTAGATTATACTCCTTCACTGTATTAATCTCTACCACTTCTACTGAAAGGCTATCCCATGCATCCACTACCCTCTCAGTGAAGTAATATTTGTATTAGTCCCTGGCCATATCTTATATCAAAGATAGCCTTATGCACATCCCATGCATGCTTAAACTCCTTAATGTATTAATCTCTACCATTTCATAAGGCAGACTATTCCATTCATCCACCACCCTCTCAGTATAGTAACTAATAGTAAGTAAGTAATATTACTTTTCTGACCACAAAAAATACATTACAATATGTAAAGCCTTTTCAAAACCTTGAGATGGACCCCAAATATATGTATATAACTAGCTGCATGTATACTTATATGAACTTTTTAATAATATATTCAACTATTTTCAAATGTAATAAAATGTTATTTTAAAATTGTTCATTTCTTATTTTTATTACATTCCTCTGCACCCACACTGCATCTAAAGGTCTTAACACAGCACTATACAGTACCCCCGGCACTTGGCTTGTACTCATATTGCACCCACATCATTCCACATTGGCATGCCACAGTGTCAATTTGCCTGCCAGAACACACCACAGTGTCACTTTGTCCCACTGAACTGTCCCTGCAGAACATGCCAAGGTGTCACTTTCCCCCATAGTACATGTTATTTTGCCTCACAGAACATGCCACGGTATCACTTTGGCCACAGCCAATTTTCCCATTATGCCACGATTAGCCTGCCCATTAATATGCCACAGCCAGACATTCAGATTGCCAATTAATATGCCACAGCCATTTTCCCCATTAATATGCCACTATTAGCCTGCCCATTAACATGCCAGAGCCAGATTGCCAATATGCCACAATTTGTCCATTAATACACCACCACCCTCCTCCCCCAGTATTCACCTGACAGTCTCCAACATGGAGTCTGACAGTTTGGTCACTTGACCAGGGTTACTATGGGAAATCTGTACCAACAAGGACTTCATTTTAAAAGAGATACACAGTTAAAGAGATTTCAGAACTCTCCTGAAGCTGCAACAATAAGGACATCACATAAGGAGTGCTGAGGCCAGTCTTTCCACCTCTGTTCTCCTGGAAACGTAACATCTAAGTATCAGCATGTATATTTTATTTTACTTTCTTTTACTTGAATAGAGTTAACTATTCTTGTTTCTATTAATAGATTGAGTATTTTAGCATTGTTTATTTGTATAACCTATAGTAGATATTGTTGTAGAGTTATCATTAAACTTTGTTATGCTTTAACCCATTCAAGTGTGTGGATATTCTGTTATTTAGTTATTGAATATAACTTTCTAATAATACCTTATGGAATAATATAATCGTTGTATTGTTTTATTATTTCCATTTATAAATTTGCTGTTGAGGTAATGCTTATTTGGCTTCTATTGTTATTGTGTAACCATGGGAACCAAACTGTAAAGTGTTAAACAGACACCAATTGAATCCATATCTGGTATTAATTTAGATAGAGCATTTACTAATCTTCACCCTTCCAATACAATTTGCCAGTGTTATTTTGTCCTTCATTTGCCAGTATTATTTTGCCCATCATTTGCTTGTTAATATGCCAGTTAACTCCCCCCCTTTCCCCCTTCCCCAGTACTTACCTGGATGCTGCTCATTGGCCATCTCCTCCGAAATACACACTGCGTGCAGGAAATACAGCCACCGGATATGACGTTGTCATTTCCGGCGGCTGTGTCGAAAAGCTGGGTGGATGTGTTTGGGCCCCAAGAATGAATGAGCCCTGGGCAGCTGCACTGTTTGGCCACGCTTTTCTTTTTTACATTTTTTTTTTTTTTGCAGGTTTCGACAGAGAAGCCGGGCCCCCTCTAGTGACGGGCCCAGTCCAGCTGCGACCCCTGCACCACCAATAGTTCTGCCATTGTTTATAACACTAGCATATAGGCTTATTTGCATCTCAAAGGCCTGCACAATGTCTAATTTAAACAAGGCAGTCATTCTTTGAATTATTTATCTCCATTATAATCCACTGCCTGCATATTGGACTTGGCCAAAGGCTGAGCTGTAGTGTATCTTAAGTTTTATAAACTTTAAATGTGCAATAAAGCTAAATTAAGATAGACCTGCAATTTCACCAAGACCATTGTGGGAGCCCGTTATGAAGTCATTTTGTGTAATAAAGGATGTGATCTTGTTGTGAAAGTATAATGTACTAAAAATAAATAAGTAAAAAAGAAATTATATATAGTGCAAAACTATTTTTGCACTTTGCACTGTACTAAACATTTAACACTAATAGTAAATTGGAGCAAATTGTGAATAAAAAAAAAGGCATATTTGCAAATAAAAACAGGCATGTTTGTGAATACTTTTTAGCTTTTTTTTATTGGCACTTACTAAAAGCTGGTGAAATGTTCACACACAGAATAAAAATTCTTTTTTACAAAAGATTCACAAACATCTTTAGCGTGCGCAAAAATAATCACAATATATTACTAAAAAAACAGTAAAGGAGCAAAATGTTGCAAATATGTAATAACGGCTCTTATATTTTACTTGTCCCCCCCCCCCCCCCCCTGCACTAGTTTAGTACATGACCCCCTAAGTATTTAATGCATTTTTTAGGCTGCAATATTAACTGAGGAACTTGTTCGAGCTTGTCACCAAAGCTGGAACTTTATTTCATTTTATTTCATATTGATTTGAATTCAAAAATCTCTAGATCTAGGCCAACATTGAAAATAAAATTACAATTGTGTAGCTTAAAAATGAAAGCCGAAAACATAGAACTATCAATGAAGAATTTTAACAAGTCAAGATATCTGAGAAGGTGTGATCAATTATCAATCACAATTCTTCTGTGAAAATGAACATTCAAAGATCAATAGGG